>CM024187.1:9639325-10114325 GCA_013433145.1 Ascaris suum
ACGCAACAATCTGCTCAGCCTCCTCCTCATTTTTCGCCTAGTTTCAGGAAGAAGTTAAAAGCACCATGAAATGAAATTATCGCTGCTCACTACGCCACAGGAAAACTGGAGATGCATTGAGGGGAGGAGATTATTGCACAAATCTCTTCGAAAATGAACTCATATCACAAAACAATAGAAAGTGGCCTGAATCTCTTAGCGCAATCAGATGTTTCTGGAGAGGACATGATAAAATATACAATGTCTGGTAGCTCTTGAGGGGACCTTCACATTTTAGTTCCATAAACTGCCTTCCCTCTTCCCCCATCATCGTTCTTAACTTATTGTGTGCCGCCACTTTCCAAGTGTCACTTAATAGAAGAAGATAAGGCACTTCTGAAATGTTGATGAAAGTCAAATGGAAACTTCATTTCCCGATTCGAAATGTTCAAAAACTATCAAAAATTATTTATGAAACTTTTGCAAGATACTTGGCAGCGAGCATCCTTTCTTTCTAAGCTGGAGCCCATATAAAACGGCGATCACTTCAAAAATCCCTTCGCCTTCCCTTGACTGGGCCACTGCTACAGATTTGAAAAAAGGAAGATCGCATATGAAAAGAGAAGCGCAAACCTCAGTTCACTTGTGCCAGGCGAGAAATCACCCTCGAATGTCGATGAATCGCTCTTTGTCACGCAAATTGATGGTTGTGATGCTGCTCCTAAAATTTCGCACATAAATATCTACTCGAAATGAAAGCGCGAAACCTTTTCAAAGCGTTAAATGATACGATAAAATTCAGTTTTCTCGCAAAATATTTCATTACATCTGACGCACCGGACCCATAATAAATGGTAAACTTATCCTACTAAATTCACTCCCTTGTGAATTGATATTAATAATTTAACGAAAACTTTAGTAGCATAATTAATAAAGTGACGATGTATGAAGTTAATAAATTGTCATGTGGAAACTTTTTTCGAGGGCACTGTCGGCAATAAAAGTGATAATGCACTAAAGAACGACAACATGGAAATGTGCTCAAACAATACTCCTTGCTTCTGCTTCCCAGGCCAAGGACGGGCGACTCTGAAGCCAGATTCTGGCCCGGATGCAACGGTTTCATTGGACACAACTTATGTGCACAGTAAATATCGCTTCCACTTCATCAAATAATCAGTTAGGAAACACTGCAAAAGGCATCAGATGATGAAATACGACACAACTGCGCAAAAGCTTATGCACAACAGAGGAGAACAAGCGAACGATGTGATTTGTTTTCAGTTAGCTCTTGCAACGATGAGATAAAATGATAGGCGAGAACGAAAGAAAGAAAGCAATGCACGAGAGAGAAGGAAGTAGAATGGAAGAGTGAGTGTAGTGCGGTACTAAACATCTATGCTAATGAAGTAAGCAAATTTGATGAAAGAAACTCGACATGGCACATAAATCAACCGACGACATTACACAGTGGATACGGCCCGCAACCTTCTTAGCCAATAGGTCATCTACAGACTAAATAATTACGAATTTCTCTTATTTCCCTCTCAGCGTGTTAATGAGTTATATAATTAAAGATCAGTGACAGCTTCGACTAGAACTCTTTTTATCACCGCTGTACCACTCGCATACGTAATGTTTTATTCATACCGATGAAAAAGAGGGCTAAATGTGGCTTTCTTCATTGAAAAACGAAGAAATATTGCTATTTATCCACTGTAAACGTGCCCTTTTGGCTCAACCTTAGGCAAAAAACTTAGTGCACAACTGTATGTATTACAGCTGGCAATGATGCAAACGCATTTCGACTAGAAAGCGTATAAAGCACAGCTGCAAACGAATCGGCTAATTCACACAGTTCTATCTGAGATTTCACGAACAAACAACTTCTTTGTTTCATGATGCCTCAAATTTAAGAAGATCGCTTTATTCATTCGACATAACTCTAGCTGCGCCAGCAAGCCTATATATTTTCGCTGTCTATTTGGGGCAAATATGAAGGTTCATTAAGGTTGTCGGACTTTTTTAGGAGCCAACAATCTACCCAGAACCTTCATTAATCAGTTATGATGCAGAGCGAGAAGATGCCGGGTCGGCAGTGATGAATACATTGAGTCTCAAAGAGAACTGCGTGGATTAATCTAATTACACCTGCAGCATCGATGTCCTCAGGATATATTAACTACTCAAACTTATGTATGTGTTACTGTTAGCCATAATAAAAGCAATATTGCTGCCTCTAGGCCCAAACTGGAACAAAAAAAAAACGATATATGTGCAACAACTGCTTTTGTGATCCTTCACTGATTGAATTCCGTTCGGGATTTAATCTCTATCGTTTCTGATTGGAATAATAATGTCTTCTTACAGAATTGGAGAGATGACATGTTACAACTATAGCCATGATTCTTCAATTAACGCGGCACTACACACGAATTATTCAAAACAGCAAATACTGAGTAAGAGACGCAACAACTATAAGGGTTCTTTCTTTTAAAACATACATATTTTAGCACATTCAAGTCAAAACAATGCTTTGTTTGCTTTTCACATACCTAAAAGCTCTTCCAATACAATATTATAAAACCTTGGTTCACAAACAATTCTACCGGAATTCTACATAAATCTGGACATAAATTAGCCAGCCATCCTAAAATAATCGGTCTATATGATGACCACGAGACTTCTCTCCTTTGAAATTCGTTTATGAAACGTTATTATGCACAAACAGGAGAGCAAATAACGCATTTCTCTAAGCCTTAGTGGCCAACGATACAACCAAAATTAGGAGCGACTCTCAAAGAACATCTATCAAGGAAAACGAGGCGACCAACATCGGAAACGAATTCATCGCTTGCTATCAGACTTCTCCTACTTTCACCGCACTACGTTGCACTTCCGAAATTTCCTGGTGAACGACCAACGGCGGTGCGGAACATTATTGAATTGTGTATTGTTTCTTGATTAAGGAATTCTATAATTAAAGATATCTCACAACGATGCGGTACGTACTTCATGTAACTGCATCTGATGAAGGAACAAAACAGCTCCTCGATGAACTTGCGCTATGCCATTTAAATCAGCTAGACGGCCCTCTCAACTGCCACATCCTGCAGTTTATCCAGCAACACTACTGTTGGAGAAGGGAACATGCGAAGGTGAATTGTACATCAACCCACAACTGTGAAGATACTCAAACTTCAATAAAACTATAGAATTAAACAAATGAGTGGGATTTCCGATCCGTTATGCAACGAGCCACAAGAAAATGCCCTTTGAGTCTCGCAAAACATTTATGTCGCATTCTTGAAAAGGGGATTTAAGCCACAAAGGGCAAACTGTTGCTACTTATGTGACGAACACTCATGGTGTTCTAGTAGCATAAGCAAAGAAGTTTGACCAATGAAGAGTTCATCACAACCACATCAACTCTTCCCCCTTCCTTCGACTACGAAAACATTTGAGTAAAATACTTCAGAAAAGATGCAATGCGAAATCATCAATAAGAAAACACAAAAGAGAAGTCAAATTCTTTACATCAGAAAAACCTCAAACGTGCAACTTATTCAAGCAAAGGTCCTCGATAACCGTATGAGATTAGTTTAGGAGAATGAAAAAGCTTGCTCGATGACCAGCAAAAACACTGCTCACAAACGTGTATGTTGGCCGTGCTGCAAATTAATTTTGCATAGATCGACCTCGGTGATATCTATTCTTCTCTGCCCCATAATATTTCGCCGTTCCTCTATTTCTGTAGTTGCATAATTCAAACCGGTTAGCCATGGTGCATGTTCACTCAGTGATATTGGTGGGTTTTTACCCGACCTGCGTTCAGTTACCCAGTCATTTGAGTAAGCTTCGCTTCGACTCGTGTCGTCTCTTCTCCACAAAGCGGCAGCAGTACAACAAGTGGCGATCAATACTCGAGCGACAAGGGTCGATAACAATAGAAGGGAACCATGGGTCGTCAGCAGTAATCAACATCGAAGCGGTTCGAGCAATACTCGAAGCCCAGGACGAACTACAGCAGCGGTCGCTCGCAGCCGTCCTGGAGCGGGTGGAGTGGATGCCGACCGATATCAAACCTGCTCCTCCTGCATCGACTGCAGAGTTCATCACAAACTCGCTGTCGACACGACTGCCTGAGTTCGCTTACGATCCAGACAATGACGACACGTTTGACGTATGGTCCAGCAAATACGAAGATATCATTTCTAAGGACGGAACAGCACTTGATGATGCCGCGTGGACCGCCTCATCGTCTCGAAGCTAGATGCCACTACGTACGCTCGCTTCACCAACCGTATTCTACCAAAGAGAGCTTTTGAAGTCTCCCTCGAAGACACCGTCGAGACGTTGAAAGAGCTGTTCAGGCAAAACACGTCGGTTTTTGCCCGTCGCTACACCTACCTTAGAACTCAGCGCAACGGTGAGTCTCTCAGCGACTATATGGGAATTGTTAATCTTCGTCACGAGATGGCTGAATTCAATACCATCGCGCCGGAACAGATGAAATGTCTAGTGTGGATCTGCGGCCTCCACATTTCAGAAGACGCTGACATTCGCACTCGGGCTCTACGAAAAATGGAGGACAATCCGCAAGCTACACTCAAAGAGCTTACTACCGAGATCCAGCAGTTCTTGAGCATCAGGCAAGATGCCAAACTCCTCAACTGTCCTTCAGCATCACTCCTGCCACAAATCAATACCATCAACACAAGGAAGAACCGCTTGCCGAATCCACCTTCGCCATGCTTCCGTTGTGGCAGACTACACTGAGCCAAAGACTGCAACTTTATCAACAAAACGTATTATGACTGCAAACTCAACGGTCATAAGAAAGACTTCTGCAAGAACTTCACCAAGAAAAAGAAGAAGGAGAATTACAGGAAGGAGCGCAGAGCTGCGAACTACGTTACCGTCATTGCCTCCAATGCCGCAGATATCGCATCAATCAACCGCATTTACCGGCAAGTCCGGACCAACGGCGTTACAGTCCAAACGCGCCTCGACACTGGAGCTGACGTCACTTTACTTAGCATCAGAGACTGGATCGCAATCAGTCGTCCGAAGTTGCTGCCACCACTGGTCAAACTGAAGTCGTCCAACAACAAAAACGTCAAGGTTCGAGGATATTTTGAGTGCGACATCGATATCAATGGACACAAAGGACGAGGATATTGCCACGTCACAGATATCCAGTCACTCCTCGGCATCGATTGGATATCCCAAAATGAACCACTTTTTCGAAGCCTCACAGAAGGAGTCATTGCAACGTGTCGGCCACGACACCGAAACATCTTTGCTCTACCCTCATTATACGTCTACAGAAGCAATTCCCTACAGTATTCACGCCAGGATTGGGACGCTGCACAAAGTCTAAGGCGCATCTTTCAGATCGCCTTCTCCAACAAGTGATTGAGTGCACCCGATCCGGCCGCTGGCCCGAGATTACACGTGGGTCTCCACTTTGGCACTATTACAGCCGTCGAGATACACTGACAACTACAAACGATTGTCTGCTGACCGCCAATCGGATCGTAATTCCGAAGTCACTAGAACATCATGTGCTATCTGCTCTTCATAATGCCCATCCAGGACAAACAATGATGAAGACGCTAGCTCGCAGCTATGTTTATTGGCCGTCACTCGACGCCGACATTGAACAACTTATCCAGAACTGTGACAGACGCGCAGCAGCCGCGAAGAACCCAGTGAAGTCGAACTCAACTCCTGGCCAAAATTAACAGCTCCATGGGAGCGATTACATGCCGGTTTCGCAAGATCCGTCGATGGAAACTTCTATCTCGTTATTGTGGATGCATACTCCAAATGGCCCGAAACCATCTAAATGAATTCGATTTCTACGTCTGCAACCATCAGTGCACTCAAGAAGATTTTCGCTCAGTTCAGGAACCAGCAGACCCTTGTTACGGACAACGGCACGCAGTTTACGTCGACAACATTCAGTCACTTCTGCCGTGCTCGCGGAATTACGCACCTATGCTCCCCGCCATTCCACCCACAGAGTAATGGTCAAGCAGAACGTTTCGTGGACACGTTCAAACGCGCACTAATCAAAGTAAAGGAGGAGGAGCCGACGGTCGACGCACTACAAACCTTTCTGATGGCATACCGTTCGACACCCTGTCCGTCTGGACCGGATCATTTATCACCCGCCGAAAACTTCTTGGGACGCCAAATGCGCACTGTCTTCGACCTGATGATGCCACAGACCGGCAACGTTGTACAACTACGCGACACTGAAATGGAAGAGCAGTTTAATCGCCACCACTTCATAACCGCCACTTTGAGGTTGGTGACGCTGTCTACGTCAAGGATTATCGAGGACCGAAAAGCGCCTAGATACCTGGCACCGTCGTACGCAAAGTCGGCAACGCGACCTACTCCGTGCATTGTGGAAACCTTCTTTGCACACATCACATCAAACCAACTGCAATCGCGCAAGAAGACGCCGACTCTTGGTCAATTGCTGGACGTATTCGACCTGCCGCTGTTCAACTCTGACACCAACACCGCAAATCCAGTACCAGATTCTTCTACGCCGACGATCTACCTCCGTCGCTCAACGCGTATTCGCCGCCTTCACATGGACCCCACAAAAGCGACGTATCGTTCGTAACTAGAAAGGGGAGGTGTCGTGGTGAAGGACAGTGCTGCAACTCAATTTTGCATAGATTGATTTCGTGATATCTATTCTTCTCTGCCCCATAATATTTCACCGTTCCTCTATTTCTGTAGTTGCATAATTCAAAGCCCTTAGCCCATGGTACGTGTTCACTCAGTGATACTGGTGGTTTTTACGCGACATTTGTTCAGTTACCAAATTGTTTGAGCAAACTTCGTTTCGACTGGCATCGTCTTTTCTCTACCCTCCGGCAGCAGTACAATAGTGTACAAACTAATAACCTTCAGCTTGCAATTGAGTGCATTGCCACTGACCTACTGCGAACGCTCCCATCTATTATTATTCGCTCACAACAAAAAATAATGGCTACACAAAGCAGTAGTCCAGCGTTGCAGCATTCACCTGGCCAGCGAGAGGCTGCGGTCTCCCGTCTGTGGATAGTGCTTCTATTCTCGTCAAACAAAAACTGCCATCTAAATCCGGGCGCATGAGAACTTCTACAGCAAGCACAGTACAGAAGCCGAACGGAAGGAAAACCAAGCAGAAGAAGAGACCAGTTTTACTACTGAGCCGGAAACCTGAACCTGTGTTTTCGTCTTTGAAAATCAAGAAACGTATACAGCATAATCTGTAAAGCTTCAAACAAGCTCTCGTTCGTTTGAACTGTCATGAGGAAAATGACACGCTTTTGCGACAAACACAAAAAATCGCACGTTTTTACCACGATCAAATCTTACCTACTGTTGGAGTAACTTATAAAACCTTATGAACAACAATAATTCTCGTCTGAGTAAATCCATTCGTTCAAAAAACGTGAGCGATTTATGATATCGGAGTAGTGAACAGACAAAAAAATTGACAAGGACAAAATGAACAAAAACTGGAGATCACGGACAAAAAAGACAGCAGTGTGGCTACCTGACAAAGCGTCCCACTTTCGAGCACCATTTCGCGTTCCATATCTGAAACCTAAGTGTACAAACGTTTCGAAACTAAATTTGAGACGTATGCACAAATTATTCCGATCTCTCCAATTGAACGCTGCTAGACCGCACACAATCGAATATCAGTGAAGTGTGAAGAATTAAATAAGAAAATATTTACGAACTTATGTGCGAGTATGCCATATACTAAAAATAGATCAATGGATGCTACAACCTCAAACATTCAAGCTCATAAGGTCGTCCTGTAACGATGCAACAAACGCAGACGACAGAAGAATTTGATAACGAACGACAACTGTTTAGCTAAGACTTGAACCACAAAACATATAAAGTTGTCGCTTCTCGTAATCACCACTCATCCCCTAAAAAAAAAAATGAATCGCCCTCTGTAAAAGTGCACATACAAATAATGCATTCGAAAACATAAGGTACCGTTTATAAGCATTGGAAGCACAGGACGGATATAACCAAATAGTAGGAAACGAAACTTCTTAATCTTGTTGGCAAGAAGCGACCGAAGAGAGAACAAAGACGGACATTCCATCCCTAGCTTACAGTTCTCTTTCAAGTGGGGCAGCATGAAGAAGAAGTTAACCTACGGGGCATCTACATGGCCTGTGAAGTCGCCGTTTTCACTCGAACCTTCGAATCGACAATCAAAGGTAGCCGATACCGGGAACGACATCATAGATGCTGTCGTTCTAATAGAATTCATCCATGGGCCATCCGCTGTCTTGTGGTTCAAATAGGATACTAGCAATCCCTAAATTTGATTACGTTATCTTTCTGCAATGCGGTACATCCGCTGCCTTGTCGTTCAAACAGGATACTAGCAATCCTTAAATTTGATTACGTTATCTTTCTGCAATGCGGTATAAATATTTCCCAAGCATCTGTCAGCATCAATTCCATCAACGGAAATTTGATGCTAGCAAGGACTTATTTTCGTAGTAAGCGGGTACGTGGCGATCGGTTACAGCAACAAACACATTCAGATCCACTCAGCTGACGACTAGTTGACCCGGATTGGAGGTAACGATAACAATGTCCGTAAATTCGGACTAGATCATTCGAATACTCTCATTATGCACTACATCGGTAACATGTTAACGTAAACAAGAATGCTGGTGAGCTTTTAAGAAAATGACATTCCAAAGAGAAGCTCCACACTCGATTCCACACAAAATTACGTTTCGAGTCTCGAAGGCGAAATTCGAATAGCAACTATGATCCCGATGCAACATGAGCTAACCGGTTTTTTGGCCAGACGAAAAAATTTCTCCAACTGTCGAATCTGACCGCAGACAACTGCGAATACGCCTTCGTCCTGACCCAGTCCTTCGACTGTGATAAAATGCATCACATTTTGCAAGAAACCCGCTCGCAAGATATCACTCGTATTCCAGTAGCCGATCACTCGCGGAGGCCTGCCCTCAACCAATGCAAAACGGCCATCCTGTAGAACGCGGAACGATGGAACAAAACAAAAACCCTAGACGCATATGTATTACGCTTGATAATCAATGAAAACTTTGCCCACATACGCCACCAAGACGGCGACATTTAAGTAGTCGAACGGATGATCCATAGCAATCACCCGCAAACGAAAGATCACCTTGTCCGCGGACAAAATTTTCACTGATCATCAAAAATCGTTACCACCTTATTCTCGGCCATACTAAAAATAGCTGCTTGTAACACGTAGCGTTGGCCGTGAACGTATAAATATGAATAAATAAACATATATATATATATATATATATATATATATATATATATATATATATATATATATATATATATATATATATATATATATATATATATATATATATATATATAACTGCTACGAATGCACTGCACAGCATCACTACGCGCGGTCGCGAACACATTCCCACAATAACGTCACGAGAAAACGAAACTGTACCCTTGGCGGCAGATGTTTGGGGATCAGCTGCCACTTATAATTTCGAGTGCTGTAAGTCACAGTGGCGGCAGTCGCCTTCTGGTAGATTCCATACACAAGCATGCCCAAACTGTCAGTGAGCATTCATCATCAACCTGACATCCTCCACCGCCTCGTCCTATTATAGCGTTTTCTCGCACTACTCACGCCTCCTTGAAGCTACCCAGCACTAGCAGATCTTGCCCTTCTTTCATTCTACTGCTTTACTGCCTTGCCTTTATACACATAGAGACATATCTCTTGCAGCAAAATTCATCATGAATGGAGCAAAATTTTTTCAAAAACTTTGAAAGGATCCGAAATCCCTTGTCAAATGACGTGCGACAGATGTTAGTCGATTCATTCACCAAAGAGGCAGCTTTTGAAAAAAACGTGAGAACTCTTTAAAAATGTGGTTTCGAGACGAGTTACATCCGTGGTGGGCAAATTAACAGGTGCTTGTCGTCCTCACTGGAGGGCAAATTTCGCATGCATTCAAAGTTTTGCACGATTATTTGTCTCCTCCCTTTCACGGTGGACTTTGCTGCAAGAAAAGCATACTTGATCCTCAACCACTGTGAACGAACAATGCGATCAGAGAAACGGTGTCACGTTATTTTAACTACCTTAACGTTCTAGTTTTTCTAGCTGATACGCCGCTGTATATTAGCTTGAAGGGAGACTTCATGCAACAAACAGTTGACAAACGTACATACAACAAAGTACACTACTACAAAGTGCAGTAAAATGCTCAAATGCCTTTTTTGAGTTGTGCAATGGAAGCGTCAAGAACGAGGTGATGATTTGGAGAGGAGACTTATTTCCAGATGACACTATACAGAAAAAGCGGTTCATCACCTCAGTGATAGACACGATCCTACACAAATGGCCATAAATTTCATAATAACGGCCGCTTGTTTCACAGTGAATGTTGCCAACAAAAGTGCAATTCAACAACAGTGAAATGTATTCCTCCCACTAGGATCTGGCTTCGCTATCATACCAAGACACATCTGCAATCGACTCTCGCCTCTGTGAAGACGGCAAATCATTCGCGTGTTTTCGTATAATTCGATGCCAACGCTTATTACCCGCAAGAGACTCATGGCAATCGTGGAAGCCGTTCATGCAGCCAATAAAGGGTAACGAAATCACAAGAAGGCGTTCACATGGGTTTAATCCTCTCACTGTCATCTCTGAGTGGGTGCTACGGGAGTTCACTTTTCTCTCCGTCGCAATTCTGAAGAACCATATTCAAACGCTTCCCGGATGTCAACATTTAGGGTCTCACAGAGATCTTCAAAAAATCATCCCGCTTTCTTCTCTTTCTTGAAAAAAACAAAAAACTTGCAGTTTTCTTGCTGTTTCTTACTCATCGACCCCCAATATTTTCTAGAAATTTGAACGCCTAAAAAAGCTGCCTTTTTCCTTATTCCGCGAAAAGTGAAGTTTAACTAACGTGGATATGAATTCGAACTTCACGATTCAACAACCTGCGCGCACGACTTGATTCGGGTGCGTCAATGAGTTGTGCATAAAGCATCGCGCCTGTAAGAAGAATGTTGGCAAGTGAAACCTCCGCATGACAAATACGCCTCTATTATCCACCAATTCCCATTCTTTTTCTATGGGCAACTGAGTATATACAATCGAAATCAATGACAAAAAGCTCTAATTTCATTAATTTCATTAATGTCATTTTTATTTATCCAGTGCTACTTGACAATCTCAGCATTCGTCAACGGTTCAAAAAAGGGCAACACATTTCCATCTCTCCTCCACATCACCTCTTGCAAAAGACTTTCCAGTATTGATCACTAAGATCCAGCTGAAACTTCGAGAGTAATCAAAAAATACTAAATACGATGCACTCAAACGGCTCAACACCTTCACGACTGCCCTCACTAAACCAAGAAGCAAAGACACACTGGAAACAAAATTTCAGCGAGGCTATTATGATTCTACACAACGAAGACGATAAATCGCGCCTTTCACTTGAGAATGGTTTCGATAAGAGAAAGTTGTTTACCAAAAGTTCGCGCAGTTAATCCAGTAACTCAAACACCATAAAACAAGCCGGAAAATGTTCAAAAGCTAGCAGCTAACTAACCTCTGCAACAAGTCTGATGCAGCCAGGATTCCCAATAGATCAAAGTTTGGATAGATGCGAATGCGGCAATCACAACATCAAATCGTGTCATCACGCACAGCGTGTTCCTTTCCCTTTTCAACAGGAAGCCTAAACCAGCATCAACCATTCAAGATGCCCTATTAATTAAATCCAATGAAAGTCCTCAATGCTGCAAATATCAAGTTATAATATACCTCTACAAACGTACGGAATTCGCAAATTGAAGGAACGACACGATCGCTCAAATACAGCTGTATGCCGAAACAACTGTCCATGCCAAACATGATTCCCTTTCCTCTTCAATCTCCTCAATGAACACCCAGATTTATTGCCAAAAATATCTGGGTTTTCTGGAAAGAAATAAGCAGTGCAATCTTTCCCGTGTCATTCGGCTACCTTGCTCGAAAGTGGTTATGTGAATGTAGCCGATCACCTCGTTAAACTATTCATGACTGGCAAGAAGAAGAGCGGGTTGCAAGGGGAGCGATTAGTTCAGGGGCGGCCGGCGGCGCCTGTACAACCACCGTTCGCTCTTTCCTATGAAATGTAATGAAGGTTAGCACTAATACCCAACATAATTTTAGTGTTAGCCACACCATCGAATGATATGAAATACGTTTTCAAATAACCTCCCTCTCTACCGCATCGGTCCTTTGATGAAACTGAATAGTCCTTCAAGCCTAGGTTCAAAAGGAAATTTTTTGATCCAGATGATTCTTCCTTATTTTCTGCAACAATCCTCCTGGTAAAATTCTTTATTTATTCCTTCCAACTGCTATTCCAACGAGCATTACCGATGACGTTCACATTCAATCGGCACATCGACGTGCCGCTTAATTAGGGAATGGGACGGTGTCGCTCATGAGTGACTCCAATTCATTAGAAGAAAATGGAAAAGGCACTTCAAAGGATACCTCTTCTAAAGAAAAACAACATGGAAATGCTTGAAACTGAAACACATCGGAACAAATAGAGCCAAAGGAACACATTTCAAAGTTTCTCTACTTAAATTACAGCAACGATTCCAATACGACGCCTTTAATAAACGACATGATCAAGAGTGATATAAATTTTCCAACCGCTTTCAAAACCGACAAACGTGTCACATGTGACCGTAAAAAGTTCTTTATTCTTGAGGCGATTCTTGCGGTTCTTGTAAACGAAGACGAATACGTTTCGAATATCGTTCGGCTGACAGCACATCATATAGCACTCTTTCCACTGAAACAAGTACTCGTAAGAGCTTTGCGCTGAACTCAAATGCAATGTTGGTCCGTTCTGCCTTAATAACCACCAACCTCCTGCACCAGTAAATAGCGTTTTATACTTAAGACATCTGCTCAAGAAGATTTTCTACTGAGAAGCATCATCTGCTTTCCCCATATTTCGGGAGATCAAATTCTCTATATTCCTCAGGTCTCCATAACAACAGAGCTCTCTTATTCAACGCAACCTACTGATCAAGAGCAGCGCTACATTCAAGGATGCAATGTAACTGAAACATTACAGCATGAAAAAAATCTGAAATTATTCCATTTTTTGCGTGTAAGCGCAATTATTAAAGTGATGTGATGCCCATCCCAGAATTTTTCTGTAAACTGCACTAATCTCTTTATCAGCCCACCCCCTATAAAGTCCATGAAATATACATCGGTTCCGCAAAGCTCTGAATCCAATAAGAGGCACCCCCAATTAAATCCTCATCTCGAGAACAAACGCCCAAAACTAAATACAGTGACTTCATGGGAAAATGTGTGTCTAGTGAACACAATGCCAATCAACAGGAAACCAGAACGCCTAAAACTCTCAGGTTAAGTCAGTTGAGAGTGAAGGTTGGAATGCAGACCAAAAAACCTCAAAATGACACAAATATGACATGCTCAGGATGAATGTCTTTTACCACTCCAGTCTTCCTTCCCCTTAGGAAAAACCCTGTCCTATTTCCGACATTCAGGCATATCTTCGGATGATGTCCGTCGCCACTAACGACGTGCCTTGAAGTGCCATAATAGATGAAGAGATTCTGCACACGCGACTACGCTAAATAATCAAAAAAAAAAAAAAAAAAAAAAAAAAAACGCAAAGCAGAGGGACGAGGAAATTAAGGCGATAAATGGGATTTTATAACTTAGAAAGCTGCGCTCCGTTTCATGCTCTCTTGCAGACAGGAAAGGTGAGTGACATAATGCACTGCGATTCGAGCACCTTAGAAGACTTTCGGTAAAGAATTCAAGTTCAACAAATAACGAAGGCACCTCAACCACTAGTAGGAAGCACATCGAAACAAGCCAACCTCTTTGAGACGTTGCAAGAACGGATATGATTTCTGTGTATCTCACTGCCCCCCCCCCCCTTTAACTGTTCCTCTTCCCTCCCCGTTTAATCTCATCTTTAGTGCCAGTCAAGTTCTCGAAGTGGCAGCTCATGAAGCAGAGCAGTGCTGAATTTTTAATCATAGTGCGCGAAGCAGAGGCTGGACGGCTCTCTTGCTTCTTTTCAAAGGTGGGGGAGGGATGAGGGGAATACAGAAGAAGCAGTCATATGATATAAAACTGACCAAATTTTCCAGTTAGGTTTTTAACTGTATCACACCATAGCCTTTACATAATCCACCCATAAAGCGAATGACTCCGTACCAAAAGCCTTCCATAGAAGAAACACAGCCCAAACATGGCAGCGAAAGAATCCTGAAGAAGAATCCATCTTCCACAGTGAGGTCAGCCGAGAAGAGGAACTGGTTGTATAGCACAACACGGTTGCCGTATTTTCATAATGCCTCCACAACACAATTAAAACAAGTAAGGGACAAATAACCTAATAACTCAAAAGTTTTCTTTCCGCATTCTTTAAATTTAGTGCGATTTACTCGAGTCTCTTCTTTTTCCTGCGCATTTTTTGAAGATTTCTCGAGAACCATGAAGGTCACACGTTAAAGTTTGAACACCTCCGACCCTAAGTTATTACTACTGTCATCAGAAAACGTTAACGCGCAATGAAGTACACGACGAACCTTTTTGTTTCTGAACAGCAAGCATGACGACTCGATACTTCGACCAGTCTCATTGAAAACGACATCGGAAGTCCTCATTAGCTGAGGCGAACGACTCCCAAATGGCACACTTAAATTTAATGCGTATTTCGACGGTGAAAAATTGAATCGTCATCAAAAAATATTACGCCTAATTTTCATGCCCAGACTTCTAAAGAAATATAGAAGACAAGAAATAATCGTCAAGCATGGTGACGAGGTAGATTCTTTATCTTCATTCACCCCCCGCCCCTTACCCTCTCCCACCGCATTCGTCCTGTGGATACCTTTGAAGGAACTGGTTCGTAATCGCGACATATGTGTAAGCGTTCCGAGGAAACACCTTTTTGCATGGAGCAGATATTTTTGTATATGAAGTCCCACTAAGTGGAAAAGTGTGTCCAACCGTTGGAGAACGGACTAAATTCTCGGATGTTTGAAGCTCTACAAGGGCTTCGAAACTTCAAACAAAATGCAAAATCAAGCACGCGACTAGCCCGAAGTGGGCTTCACTATAGAGTGCACCATTTCAAAGGCACTATTACTTGAAAATCTGCCCATTTGTCACCATCTCTGGAATCCCGAAGTAGCTATTACAAATCCGAATAAACTGTGTATTCCCAGAGACAACATAAACAGCTCGATTTGCTGTGTGTGGTAATCGTTAAGCGTGATCGTGTATAACCATACACGTTTATTTTCGCATAAAACTCACCTTCGGCAAAGGAACGTTCAGCTTCAACCTCTCATTCCGTATAAACTAATGAATGATTGTTACAAAATCAACCATAATGCAACAGAAAACACTGAATACGAAATCCCCGCAAGCTCGAAAATCAGTCCCCTTCAAAGCTCACTGATACGTTAGTGTGTGCCAATAAACACGCAAATTGAAGCAAAGCCAACAAGCAAAAAATCCAACTTGCACCTTGCAGATTTGCATAGGCTGATGTTAGCATAACATTAGAAATTGAAGCATTCACTTATTCTGGATGCGCAATGCTCGACAAACCCCTATGTTTCTCTTTTTCAGCTGATAAACCTTAAACATCATATCAGCAATGCAAACATGTCTTCAAAAAGTAAAATCAATGCCATTTTCTGTTTTCTGAGTGCGCTTTTCACTTCACACAGCCGATGAATGTTCAATTGGAATATCAATGGAACTTAATTCCTTCAACTTGATAGAACGCTACATCATATACTTTGAACTCGCTCATCAGTTAAGACTTGTTCGGCGCACTCCATATAGAGAGCAGGCATGCTGGGTTAGATGTGTTGCTGAAATAATGCGAGAAGGACATAATAATAAAAATGAAGCCGCTTGTACGCCAGCCACAAAAGATTACCGTGCTTGCAGGCAGCAGAGACGGGAAAACTCTGCGCACACCCTCATCGCTCGAACAACAAACCGCCCACGACTAGTCACCGGCGAACGAGTGGATCAACCCATCTACCTACTCGTTCCCTGCCCTCACTTAATTCCCTCCTAGATTACTGTAATTCAAGCAACTACAGAATTCGAAATTTCATGATTTTCTGTTGCAGCTATCAAATGCCCAGAGCTAGGCTGTTGAGCCGTTCAGGTGTCAGTGATACCTTCTTACCTGCACACCTTACCAATTTAACTTTCCAATAGGATAAGAGTAGTTGAAAAGAGACCAGGCGTCCCCACAAAATATGACTAGTAAGAACGCTCCATTTTTCAGCCACCAGTTAATTAACCGATGAAACGAGATCCACGCCCTTGCAACCAATCAGGGGTGATCCTGAGCCTAGATGCTGGTTAGTAATCAAAAATGAAACTCCGCATTTCATGGAGTTTCAGAAAATTGTGTGTTAAACGATCCGATGTTCAAAAGTTGGAAGATTGCCAAAAACAGATAGCGAATCGGCTCGTCAATTCCAGAGATCAACTCATTCGTTCTCTCCAAAAGAGATTTAAAAAAAAGAAAGAGACAGTCATTAATACTCAAACTAGGGGCCAGTAAGAAGGACTTTGCATTAATGAGGTTTCCTCACCGTTAATGAATGAGAGTGAGGTTTGCTGGGATACTGAGCAACCAGGCAGTTCTTGGCGCATTTTTAAAGACAGTGCATGGCTCGAAAAAAGTGGGCAGGGACGGAGAGCGAGCTGCAGCGCTTTCTCCTATGCGATTTTTACGATGGGAGTTTATTTTTGCATTTCCCAATTTATTTTTGCCCAGAGAGAGAGAGGGCGTATTCACGGTGGGGATAGCCGACAGTAATCTGTCCCCGCTGGCTCGCAAACAAAAGTCAATAGAAACCGGATGCATCACTAAGGCCCCGGACTGAAGGCATTCGGTAATTTCCGGTTGGTAAAGACAGACTGAAATTTTTGTTCTCAAACGACGTCCTATAAAAAGACATTTGCCACATAAGTCGCGTGCGATGTTGTTCGATCAGTGCAGTCACATTTCTTTTTACTTTATTCAAGTAACACGAGCAAACAGGTAACGAGTCCAAAACAATTAAGGTGAATGCGACCAGAAATATACGGCTGGATAGAGTCGAAACAAAATAAACAACTTCGGCTGTAACCGGATGGTTACTAGCAGCAGACAGTCGAATGAGAGATAAGGACTTTCCTTACAAGAGCGAACTGAGGCAGCAAGTCAGCAGAAAGCGTTTGATGTGAGACGACGAAATGTTTGATGCAGCAGTTCCCCTATCAAAGTTATCACCTTCTGCTCATAACGGTGAGTCTAGCAAAGACCAAAGAATACATTTCCTCAGAGAGTTGCAGCTGTGATTACACAAGTCTAAAACCATGCTGCGTTGATATGGTAATAGCATGCGGCTGTGTAAGCTCCATTCCGAAAGGTGGTTTGGAATTTAGGGGAAAAAGCACCGGAAGAGGATAAATATGAAGCTCTGTCATCGTATTGGACCAACAATAGACGTTCCAACAACGCTTTCACACTTTTAAGATGACCTTCCATCCATCACCCCAGACGTCTTTTTACTCATTTTGATTTTCTGAGCAGAACCCAAAGCACCAAAGAAAAGACCCTAAACGTTTCAGTCATCAGAAAGACAATCGCAGTTTAACAACCTAAACTCGTCATTTTGCGAAGCGTGAAATCCAGCCAATTTCTCAAGTTACCTCAACATAACAGAACCCAAAGCACCAAAGACAAAGACCCTAAAAGACCTTCTAAAAATGTTTTGCAGTAACTATCTCAGAGTTACCTTCAACACAAAGCGTCTACGCTCAAATGAGGAACAAGCTAAACTCATCCAGTTGAATTTGCGAAGTTGATGAATGAGCCTCAGTGAAATCCACATGCCAATTATCAAGTTTCCTCAACATAACAACAGTAATCAAAGCACACAACTGTTTTATTGAAACAAAGCACCCTTATTTTCTTCTTATAAATCGTTGTGAAGCTGAACGTAGTGACAATTTAGGCAGTCGCAAAACTCAAGCAAAAAGGCTAACTTTGGAAAAAATTCAGCAAAAGCAGAAGCTGCTTCCATGAGCAACGTATTCGTCAAGTGTTGAATATGAATTTTTTAAAAACGAGTCGCGAAGGCGCTTCCTGATAGAATCGCGATATCGGCCTCAGAAGTGCTCAGATTGCCGCTAAGTTTCACAGACTGAACATTAATACGAATTTTAAGAGATTCAGCCTCGTCTCCAGTGCTTTCAGAAATGGTTCTGGTTAGAACTTTTGATGCGCTCTAAACCAATCTTGCGAAGGACAATTCCCAACCTGCTATGTGAGCACTTCTCATTGTGCTTGTTATTAAGCTTGCTTGAAGGTATTTGAATAGAAACTTTAGGGCAATGCCATCTAAGACTTGGTTTCGCTATGCCATGAGATCGCTGCGGGTTTTTCTCACCACGGTTTTCGAAAAGCTCTCTTCATTCGCCTCATTCTCTTTGTTTCAATCAGGGTCCGAAAAACGCTCAAAAGTCTACTTAGCGTAAACCTTTTCAGTGGGTTTTCCTTCGGCATATGAAACTTTAGAAACGAGTTTTAGCCATTTGCTTCCAACTTATCGCATTAGCATACGCCTGAGGTCCTCAATGAACTGGTTAGAAAAACTTCCATTCGGGTCCTTCGAAAATTAAGGGATGTTGGAAATGCGAACTCGAAATTCGGCTGTTTCAATTAATTTTGCAATTCTAAAGAAACGACCTCCCGAGCAAATTTAAATTATTGGATTATAAAACTGTAAAAATAATAGGATACGCTTCTTTCTGTGCCGTAATGAAAGTTATCCGGCGCATGCAAGCAGTACAACGAAATAAAACTGATTTTGAGTACATCACAAACGAGTGTTCCCTCATCCTTTTATTTTCGAAAAACGTTGCGGGTCATTATTTTTTACCGAATTTCGAGGTTCACCAATTGGCCAGCCGCCAAAGATCACTATCGAAGCGGTAGAATTGCGATTAAAGCAACAACGTTGCTATGAGCGGTGTAAGTTCAACGAGTGCAGAAAAATGAACGTTGGTGATGGAATAACTTTAGTGCGAAAAATGCAGAACGTGCTCGTTTCAACAGTTCCCGGAAAATTCCTTTCCGCTCTTTAGCGCCTTTGAACCTCGACTGCATCTTCTTAAAATACCCGAAATTTGCAGCTACTTATACGGAGGAGGGATGGCGGCTGAGAGCGCCGATTTTTGAAGGATGTGAGAAAGGTCATATTTGGCGGGATCGAAAATTTATTCCCAAAACAGCGCACTTTTTCTCAATATAACACTACTGCATTTGAATTTTTATTGATAAGCTTCTGTGCTATCACTACGCATTGTATGGTGTGTGCTGCTTTGTGACGAAATCCATTAAATGCGACATTTAAACCATGAAGCGGTTCAAACTTTGTGATGAAAAAACCGTGAATCGTGCAATCAGAACGCTTTTGGTAAGAACTCGGAAATGTTTTAAAGATGCAGTACCGCCAGAGAAAGCAAATCCCGTCCGCAACCACAGCTGCCAAGCTACATCGAATCGGTGCCCTTCAAGCTGACTTGCAGCATGTGTCGACTGGTATCCTCCTGCGTCAAACAACTGCTTACTGTCCCTTGACATCGCAACTATCATAGCAACGTCCGACTATTGACCGAAGCTACCATGTGCCGCTTCAAGCACTTCACTTCCACCACAGGAACCGCAAGCCTCACCCACCCTCCTTCAAACCCTATACTTCCAACACGGAAAACTGCTTCGCGATAACCCACCACCCGAACGTCACTTGCAAGAGAATGCTGCATAAGAGGGCGATCGGCTCATCGCTGCTCAACCAGAGCAAAAGAGAGAGCGCTACTTTGCGCTGACGTTCGTTATTACGCAGCTAATAGTGAGCCGTTCTAGGAGTGCGGCAAAGCCACCAGCAGCTATTGAAAGAACTGTTTTGTATGGATGCAAAATTTGCAGAGATTCTCCATAACATTTGCTGTACAGTTTACAAAAATATGCGTTTTTATAACAATATGAGCTCAATAACGACATCGCTTTATGCAAGTATGAAGTTATACGAATGTCCTTTCAAATGAAGAGCGCCAAATAAGCGGCTTCATAGGAATATGCGAGAGCTGGCTATCTCGAAGCGATCCTCTAGAATAAGTTCAAATGAAGCCTGCAGATAACGCAAATCTCAGTCGCCTGGAGCTTAAACATGCATTCTTTGAAGACGTTTACCAGCCGATGTGTACATGATGTGATAGCAATCGTTACTCAGCGAATGTCAGCGAAAATAAGAAGTAAAAGTAATTTGAAGAGGGCTGGAGCAATCATGATGAGGAATGCAAAAAAAAAGAGTACCATGCAAGTGGCCGAAATTAAATAACAGATGATTTTGAGGTTTAGTATCTGGTTTATTTGTTTGTTTTTTGATGTGCATTCAGATTACACAAACACCAAACCAGGCAGATGCAGGAGCGTTTCGTCCATAACTCTATCACCCCCTCTCTTATCCCACACTAAAGCGGGAAAGAAGTGGTGGAGGGAATGAGTAGAGCAAACGGAGTTTCCTATCTTAAGCCAAATCGTAACCTCTCTAGGCAGAGTGAAAAAAAAGAGGGGAAAAGAATACTGGAGACGCCAAGTTTTGAAGGAATGTAGTCACACCGTTCGCTAAGTGAAGCCACAACTGACCCTAAAATTTTCGGGTAGAGAAGGAGTGAGGAGAACTAAGGTGCTTTTTTGTTTGAATTATTTGCAAGGTGCTAAGAGTGTTTCAGTAATAGCCGATATTTCTCAGGCTCTCTTTCCTTATTCTTTCTCGCCCACTCTTGCAACCTGATGTAACACAGTAAAGTTTCTTTGACGTCGCGTTCATGGTCTCACTGGGAGGAAGTATGAAACAATCAAATGAAAATATAGTTCTACAGCTATGGAGACTAGAAATGAGTGAGTGGAAATGATTTTGAAAGTTATTGCGGCTATAAGACAGTTTCCTTTGAAATGGAATAAGTAGGTCGTACGCAGGATTTTAAAAGACAACATCCCCGAGATAAAGCAGCGTTAGTCATTCTGCTGTGTTCGCCCAAAAAAGTGTGGCATCTTCGACGTGGGACGTGAGTGAGAAAATTTTGGGTGGGGGAGAAAATCCCAATGGCATTACGAGTTCCGCAAAAGGTCAAAGACTGCTAAGCTCATTGTAACCCCTCCTCGCCTTCCCACTTGCGATCCCAAAGCTAATCATGAGCCGAGCAACAGCCATATTTTTACAGGCCAAAATAACATCTTCCATCACTCGCAATTACCTGCAGTAGCATTGTCGCCACCACATCGGTCGTGTCTATCACTGCATTTGATCAATGTATTTGATACCACTATCTTTAAGTTTGTAACTGTATCCAGCACATTATTGCCATACTACTTACTACTCACGGAACCATTCACTACTGTTTCCACTTATCCAGCTAGCTGTGGTATTACCAGCATTACTTAGCTGCATCAAGAACTAAGTGCGACAACAAGAATCACTTAATCTTGTACTCGATAGTAGTCACTAATACTGTCACTGATGCTTTCTTCTGCTGGATCAGGATCCGATTGGCTCTCGCAGATGTTGCATTTTAAAGATAAAAGTCGAAAAAACTGAAACCCCCAACAGCGGTCCAAAAATTTATAAGTTGTACAGCCGGAGTTTGCAGTGAAACGTCAATGAATAAATAGTGCCCAGCTGGGGCGACGAAGTTTATAAGAAGGGTAATATAGATCGCAGTTCATCTCAAAGTTAATTTCATTTCAATTCATCCCCTCTGGGGTTTGTAGATGACCGAAGGTATGGTAAAATTCCAGGCAAAATTTTGAACATTTAGTGCAATCAAATGGTGTGATGGTGGCCGAAATTGTGGAATGTGGCTACTACGCTAGTTCCTTACTGCGCTTTCCAACGTATTATCTCAGACAAACCATTTCGAATGAGCTCGCTGCCTACAAAAATTTGAAAGGTTTTTCTTATTAAAGGAAACAATGACTTATTCTTCAGTACTCTTTTACTTTAGGTTAAGACCTGTTCGTCTGCATTTAATTCATGCTTTTTTAACAGTCGACACACCAAACGGCATCCTGACGGCGTACTTCACAAGGCAGACAAGAAAAGCACATTCGCGCTTCCGATGCAGCTCATGTTGAAGCACACATATTTTTATGAGCAATATTTGTAATGAATGAAATGAACGAAAACAATGAAACTAAATACAGATGAATATGCGGTATATATGTTTGTTGCACTGTAGCGACACAGTGAACAGGTGCGGCCGTCTTCTTTGAATGAGTCAACGGCCGCTGTAACCGACACCCCTTTAACTTAATTCTGCATCCTCTCAATTAAAACGCAATGTTTTTATTCTCTCGACGATTGCGTCGATCCACCCAAAGTTCATGCTTAGGAGAAACACGCAGAACGGTATTTGCCATGCTGTGAGAAGCCATTTCCACAGCGCAAAGTCGTCATTACACATTCTTTACTGTATTGCACCTGACAACTAAATCACTGGGAGAGAACTCACTGTTTTGAATCATTTACAGAAATTGTGATGGCAATCGAATCGTCTATTTAGAACGAAGATCAGAGATCAACAGAAGAAGACTTTCCATAATCCAAGCAAACACACGAAAATATGCCAGTTTTATGCTTTTAAACAAAGACTCAACACAAAGATAAAATTCTAAGAAGTAGCACCACAAGAAGGATGATCTGAGAAACGAATGAATTTTCACGCAGTAACGTGAACGGTGGCAGTTTGCAAGCCTTCATCTGCCTAGTGCAAAAACCGCACAACTGAATAATGCCTCGTTTACATGTGCAGCGTTTCACACGTGGAACTGTTAACAGGCACATTCAGAACTAGCTGCCTTCAACAATATAGAATCTAAACGAAAATCGCAATACTATGTCCGAAGCGAATATTGTACTTTCCTATATTTTAATTTTGAGTGAGTCGACGAACGCGAATGTGTGAAGGGCAGTCACACGAGTTGAATCGGATTCACACATCACGATAATTCACAGAAAAACTTCAAGACAATGCTGCGATAGTTAAAAGCAAAGTGAAAACCTATAGGAAAATGACACTGCTATGCCCGACGCGAACGTACCTGACTAATGAACGAAATTCTGAACAATCGCTCTTGCATATGTGTTGCGCCACACCGCCAGCCGTCCTGTTTAATGGATTCGCGTCCTCTCTAGCGACCAGCAGTAATGTCTAACGGGGAAACACCAGCATAAGAAACGGCTCTATAAACCCGTCAGACAGCAAAAAGACCTATAATTAGAGGTAGACAATTTATTTGTGATTGGCTAATTTAAACAACAGCGAAGACTTTCCTTTCATTCACCAGTGCATTGAGCACAGATGTGCATCTTGTCATATACTAGCATTACTCAACAACTCATATCGGCTATGGCGAAAACATTTCACAGCAATGTAAGCACTTTTTAAGATGCCTAATAAATGGTTCCTCATTCATATATTAAGAGACGTTGCCGCACTGATATAGCTTTGTCAATGAAAAGTTTGCAGCACCATAACGAGCCACGATGAGAACTAAATGGCGAAGGGCTCTGGCGAGGATGCGGTATCAGAACATCTAAAAATTAGTCCTAAATGGTCCCAAATCCAAAAACCTTACCATCTACGAACGAATGTGGTAATATGCACACGTTGTGTGATGCGGATAACTGTGCTGAAAATAAGCTTTGAAATTCTCATCGATTGTATCTTTCCTACTGAAACACAGTGAATGTGACAAGACCTGTTATTCCGCTCCCCTTGGGTTCCAATGCTTCTGGTCATCGATCGTGAAGATAGTCAGCTATGGCAAAAATCTAGAAGAAGGCTACATGAGTATGCCATTAGTGAAATGTGTAGCACCGTTGCCTATTTTGGCATATGCTCACAGCTGATGGAAGAGGTTTTTGCGTAGTTAGTGGTGGACTCAGCAGGTCTCAAGCTCTTCGAAACGCACCACTTATTTGGGGACATAGCACATATTACATTCAGAACAATAGACAAATAACAAGTTACAGTACTGAATTCTTCAGATTCCACCCTATGTTATCAGTTTGTATTTTACACCCTGCGATTCAATTATTACATATTGTTCAGCAATGTTACTTTATACCATTCCATACCTCCTGTTCATCCAAGAGTATACTTTATTAAAATATATCTTTGCAACATCACAGATGTTCTCCGGGAAATAAATCGCTCTGTGGGTCGTTTGAAGTGCTCGCATTTCAACATACTGTTCCACAAATCAAGAACTTTCAAAGTCTAGAGTGCCGTAATTCACCAGAGTACATTACCTTGTAAAGCATTTTCCTTTTCCTTAGGTGCATTCCCCTGCCTCCCTTATTATATGCATTCAAAGCAACGCAAGGAAGAAAATCTCGAATCGGTGCAGCAGTATAGCATCACACAATATATTGTCTTCAAACTAAGAATGTAAGCGTAGACCGATATTCAATGGTTTAATAAACACTACTGACAATGAATAATAAACTTATTTGCAACTCGAAAGACAGCCCCTACTAGCAACCTTCAACCTTGATTAGCATAAAAACCTGGCAAGTTGGAAAACCGATTGTTGACCTTCTCTTAAATCACGCCCCCTCAAGGGTGAAGAACTTGCCAAGAATTTAGAAAGAAGGAAAACGACACTCTCCTAGCCCTTTTAAAATACCCTCTTAAAAAATAAAGAGATGAGTTCAGCAGTGTGGTGAAATCTGTCAAGAAACATCGGTGGAAGTATGTCGTTGCTACGGCAACCTCGTAAGTACGCTATTTTACAGCTTACTGTATGACACGATAACATTTCGTCATCAAACATTTTCTTGCTGTGTTGCCATGTTATATTACAACGACCAGTCTCAGAGGCATATGCCATAGAGTCCGCTTAAATGCAACTCACCACTCTTAATAAATACACGAATAAAATGATCTGATTGCATCTTTCTATGACATAAGAACCATCCCGGACATGAATCATGAGAAATGTTCTCTCTCTTATTGTACGAAACGCACATAATTACTGTCAGACAAAACATAACAAAAACTGCTTAAATTGATAATCACGTTTTTTTAAACAAACTGGGGCAATATCTATGCGTATTATGCAACGACGTGACCTACTCGCACAAAACGTGATGCTGCCAGTGAATTGGGAACGACTATTTAATAGAAGTGCCAACAAAATCACGCAATTAAAGGGAGCAACCTCACTTCTTCGAAATTAGCCAAACAGTGCTATGCAGTCTTTGTCAGCGTGCTGTGCAAAACAACCTAAGAAATCTCTGAGATAATAAAGCACAGCATGCAAAAGTGCGAGCACCACTGGAAAACAATCCCCAGGGATGAGAAGGCGGACGCTAACATAGATAAAAAAGCAAAAATCGAAAATGATATGCTAGCCTTGACCTCTTATCTACCTTTCCCGCTCCCTCCTTCCTCCCCTTAGCACCTGCGAGCACATCCAACTCGCTCGAGGAAAATTTTCTGACCGGGCCCTGAAATTCACTTGATGACCAATTTTGCAGAACTAATAAGTAGCGCTTTTAATCGACTACGCTCTAAAAATGAAGCACCTCACTGTGAGTGAATTATAGTCTCGTTGAAGAAATATTCATATAAGAATGATGTGTATCACACTAGTACCTATAGCTCTAGAAATATGAGTAGAGGACAAAGAAGGCAAAATGCAAAATGAATTCACACAAAAACTAATAATTTAACCATCCGATCACATAATGCTCCCACTTGGAAACGTCATTATGGAGAGCTAAAACATTACTGAAATTTCCCATTGCGATTGAAAACCTCAAACCAGCGCATATAGCAAAGCAAAAGGCACTTCTCCTGTTTCGTGAACGGAAAGGGAAATCTACAATAAAAAACGTCTCACAATAGGAGGAAATGTCTCACGTCTGTAGAATGATCTCATCCAAATTTTTGCTGACATGCTATTATCTATGAGCAAAGAAGACACTTGCATAAGAGCCCAATAAACGGCGGTTCGTTTCAAATGCACCCCACCACCCAATCCCTCTTCCATTCCTCTCCCTCCCCCTTTCCTTCCAAACTGAGCGACTGTATTGCTGTGTATTGAATAGAAAAAAATTTTGGGAAAGTTTATACATGTTTAGAGTGAAGCGAGAATGTGCGCACCCTATAGCAAAGAGAGAAATGCAGTCGATATACATTACTGCACATTAACAAGTTCGGAATACGACATTAAAATCCCCACGCCATAATTACATATGACTATGAGGACTTAATAATTTTTAATGGACACAGTTAACAATCCGTAACCCCTATTTACTGCTAATATTTCAAGGGTGTAGCGGTCGAGTCAGTGATAAAGTAATAACTGGTAAAGTCGAATGAAAAGAGTTAATTGTGCGGCAACGATCGATAAATGACATTAAATGTCAGCAAGGAGGAATGTGAACGATGCGTGAGCATACGCCAAACTCGTACAACACAACACCGCTCCGAGCACAACCAGTTCTACAAGTCTCGCGTTTGTTACTGCGCAACGCCGATTTATCAGCTATCAATGCAGAGCTGCGTGTCTGCAATCCTTCTCATGTTTCCATTAACATGCGAATTTCCGGTCAAATTTTAACAAATGTGTCGAACCACGTTCGTTTGCTCGAACAAGTTTGCCCGACCTCTCCAATGAAAGAAATCCAGTACATTGAAGGAAACGGCTTGAAATCACCAAAACTTCCCACCCTGAGCTCTCCAACTTTACGACTGTGGGGGGAGAGGAGCTGGCTGAGAAAGTTGGAAATTTTAAGCTATTCTGCTCAGTGCAGCAAATTTGAGCATGAAGCCGATGCGCGGGCTTGTGAGAAAAAAATTTTTAAGCATCCAAAATTGGTGAACTAAGGCTAAACGGTTTGAGTGCATCAAATGGCCGTTCAGCCTCACTCGTTTTTCACGCTCGAGCTTGATGTGCTCAATAAAACGGTCCACATAAAACATCTCTCCCGTCCTGTCCTATAAAGTAGGGATTAGGTCGCCGACAGTACGCACCTCAGAACGAAAAACGAGAAATTTTCGGTTGATCTGTTTAGTGCGCCAAATTTTGGTATTGAGATGGCGCAAAGTTCAAGATACGACTTTCTTTGGAAATACATGACAGCGTGAAATCTAAATTCAAAATCGACGGTAGCATTGCAGACCACTTTCACGTACTTTCACAGCCCCTCACGTCACTGTTGTCCGGCTGGTATTTATTCATGCGAAAAGATCGAAAAGTCATCCTGAATAGCGAGAGCATAGGGCGCGTTGTGTGCATTTTTTGGAATCTGCAAAAAAATTCTTCCGCAAACTCTCAAAAACTCTCAAAAGAAGCAGCTGAAAGAGCACCTGGGTGGACCACACATATGGCGGAAATTGATAACATTGGGCTTCCGATGACAGTGGACCTGAAATCTGAAAAAATTTGCAGTGAAAGTTAGTCGACGTCCGGTTCCCTGCTTTTCCCTTCTGGAACAACTGCGAATAATCCAAATGCAGCGGAAACCGATTGAGTTGGGTGAGCGAGGTCGAACTGAACTTCGGAAAACTTTAGAGCAGAATCAAACCATTCGGAACGCCCTGGTCACCTTCGGGAAGTGAGGACCGTGTCAACAGACATGTCTACCGTCGGCAGGCCTAATGAACGATGCCTTGTAATCTTTTCTGTGAGCATGTTTATTTCCACATTCTCTTCTCTCCATCATAGAAATAATCTGTTTGGTTGTTTTCCCATCTCCTTCCTCTTCTCAAATGTTTCTCGATGGGCGTCAGTAACATCACAATTTCAAAGAACCTCCCCCATCACGGCCCACAACATCTGAAAATTCGAGAGTGAGGGCGCCCTTCACGCTATTTCGTCGCAGACATAACTGCCCCTTTCATGTCAGAACGCCACAATGCTTTATGTTTGTCCCCATTTAAACATATCCTCACCTCCCAATCTAACTCCCCCCCCCCCCCCCCCCTCTGGCAGTTGAGATGATTACGAGTACTTCGGAAAATTAAGTGTTCAAAGAGTTCTTCGAGATTCCGTCTTCCTCATTCAAATGCTACTTCGAGATCTTTCACGGCTCGAAGCAACACTGAGGTCAAAAGCCGAATATCTTTGTTCCCTGCTGCGCCCTTGAGAGGTGTAACCGAAAAACCGAGGTGGGATAACAGTCAACAGAAATACGTAGTCATCATTAAAGGCCCCCAAAAACAAAACGAATAAACTCAGGTGAGGGATGGAAATCCCGGCATCTCCTCTACACATCACTGCCAATAATGAGCAAAGACTGTGCAGGTGATTTGAAAGTTATGCCGGAAGTTTTAAAGAAAACATAGGCAACAACAAAATCCTTATAACTTTCACGCTCCAACAAAGTTTTTTATTCAGAGAACTACCAAGCATTTTGATAAATAGCAGGTGACACACATATGACAAAAAATAACGAAGAGCAAGTAGTGAGGTACGAGTTCATCGTCGACCAGTGGAGGTAAGTGGATGGTATTCAGTCGGTTAAAATAAAGATGGCTATGTTATTTGAGGGCAATTCGATGCGAACTGATATCCCGCTTCGATCACTTTTTTAGAACTTTTTGGGAAATTGCAACTAAAGCTGACGTCAACGCCTGACGTCGCTGTCGCAATCGACAATCTGTAAAATCCGACAAACTGGACCTGCTCGACCTCAACTCTTGACCACAAAACTTAGACTTCGGCCTACCCAATCCACCACTGTAGTTCTCGACCATCCACCAGCTGAATGGATCAGCGGACGCGAAGCGGAACGTACCGACTGATTCGACAGGTAGAAAAGATGCAAATAAGAAATGATAACAAAACAGGAAACGTGAGCTTGCCAAATCGAACATAAAAAACAAGACTACCCTGCAGAAGAACTTGAAACGATTACAATTCCAATAAAGATAAAAAGCCTGTTCCAAAGCGGGCACGCATCAACTTGTGCAAACTTACAGAGCAAAAGATTTTTAAAAAAGACGAATTCAAAACGCTTCTAAGTAAGAGCTGATAAGCAGCGTTCGAAGGTTATGAATTCCAAAGAATGAGATCTCCCGAAACACTATGTCGGGGAAAGACCTGCGATTTTGCGACGCAAACATTAACCAAATCTCAAGCTTTTTAAAACGAAACTCGTTCTAGCCTTCCCTTGCGTCATGCGTTCTAAGATAGTTGCCTTGAGTGTAGGATACTGCGAACAAACGCAGAAGCAAGTACGCTTTCGCCTCTAAATTTGGGATTCGGGGGACGTAGTGGTGGCATAGAGGGCTAGGGAAAGGGAGTGAGAGTAAAAGAGGATAGAAAAGAAACAGTGCACTATCTGTCAGTGCACAACCGAAGCGGGACGTCCAACTAACACGTAATCTATCTGATACACATCGGGCGTCTACAAACGATACCACCCCTTGAAAAAGGCGAAAAATTCACAACACAAGAGGAAAATTCAATAAATGTGGAACAAGGAGTATATATCTGGCACAACACAACAATGTAACCATGGATGGCATATGTCGAGGAGTGAAAGGGAAGGCAGAAAGATGAGAGCGAACGCCCATAAGCAACAAGTCTCGGGAACGTTTCTAATGATTTTGTGGATTTTTGATGCAACATATGAATAATTTACGGCTGATCTTCACCACGACTGTACAGCCTTTGGAAAACACAAAAATTCACTTCTACTATATTTCTCCCGATCACTCCCAAAGGGTGCTTCGCTCCACCATCCTTTCCTTAGAAAAACCTCTTGTACGCTTCAGTGGTCAACACAGATGATATACCATGCTGTTAACGAACAGATACTTTGGTAATAAACAAGAATCAAAAACATCTACAAAGCGAAATTGGAAAACCTACATTCAGATTACGCAGAACTCTGCTCATTGGTCGTTAGCGGTGCCCTCAAATTAAAATGCTCTAGAAATGCAATTTGGTACGTTCATCCAGAAATCACATCAAAAATTTTTGCTGGGAGCTAGTTTTGGCAAGCTTTTAGGAAGGTTCTGTGATCCACTCACAGATTCTTCGTTGTCTGTTCGGTTGTGCTGCTAAAAGCCGTCTTTTCCGAAGCAATTTTTAAACATCTACACGTCTCAGAATTAAGAATTCAGACCGCTAGGAGGTTCCAGGAAGTTGTGTGCTCAAAACGTTATATAAACTCATTCCTAATAAAATAATTTAAAAAACCTATGTGACGCCACTCACATACAAAAAATCTCAAGTGCATGCTCCGCTGTTACGCCGCAGCGTTATACTAGTACGACTACACATACAACATTTTCAATTCTTTGTAGTAATAACTGAATAAAAACACTGTTTAACGAAATGTGAAATATGAACGAATTAAAACCCTAATTCAGAGTTAGTGAAGAGGGTCAATTCTGTCTTCTGATGAAAACCGAAATTTTCGGGGCGCGAAAGTTACTTCGTTGAACCAGCCACTGAACAATCTTCACCAAATACTTGCGAAATAGAACAGTCGATGACTGAAGAATCCTGTTTCTTGTGTAAAATATATATCTTTTCATAAAAGCGTGTAATTCCAGTGGGATTTTCGGCTCAGTTATGACGTTATCCGGGTAATTACCAGCCGCTCAAGGTTTGCGTTTACAAGCACGAAATATTTAACGCAATCATTTCCGCAATCGATAAATACATTTTGGGTAGAATTTCTAAGTGCAAAAAAATCTTTTCTGCAAGCAATAACTACACTCAGTTCCCGACTAAAAATCCTTGAAATGACGGACTTCTAACAAAATAAAAAAACCCACAGCGGAACGACTCTTTCAATATGTTATTGGGTTCTTCCCGCAAACCACAAAAACTTTGCAAGAATTAAACCTCAACAAAAAAATTTTGCACACAATTTGGTTTTCATTGCAAAAAAATTTGAAAGTTGTAGAGCAGGGTTACCACCAGCCGATTTGAAAAAGCGGAAAAGATAAGAGCTTAACTTAGGCAATTTCATTAGTTATGATTTGAAAAAAATGAAAGGCATTGCAGCGCATACAAAATAAAACCTCTCAGTGGATGAAACGAAGTGGGAAAAAAATTATACAGCATCTGAATACAACCAATTATCGATGAATGAAGGTGCAAAATCAACGCCATAACGCTCGAGAATTTGTTCAGCACAAGATCCCTGCTCGAGCCTTTTCATTGCCATCTCGGATATGCCATGGAAATGGACGAATGCCGCTATCACCACAAACAAATGGAACAGCTGATGTGATTGAAACTGAAAGACAATTGGTGCATTTACTGCCACAACTTGGAAGAAACTCTTGCTCTGTTTGCAAGTTGTTGCTAGTTCAGCTATTCTGAAGCCTCTAACGCGACTTGCAGCAAAAAGGGATAGTCACCATCGGTCCGTTCTCTGCTAAAGTAGGCAAAAAACAATGAAACCTCAAATGCCCTTTCATATCGATCGAAAGAAACAGGTGTTACAAATACAGCAATGGTGCACTACAAAGATAACTGATGATGAAAAACTACTCTCGGCAACTCTACTTTTTGTGGGCGGGAATGTCCGAGGGGTGTGGACTGGAGGGAACGAATGTCCGACTCCTTTCAGTTACCTATCGATGTTCGCATTGGTGCCTAAGCCGTATAAGCCTGCTGGAATCGGTGACAATGTTGAAAAATAGTTTGGGCTCTCCTGCTGGCTTCATCTTCCGCCTATGCACAACATCCGTTAAATGCGATTGCTTTGCACAGGACGCGAAACTACACTGCGTTGGTGGTACAGACGGAGAGTCGTACATTATGCACATAAAGGCTGTAGGTTGAACGACTTAATTTTGAAACATCAAGGATTAAAAGAGGAGAAGGAGTGGGAAGCAGAAACTCCATTTCTCAATCACACTTGACTGTCATCTATGCGCGAGTTCACACGTGCTTTCTAAGACCTAAAAGCTGGTCCAAAGAAGCCGGCCGTTTTTCTTGCCAGATAAAAACCAATAAGTTAGAATGCAGTATAAAAGAACCAGGTTATTAATATTTTCTCCGGGCGGTTAATTCACAAGTCACATTATACACGCGTCGGAACGTTCGACTGATTCCCAACTAACATGACTTCTATTTGCCTTCATTAGTGCTTCCTCATGTTACCTGCCACCAACCTATGGGTACAGTATGTAATATAGGCACCTGTGACTGCTGCTCTATGGTTTAAGCATTGGCAATCAGATAAGAAAAACCACCAAATTGGAACAACCATCATTTAACATTTCAAAGCTATGAAACGTATTTTAGCGCAAAAACGACCGCTCAAGGCATAGAGCTCAAAAGAAATAAATTAAATGCGCAGAAAAACAAATATGAGATAGACGGATGAGAGTGATAGGCAATCTCTTACCAGCAGATCACACTTTCCAGGGAAACAACGTTCTGGAGTTCGGCTGGCGTAGAGTGCCGCACCTATTAGGTATAAAAGGCCCATCAGAAGAAGCCAATGCAGTGATGCCTCGTCTATAAGAACTCGAATATTGTCCGTTACGAAGAAATGAATGGCCGGAACGACACCTAAATATTCAACATTGGCGGTTTCGATCGCATCACTCAGACAGGAAAAGCAGAGTAAAGAATGGATAAGACGAACCCCCGCAACCATATGCAGGAGTGCCGAAAACAGTTGGTGAAATGAATGAAAAATCTTTATTAGAAAATTGCGTGCGGGATATTCCACACCCAACGTCAGAAATAACTCAGTTTGCCTCCCTTTAAAGTGCAACCGGGCTTCAATTTAAGATCGTCAAAATATGCTGCAATACAAACAACGTCCTGCATGATTTGCAATCTCACGCTGTGCGTGTCTGGAATGTATCTGTTGATAATATCATTAATGCAGCCATTCTTTCAGATTTCAAAGTGCCGCTGAACCGTTTCAGTCCACCCACTATTGCTGTTCTTAAATACTGAACGCCTACTGGTGCAACACTAGCCTCGCGAAGATTTGTTTATCCCTCCGGTTTATACTCACATACTTTCTATGTTTTCCATTTTGGGACGTTGTAATAAACAAATAAAATTGCCGGTGTATAACAGTCTCGCGTAGACTAAAGCGATGAACCAAAAATGCAATAATGGATGCGCAGCTTTAAACGCACTACATCAAGGTATCCCTTCCACTGCTCCATCGTTTGGTTGGAAGAATGGATGTGAGCCAGATTTCTCTCATCCGTTTTTTCATGATTAAGACAAGTAATAAATAAAATTTCGACGTATAGCTCACTCAGTCAGTAAACATAAAACATATTGGCACCCGTTCATCGGTATTTTTGAAGAGGCTTCCCTTTTTCAGAAAAGTATGGTGTGAAAAAAAAACCGAGCGAATAAAGGTGATATCGAAAACGGCAATCCAATTCCAAAATGTCGTGAGAAAAACAGTCTAGTATGGTGAAATGGGGAAAAGAGATGAGGGGAAGGGGGTGATGGGCAAACTGCCAAGGAGCACATCTGACGCACACAGCCGTTTTCCCCTCCTTTTTTTGTGAATGCAACTGTCTTTTCAAGCAACGCGCTTACTGCTTAGGCCCATCGCAACGAAGACGGCCGCACGAAACGGTCGGAAGTGCGGTTCAGAGAATTTGTCCCAGAGAGAAACAGTTACTGCCGCTATGCCAAGAATGCATATCATCGAGATGTAAATCACCATCGGCAACGTCCGACAATAGAAACCGTAATAGATCCACGGTATAAAAGAACCAACAATCAGCAAACTGATTCCCGTGTAATCCAACCTGCAGACCACAAAGGCATCAGAAATTGGGATTCTTTGATTTACAACTGCATAAACTCACTTGCAATAGCTAAATAATGCAACAGAATTAACTGTTATAGCTATAAACCGCTTTTGAAGCGAAACACTGATATTCCTTCCAACCATTCCCCTCCTCCCATCACCCCTCAGTCTCAACGAGACAGAAGCACAATTTTTGTAGGCGGAGAAGGGAAGGCCGCATAACTACGCAAAAACAGCAATGCAGGAAAACTAAAAGCGCTTCTATGTATAACACAATAAGCAGTTAGCTTAAAACATTTCGACATGACTCGGTTCCACTTTCATAGCAAATATAATTACTGACATACAAGAGATTTTTAAAAAAGCTGGAGATGAAACCGGTTATAAGTGAGGTAACGGCGACGTTTGTTTTGAAGAATTTAGGCAAATGACCGGAAATGCACATAAACAATAAATTTTAGAATAGATACAAAAAAGTCCAGAAGGCAGATTGGACATTCCGAGTGGCGCATTAGAAACCTGGATTAATGGAACCAAATTCTGCGAAAAGAAAGTCGTCTCAAGTATTTCGTGAAATAGTCTCAATCTTTTGAAGCAATTTTGAAGCAAATGAAAATTAGAGATGTCATAAAACAACTAACTTGCTAAACAGCTTGCCAACACCGACTGAATGGCACTGTACGGTGTGAAAGGCGAACGACATGCCCAGACACGCGATCGCACCCATAAAAAAGAACGAGAAAACTAGCTTCTCTTGCCACTGTACCAACGCGCTGGGTCGTGCCAAGAAGAACAACGCAACTCCAACAAACGCCACGCATCCTTGACGATCATTTTTCATCAGCGTTACACAGTACATCAACTGCTCTATGCCAGCAGCAGAAATGAGGGAATTTAAGCAAGTGAAAGTAGCAGCACTTGTTCATTCGATTAAAGCATCTGCCGGGAAAGAGGTGGTGGTTCAAATTCCGTCTTCTAATGGCTTCACCACTTATCATCAAACAGCGGTTATAACCTATGTCTGAGCGAGAAAAAAAAGGCTTTATCACGAGACGCCAACAACCTCCAATGAAAAGCAGTGGCTGATTGAGAGATATTCATATCTGATTTTTATAATCTATGGCCTGCTGAATTCCACAAATACATCCATTCACAAAAATGTTCTTAGCAGTGATGAATTCTTTCCCGCTAGGTGAGACAAGTAATCCTGGATGGTATCCAGTGAGCAACAAGCAACTGGCAAGCATCAATTGTCCGAATCCCTTTGCATTTTTCATCTCAGAGATGAACAGAATCTATTAATGGTCTTGACGTCCATTTACCCTTAAAAAATTCTGAAGAGGACTTTTCTGGCTCCCTTCTCCCAATTGTTCCATATAATGCATTATTATTTAGACAATTTTTTGGACATATATAAATCATTAAGAGAGGGGAGTATGAAAAGAAATTATTCCAAACGCAACAAAGCCAGTATCTCAGCACCAGAATTGGCAGGTCATCATTTTCAAACATGGTAAGTTTTTTTAAAACACAGTTAGGCAGATCATTTTAAACATGACCAGCAGGATATGGCCACAGGACATAAGACAATGACAAACATTACGTAGTTACCAAAACTTTGGAGAAACGTGTCTGATGACCAAACATATGACATGTGATCACAATGTGGTCTAGAGAGTCGACTATTCGCCGTAGCATCTTGACAGAGCAGGATCCCTTCTGCATGAGGGAGGGGCAAGGGAAGATGGCAGGTAGCAAGTTACCGCGAGAAAGGGTACAGGACCTCGACAATTTCATCGTTCCAGGCGACAATCTAATAGACAAGATCCGGGTAGCTACCAATCTTCATTCAATCCCTTGCAGACTCGCATTACACAACATGCGTGTCTTACGCAACGGCAATCTCCGCTAATATCATTTCAACACAGAACAGCATGCAAACCGAATAGGGTGGCAGGCCCTTCTGTGATCGGCCTTTAAAAGCAGGATCGGTTTCACTACACTATCATCCTCTTAAAAATAACGCATAACAATAATTTTATCATTCACTTCTGTAGATTTCGGGAAACTTGCTTAGTGGGAAGTAAAGGTCATCCCAAGACTTCTCGTTAAGATGATAAGATCATCCATCATCCGATGGAATAAGATAATATAACGGATAAAGAAACAAACTGGGTTTTCAGGAAGATAACGATGTTTTGATTTTAATGAACCATTTAAAAGTCCATAAAATCTTAATGGGATATGAGTGATCTGCTGAATTATATGCCGTTGAAGACTGTGAAATCTACGAGTTGAAAAATAAAACGTTTATGATGATGCAAAGTTTTGCAAAACTTGACACTCTCGGATTCAAGTTACCAAAAAGAAAAAGATGAGTCCATGAGGGGGAAGGCATTCAAGTTACCAAAAAAAGAAAGGCGAAACTCACCGAACAAATCAGTCCAAAAATTGAGTTTCCGTGTGTAACCAGAGAATTCTTTGAAAGCATGAGCCAAAACTCGGCAGCGGTGGTCTATGACCTGTTCGCAAATATTCATTGTCTTGAAGCCATACCGGAAGAAATTCGAAATTCGTCACTTTCCATCGAGCTTCCCAAAACTGAAATACAGAACTCAGTTAGCTGCCCTTATATTTACATACTGATAGGCTACAGAAACATTCGAAAACCCCATCTAAAAACAGAAAAGGGACCCAAGTGTCTCGCACTAACTTTCTCCCCTTCTGTTTATTTATAGGCTCTCAGCATCAATCTAAAAAACGCATCTCCAATCGTATCATTTTGTTTCCAAGTCAGTACGGTATGTCGAGTAGGCTCTTCAAAAAGTTGTGGGCAGTTGCAGATTGCTAAGAAATTTCATTTGTCATTTGAAGCCTCAAGCATCACTACCCCATCAAACTGCCTCGGTCGTTACAGTTCTTTTTTCAATGCCAGTTCCCAAACCAGACCAGCAAACAAGCAAGCAGACAAGATATTTTCTTCGTTATAACAATTTCTCAAGATTTTGCAAAAAGGAGGGGGAAGAACGCATTCGAAATCCTGTGACACCACTAAGACAGCACCTTTCAAAACATTCGCCTTAGCCATTTGAAAGCATGAACTCCAGTTGTTGCACTGTCGCGCTTCAAGTAGAACCCTTCCCAATAAACGTCACTATCTTGCTGTTCATTGCGTCATATCACCTACGCAAGCTCCGTCTTGGTGCAGCCATTCATGAAGGACAATAAATCAATAGCGAACCTTCTTTATAAGTGTACGCGGACCAGATTCCTCGCCATCATCCCCTGATTCGCATATTATTTCTTCTTCGTTGATCTCGATCTGCAAATAAAACGAGTCAAATATTTCTGCAAGCGATGAAACCAAACAAAGCGAACATAGAGTTTCTTAGAGGCCCTAAATGAAACTACTTTAAATGTGAAACAAAGCAATGAAACCACTGATGGGCTAGTAAATTCGGGAGCAAGCAAGAGGCACTTTATCGTGAACCCAGTAAAACTGAGAAAAGCGACAAGTGGCACATGAATCCGAATCAAAGATCAATCAGAAAATCAATATGCTGTATCTTGGAAACAACCATTTCCTTTTCCCTTTCTCTAAAAGTTGCCCTTGTTTCATTGACCAAAAATTTTTTAAAGAAAGTTCGCCTAGATACATAATATTTCACAGAATTTATGGATGAACTTGTGTCCTTTATGGTTTCACGGGCAAGAGGTAAAAGAAATCAGCTCTGCATTGAGCATATAAATTAGACGCAACGAATGCCATCGGATTTCAATAAATCTACTGAAAAAACCGCGAGGGACAAATGACGACGTTCATTTACAGCACAGTAAAAACGAAAGTCCCACAACGTTAAGGGAAATACAAATGCTTGGACAGAAACAGAAAGATGAATATTAAGAAACAATGCAAAGCATGCTTGGTAGCTTTGTTCAAATCAGCCCATATAATGTAACTGAAGCAAGCGAATTGATCAGGGGACGTAATTGAAGCAAGCGAGAAGTAAGAGTGCGCACTTTGGCGAAGTTTCCTTGAAACGCTATGGAAACATCCATTCCTTATTTTACTGACTAAATCAATTATTATGGTCCAATTTTGGATGCACTGTGCAATCATAGCTATAAAACATAGACTCCTGCATTTTTTTTTTTTTTGCAAAACCTCACCACCAAACAAATCGCACAAATCTTCGAAACCACTCGGAATTTATTAAACCTAGAACGAAATGAGCTTTGTCAGGCTACTGCGAAGACGATTCCATCCTATATTTCTAAACGGAATACAAGAAATTATGACCTCGCGGGCAACAAGCAGCGTTGATTTCAGGACTTACCTAAACGTATGCCCTCTGAATCACGACGTCACTAAACGAATCTTAAACCAGAGGCACTATTAAAGGTGACGCTTCTTCTGGAAATTCGAACAGTCTGGTGGTCTCGGAGACAATTAGGCTATACCCTAGAGTAGGAACTTGTCCCATGCTTCATAGTGCAATGTTAGCGCGGCAAATTCTGCCAGGCTTATATTGAAGCTGCTTACAGCGAGTTCATTGCCATCTTGGTCAGAGGATGGCAACTCCATGAGAGCTGCTGAAAATATTGTGGATCCACTTGGCGTTTGAGGAGATGGACGGCGCTTGTGTGGATGCAGCCGATAACGCACCACATGTCGCTTGTGCAAACCATCTGCCTGTAATCTGCTTAACGAGTTCACTTATACAACCACGATTCAGCCATCTCTTGCCAATTTTCAATGCGTCACCTGGAGAATTCACCAACGGTTCAAACAAAAGCCGTTATTGCCTAAAGGGAAGCATTTAGTTTTAGCGCTTGACCCCCCACCACACACACCAATAGATGCCTTCCTAAACGCTTCATCCGCACATTTTCTTAACTTATGTGTTAAATTCGTATTTTTCAAAGTAAAAACAGCATTAAATACTTGCTGAGAAGATACAAAAGCGATTACGCCTAAAGCCTCAACTGGAAGATGATGAAACAGGCAGAATCGCCTAGTGGTAATACAAACGATCCTAGATGACTATAAACATTGAAATACACAAATCAGCACAACTTATCTCCGAACCCACCAAATATTTCAAGACAAATGTTGGCCAGCACTTGTAATGGCTGAGGAAAAACACTGCCACCGTCTGTTTGAGGACAAGCATGTTAGGATTCAAAGAAATGAACAAACGGCTAAAAGACTGCAAAATTGCCTGCAAAACAGCCCGTCTCGCCAAGAACAAGCTATGCAGGAACTAGGCCGTGCACAATAGGCACGAGTAAGCCGCTGCCGCGTGGCAAATTGGGATTCATGAGGTTCGCCCTCTATATGCCGGTCTCTACAAGCCGAAGACTACCTTTGCTTCCATCAACAACGCACAAAATGAAATCTCGCAAGACACATATCAAGAACCGCCCACCTGCTCCAAAGGAAAGTAGTTCTGAACGGCATTTATTCTTAGTTTGAATGCAGGCTATTGGTTTTAAAAAAATATCTTGAAGTCTATAACTGAATCTGAATGAGACCAAGCAATATCCTTTATAGAAAAGTCATATTACCGCCTCCCCCCCCCCCTCTCGCGATCCCCTCTTCCCTTCATTTTCGCTCGGAAGTTCAAAAAGGGAAGTGAATATCAGGAGCCAACCATCGACTGATCATCGTCAACGACCGACAGCATCATACGGTTGCCGTTAGAACTGGGCATAGAGAATGCGCGTCTGTGACCTTTCTTGAAATTGTGCACAATCAACGGCCGAGTGCAGTCGTTGGTAGCTTGTGATTCCCTTTCAGTACATTCTAAAAGGAACGACGATTAGTCAGGGAACAACGGAATTCTTTTGCCTGAGAGTGCAACGAGTAACTCTCCCCGAGCTCGAAACAGCGTCGTCATAACAGTACTCATAAAAAATGAGATTGGCTCCCAAGTAAAAAAAGTTCTCAGTAGCGTTTACTTAATGGAAGCTTTAGTTCGAAGTAAATCAGCCTCTTCTAATCGCGTCACTTCTCTACCAAATTACCAAAAAAGCCTGTTGATAAAGCATTAACTATGTGCTCGAATATGAAGCAAGCCAAATACAGTATATAAAAGGTGAGGTCGGCCATGCTTTACAATGCATGAGGCCTAAGAGTAACCTTCATCTTCTGCAATAATCTGACAACGGCATGAAGGCTGCCTAGCGGAAGATGAAGCCGCAATATTCGTCTTTCTCTCATCACCCTTTTGCGACACGACCGTATTGTGTCGTACGACGATCTCGATTGGATAGGCGTTATGTCGAGGACTGAAACTCTAAAGAACGTATAACAAATTGAAACTGATCCAAACATTAGACGACCAGCTGGTTCATTCACCATTCAAAAGGTACTCAACCCGTAACGTCAATCACAAATATATATGAGTTCAGGCCGATACATCAACCCCAAGTCGTTTACCACTACGAGTTTACTAGTATCAATCCTACTTGACTACCGCTCACTGCAACGCCAAATTCATCAAGTGTTCATCGTAGTATGTCGCCCAAACAAGTGAAACATCGCATACAATAACCATACAGCATACCTACAATACAAACCAGCACAGGTATTTCACTATGCGGTGATATGTTAAAAAAACGATATTCAAACAAGTCACGAGGAAAGAGGCAATGACAATCAAGTATCTATACAGGACATCAACTCTTTAATTGTTACACTGCTTACGGCTAGGTTGGTAGGTGTAGATTATTGCGCAGCTTTCGATCGCATGTTGATTGTGTGAACGTGGAAAATTTGCATAAAACAAAAGAAAAATCCTATGCTTAAGAAAAAGTCTATAACCTTTCAGTGTGTTGGTGGTGTGGCATAAGAAGAAAAACCTACGGGTAAGCAGGAGATGCTAAGAAGAGCTTTCTGATCGGGGTGCACGACCAGTATGTTCATGTGGATTACGTAAATTAATGGGCAGTTTATTCACTTAGTACGGTTGGTTCTCATTATCGCCTTTCCCTGCTGAAATTAACAAAACATGGAAACCTGTTTTTGTGGGAATCGGCTGGTACTCTGCCTGGAAGTTTACAAGTTCTCGAAAGTGTAACGATATGAAGCCTTTCTGCTGGAATTGTTACGAAATAATTCTCGGCCAGAAAAGCTGGCCTGTGGGAACTCGAAGTTTCCTTCCTATATGGCCCGGCTTAGTTGTGGATGCAATTATTTCGACGGTTCTCCTCAGCACACCGTTACTCTAACAAAAGATGCAAATGTCCGATTTCTCTATCTCGGTTCAATATGTTAAGGTATAAATGAAAATGGCGAAGCGAGCGAGGTACACGCTTCACCGCTCAGAGGTGGGTGTCGCGGAAATGCCGACGTTGTAGCTGGCTATGAATAGATTCCTACCAAAGTGGCATCAGTCGAGACAACAAAACAACGACGAATTATGAAACGATGCTTTCTAGCTTTTCCCTCCATGAGGTTTTATTTTCTCTTACTTCCACGGCTGTACTTGGTTGATTCGCCCATACGCCTCTTCTTAAACTGGGCACGGCAGCAAACGCAGCAAACTGGATGGCGTCGGTGCAGCTCTTTTCAATTTTGTGCTTGCTTAAGTAGCATTAAAGGTTAGGCAACGTTGTATGATCCCTATCTTAGAAAGAACAGCAGCGTGGTAAATAACACATAGACGATGCAATCCGATAATTCCACGCAAGAAACTCAGTGTAAAAAGCGTTCCCACGGTGAAAACACCAGTCTTTGAGTTGCCAGTGGCACTACCTCAACGCACGATACTTAGTAAAATAGTGGTCAGGCGTTCAAAAAAAATAAGAGATAATCTGTCCAGAGTACATTTATTTTGACTGTGCATCGGGCACCTCATCTTCCAGGTTTACTCGCCGGAATCCGTTCACCTTTTGCCTCGCAATCAAATTTGCACTGGCAACGATCTGGGTAAAATATTGCATCATAAAAGACAATGACACCCCAAGTTAAGAGACCTGTTGCTAACAGACCTGTACTGAACGTCGACTTCATCAAGAAGAACCTTTGAGTCATTAGTGCGCTGAACACGTTGGTGCCCTCGCTCACTCACAATGTCCTCAGCTTCACGAAGCACATCCTAAAGTACAGCTATCGATGCGGATCAAACAAGGCAAAAACAAGCGAAATTCAAGCAATACACTAAAAGAACATTAAATTTGACGGGTGCCTTACAAATTACGTTCGTCATACGGCTGAAATCCAAATCCGCTTCACTCACTGCGAAAGTTCTCTTCTCCACGGTAAAAACATCATAACGATAAATGATCAGAAGCAGTTATCTGACTTCACCTTCAATGCAAATGCAGCTACCGAACGAGTCATCAGCTATAACACAACAAATGTTTGGAAGCAACAAATACGGAAACAACAGGTGAATTTTGAAAATCCCGAATTTTATCATCTAGGAAGCAGCGAGTTTCGCTCATCAGTATCCCCAACAGATATTCTCTTCGACTTCACCAGGAAGATGAAACAAGCATCTATGCGAAGAAGCGCATATAAAAACTTAAATTAACTGATGCGACAAAAGCATGCATATAGCACAATGAATGAATGTGAACGAAAATAGAGCGACACCTCTATACGCTAACTGGTACACTACTCTGTAAGGTACTAGCAATAACGTCCAACTTATTATTGCAACATCCTTCACCACAGGTAATTTACTTCTTCGCAATTGTCGTGGGTGGTCCATGTATGAAACTGAAAACAAAAACCAAATGAGGGTTTTTTACGAGTGGTGTTGCTAAAGAAAAGCAACTGGTAGTTTGAGAAGAAAAGAACTAACCCCAACGTGTACCATCGGATGACTAAAATAGTCACAGTCGTGGTCATGAGCATCACAACGATCATTCAATGTCGATGTTTCCGATTTGTTCACTGCTTCACTTACTTCACTTCCGCAAAGAGGTTCCCCTTCCATCACCGTTACATCAACAACCTACAAAAATAAACTGCTTCAGCTTCTTCGTAACATGAGTGTAACTACCCTCAGCATTTCAGTTTTTTGTGAAGTGAAGTCGCTGGATTGAACTCGACACTGTTTGCGGAAAGAGTTTAATTGAATACAGCAACTTAAGCGATGTTTGTGCCTTATATGAAGGAATTGCAAAATACGCACGTCGCTCCAGCACCTAAAAAGGAAGTCAGCAAATTTAACCATTCCACAGCGCAGCAATAAGCGCGAATGGTCGTTGTGGGAGGAATAAAGTGCAGCCAAAACGCGAATCACTCCTGTGTTGTATGCAACAGCAGCCTTGCTGCCTGTCAAGATATACGTAACAGTAGCAGTTGAGAGTGCTGGGATACAGTAAAACTTACATTGCTGAATGTGAATTATTATAAGAGCATTTTATACACAATAAACGATTCCTAGAAAACAGATGGATGTGGATGTGCAAGTAAAGCGAGAGGGAAGAGTTGGTTCACTCACCTTGGGTGTTGGCTCGGCCATCTTGGAATGCGTGGTGAACGGCGCGGATTTTCCTGGTGAATCTCTGAGTATGTTACAGACGTGCAGAAAAATAAGAATATTCAGATAAAGACCGAGCACCGCATCACTCTGTAAAGAAAAAGTACAACCTATATTTGCATACATCTAGCACGAAACGGCGGAAAAGTATATTTTGTACAGGACATTTAAAGTATTGAAACATTTTATACAACATAACAACGCTGAAACACAGAAGTGCGTATTCATACGGAGAGAGTATAGGGCAACGCAATAGAGAGCATGAAAACGACGTTCAGCGGAGAGCTTTCTTGTTCGCGAAGGGAGGTGGGGGGTAAATTTTCACTGATCTCGTCCACAGAGACGGAAGCTGATGAAAACAACAAATAAATAGCACAATGGTAAGCACGGTGAAACAAAGACGCAGATGCACTGCACACCACTTCCTCGACATCGACGAAGATGAGTGTAGTTTGCTAGATAAGCAGTAATGGCATAGCCCTTTGCAATGGCTTGAAAGCAGTAAACTGTTAAATCTCCAAACGTAGCTATAGAAAAACGACTAGAGACAAGGCACAGGTCAGAATAAGCGAAACGGCACTCCTGACCACGACTGCTGCCCTGCATCTGCGGTTGTTGTTTCATCCAGTCCCACATTGCCGTCATTGTAAAGTCAACGCTCGTAAGAAACTTATTCAGTTTCCCCTTTCCTGTCATATACAGGACTGGGCGAACAAAAGTTATTACTTTTAGAAAATGTGATCGGCGAAAATAAGCCAATAAATAGTTGCAAACAGGAGCAAGACTATGCGACCTTTAATTCACCCAGTAAGAAAAACGAGTTACTACTGCTCACAGCAACGCACACCGAGTTCCAAATTGCTAATCCTACGAATATAATAAATAAATCACTAGCGGGGGAGGTATAAACGCATCGAAAGAGACGCGCGTGGCCTTAGCCTCAATTCAGCCACACATGCGAATATATTAGCGAGTATGCTCGAGTGGTGCCCAACCGTCACCACAGGAGCGTAAAAAAACAAACAACAAAAGAAACAAGCGAGAAAATCAAGTAGCTGCACGACGCGACCCAGTGACCGTCACTCGGGTCGGTGAAGTACGTCACTCCGTCAAACTGCTCGACTTCCTCCTCTGTTAAAGGGGAAGCGATTATAACGCAACTGCTTTCACGGTGGAACGTCCACATGGCAATCAGCTTTATAAACTAAATAGTGGCACTTCACAACCGCATCGCCTCCGCGTACTACGTTCTTTACTTGGCGCGCCACCGACCTGCACTGACTTCTTTTAATAGTCAGAAATGTCGCTCTTAACGACGCGAAATTGCATCACTTCTCTGCTCTCGCTCCGCTCTCCAATACAGTTCGCCACTTGTATGATAAACTATTTCTTCCTCGAGATTTCGGCTAGATCAAAGCTCTCTTTACCTCAGACTTAGCTGACCCTACTTCGTATTCCTCAATGTCAACTGTACAAAAAATGTAGTGCGAGCCTATATGTGGCAACACTGGAGCGAGGCTGGAGTACCACAATAAAAACTAATTTCCACTTCCACAAATATCGCTCAAAAAAGTCACTCCCTCTTCCAATGGTGAGACCTTGCAATTTTTTTACCTCAGGTTTATTTAGTAACACCCTCCTTACGAGTGTGGAAAAAGCCGATGAAAGTCTCGATAATTCTGTGCTGGAAGTTCTCATCGGCAACGCTAAAACTGCGCACCCTCATTATCCACAAGGAAAAATCTTGCAAGGTTCCATGGAATCAAAAAGTCACGAGAATGGAGACTGCTGTTCTTTGAGATTGCGGTCCCACTGCTATGACGTATGCTTGCGCTCGCATAATGTGAGTTAAATCCCCCTGCTTAGCGTCCACAAGGTTACTGCGTTATAAGGTAATAAACCTATATCCTCCATCCTTCCAAAAACTTATTTGTCGATCTCGTTATGTGTAATTCCCCAAGCACCTTTAGCGTCTGAGTTCTACTTTGCTTCAGATCCACTTTAAGAATCGGTCAAAACCAAATATCACTTCCCGAACTAAATTTCAGTGCCTAATAGCCTACTTCCGGTTCTCTTCCTTAACCCCCGCATCCCTTCTATTTCTGCACACCATCTCGACCTATAACACATCAAAAGCGTTATGCGAGCAATACGAGCACACCAGCAACATGACAGGCACTGTGGCCACAACCTAGAAAACTCGAACATCTCACGCTCATCGTTCACATCTCTTAACTGCACCACCTGAGACACCTGACCCTAATCCTTCTATTAATTTCACCACTGAGCTCGAGGCACAATGCGAATGCCGAAGCCTTCTAAGCAAATAGTTCATTCATTCGCCGTTCGCATACTTCGAACGTACCGTAGTACTTTCGTCGTAAGAGTGAACTTCAAACGCAAACGTTGTAGCTCGGTGCTTCTCGTTATGGCCACACAAATTTCTACGTACTCAAGAGACACCGGTACAGGTTTAGTCCCCATTCGACGAGTGTTGTCATTCATGGGTGCCTGGTTGCAACGTTATCTTTACTTCAGGTGTTGCTTGCTTCAGCTAATCATTTGTCATCATTTAATGTTTTCATCACTTCCTGCATGTCTGTGCCCCGCTGTCTTCATTTTCTTTTGCCTCTTCCAAATGCTCTCTTCGTTAGATATAACTTCGATCATCACATCAGCCCTGTTTCATCGTTATAGTTTTCTTTATTTTTTAGTAACAGATAAGCATTGCACCACTATAGAGGTATGTTGAGTCATGCAAGGGTCTCGAACCCTGTTTTGTCCATCCGCTCTTGATTTGACCCTGTAGGATTCGCTATTTCCTTTTCTTTCGAGGCTCGACCTGAATGCTGCGCAATCTGGCAACAAGGCAAGAGGTTAAGGTCTTATCAAGCCTCAATAAAATCAACAATAGTAACGGCGGAGGGGATTGCACGACGGCAAGGGGTGGGGGCGGAAGTCGTCGCACCGACAGAGCCTTGGCACGAGTAGCGAGTGCCACATCCGCACCAATCAGCACCGGGCACTCCTCAAGTCCGAGCCACTTTGCAGCCCGAGTGCGCACCACTACGGTCTGAACCGATCCTCGCAAGGACGCACAACCGGTCAAAAGTTACAAGCACACTGATTTGATTTATGTAAGCAAGCAGGCTATCCTTATTTAAACACCGATCCTTGCCTCGAGGCATTTATAGAGTTCGCCCTGTCCTTTGGTCGTTGCTTCTCTGCTATGCCGAAAGCAGTGGGTATAGAGTTTATTGGTCACCCCTTAGAGTCATTCGCAACAAGAAAAAGCAAAAAAAGAAAACAAGAAGACGTCGCCCGAAATTGCTGATTTAAATAGCTCTGACTGTTACAACTGAAACAATATATGTATAAATGGAGGCCAATATGCCGTCCCAGCATTTTAAGGACATTAAGAAGCTACAGCTGAAATATCTTTTAAGTTTGTTCATTGTTTCATTCTGTGCCAATTTCACGTCATCTAACTGAGTAGACGAATAGTCAGTTCGATATCCATTTGCTGTTTAATGGCAACTAAATATGCCGAAAAGTGTTGAATCCTCAGCTGAACTTCCCCATGAATGTTTTTTCGTTAAGTTGCCAGGAAGTCGTTGCTGCCAGCTTCCGATAGGATTCGCGACTCTTAAATCAAGACCTGCAGTGACCTTTGCTGGACTGCACACTGCTCGGCAGTTTCTGCTAAGGTGCATACAATATTGAAAGCTTTGAAACAGAGGTGCTGGCAGCATTATCCCCATGCTTATATCGTGTACTATTGCGTTATAGTTCAATAATGCTTGCCTGTTTGCACGTTCACACTCACTAATGTTTCTCAGGATTCACCCAGGCCCCGTCTTCCTGATTATAAAACCTGCTTGTAGATTTCCCACTTTGCGTCACCAGAATATCGTCGCCTTATGTTTCAAGGACGTAAGGAGATTCTCTGATATCTTGTTCGATAGGATGCTAGGATTTGCCATGACAAGGGGTCACCCTGCCTACATCCTACGCCTCAAACTCAAAATTATACGACACACATCCTTCGCAGAGACTTTGCATTTAGAGCTATGCGTTTTGGGAGGAAAAACCTCATGCCTGCAATTCTGAAGCATAAAACGCCTCCATCTTTAAGGTGCCTCTTGATAGTTTCGGCTTCCTTACCATCGCAAATGTAGTACTGTGTTAATATGTGTCTCCCGTGCCCATTTTCCTCACGTTTAATAGCTAACGATGTGGTAATATGTTGATCTGCATAATCAGACCTCAGCGGCAGATGTGAAGATTTTGTCTTTTCACTGATCGATTACTGGGGTCTATGTAGATAACCCGGTCAATCCCTTTATTTTATTCTTCATTCACCACTGATTCTCCAAAGATTTTATGCACAGCGCTGTCCTATTATTTTATTTGCTCGTTTATTTCTTTATTCGTGTTTATAAACTGAAATGTCAACTTGCCTTACTTTGTTTGCATGTATTTATGTTACCGCTTGATAGCAGCTTCCTTCATTTTGATACGAATAAAGATTTTAATAGTACTTCCACTACACAGCGTTCATTTTCGCAAATGTTCCCTTTATTCATCTACAGGACCGAATGAATGTAATAGCATAGCAAATGCGAACTAATAACGAAATAGAAGAAAAGGTGAAAGAAGAGTGCGAGAGTTCTTCCTTCTTGCGAATATTTTTAAGCAAAATTTTCGCGAAGGGTAAATAGTTTTGTGGTCCTTATCGAGTATGCTGTCTGAATATACAAATACGTAAACATAACCTTTGAATAGTTTTAATATTTGAATAAATATACAAGTAAATAAAATATGAGAGTGAATCGGATATATCTATTCCTGTCATCGTGAATCCTATTAATTTTTATCCATGCATCGATAACTAATGCTAAGTATGCTTTGTTTTGTATTCATCAATGAGTTTGCATTCTCGATATGATCCGCTTTGCAAATATCGCCATTTTCGTCATTCATTTGCAATAAAAATAAATTACAAGTAGGCAACTTATTATACTTTACTGTCATAAGATTTTTGCGACGCAGCATTGCAAACTGCACATCAATCTTTGCAGTACAAATGCAAATGCAAAAACCAAATACAAACGCAAACAGCATCGATAATGTCTTTCTATAGCAATTTCTCTGCTCAACTCTCTGTTCTGCCATATTGCTAATTAACCTCTCAATCTTTGCAATTGCGGTTAAATACTCATTGTGCCACCCTCCCCTTCCACCTAAAAAAACCCCATGTTCCCCAGTGAATTGAGGAATTCGACGAAAAAAAAATCTGCCGCGAACGGAAGTTTAGTGGGAGAGTGCGCACCTGACGAGGGAAGTGGACGTATTGTGAAGAGTTGACGACCCTCGACGAGTCACACCGCAACATCGCATCGCCACGAAGGAATCCAAGAGCGTCGTTCCGTGCGGCAGCCGCCATCTACACTGTAATCGGAGTTCTCTTCAAGAACTATAATTCATGATGTATTGTTCCGCAGCTTCTGTGTTAAGCGATGAGTAGTTTTCACAGGAATATTTTTTTCAGTCCAGATGCCAAGGTTTCACACTCTTATCAGAAAGATATCAGAGTTGCTTGTGATGCGGTCAGTGTCGAAACAACGTCGTACCTCATTGCGTTGTTTGTAACGACCTCGAGGTGAGTAGTTCCAGATGTTAATTTTGTGATTTGTAAACACCAAATAGTTGCTGGTAGCTCGTTCCGATCTCGAAGACCTCTAGGAAATGGTTCTATAGATATATTAACAGCAAACTTGACGTTCGACGGGGGACAGCAAACTAAAGCATTTATTTGTGCGTTCAGAAAGGACAACGGTTTATTGCCCGATTTTCCCAGCAGGAGCAATAAGCACCTTCAAAGTTTGGAAGCGTCAGTTCAGCCCTAAAAGCAATCAAGAAACTGAGAAACAAAATTTCTTTACGTACAGACGCTCTATTGCTCTACTTGCTCAAGCGTACAGCTTCTGATACCTCAATTTCACTGAGCATGATCTGTGAACTCAAGTCCTTTCTGGTAAACCGACCCAGTTTTTTTCGTACTGCGTAAAAAGTTGCAGGCCTATTAGTCTCACGTCATTTTTATGTAAAATCCGTTCCTGAGCATATAATAACTGAAACATTGCTAACTCCTGCATAATGCAGGCTTTCTGCTAGTACCCTCAATCGCGTCACATCACAGTCGTTATATAAGTACGAAAGCATGAATGCATGATCCCGCGCATTGCTTTCCTTAGCACACTCAAGAACATGTACATGTTTGACTGTCGAAATCGTTTTTTAGGGGGAAGGGGGGGGGGGGGAGGGGGAGATAGCCCTCACATAGTGCCTATCATCACCTTTTGTAAATCTGCATTTACATGTCTGTATGTGGAGACGCCATGTCTGCATGCATGTATAAATGTTTGTCTGTCTGTTCGATAATTCCGACCCCGGCAACAACTAAAAGAGAAAAAAGATGGGATGCAGTGTGCTATGTAACTTTGCCTACTATGTTATAGTACACACTTTCCTCCCAGTTTGAAAGAATCTTGATGTGGAAGATAGCTTAAAAGCGTTTTACACCGTTTGAATTACAACGGAGAAACGAATTGTTGCAGAATTTGCGGACCCGGTTGGTCAGATGAGGGTAATGCGAAAGCGCATTTCACGTCAATTCCCCCACTACACTTCACTTATTTTCATTATCGTCAGAGACTCTAATCTTTGACGTTACGCGGTACGTTGAAGGGAATATCGCGGCAATAAAACTGAATGAGCAATAAAACTGAGAAGTTCCTCTGACCTCCTCAGTTCATTAGCTACATATTGTTAATCACAAAAATCGGCATTGCCAGTGGGATACGAAGACAGTAATCTGTGAATTTTGGGCGGTTCGTAGATTTGTGTGTGCTGAATTGCGGCCACTTGTGTGCTGAAGGGTGTTGCAACATCCTATTCATGAGTGTTTGTTGCGCAAACGAGCAAAAATGCATGTATGCGTTGCTTTCAATGAGGAAAATGCGAAAGGCTTCAATGGGCAAATTAGGCGTTTATATATTTTTCACTGAATGCCACATTGTTAAAATTGCAGTATTCGTGCAAATTTTATTCAACAATAACATTCATATATGAAAGCTCAAGAAATATATGAAAGCGCTACGAGCAACTTCCTTTCCTGAGCAGATGGCAACGAATCGACACCATTAAGTCAATTTGTTTTATGAGCAGGGAACCCGTTGTGTTGAATTTATAATTTAAACTTCGAAAAGCGACGCGTTGCTGATTCGAAATGACTTGCTTAGGTGTCAATTTTTATGCGAAGAAATACGAAGTGAATCGATGAAATAAAATGTTTGAACAAAACAAAATAATACGATAATCGAAGTATGCATGCGAAGTTATCAGGAGATCCTCACGATACGAATTGAAGCATTATCGATGGTTAGCAACGGTGTTGAGGCCAATGAATACTTCTCAACACGTCGACTGTTGCTTGTTGGATTGATGATGCGCTCGGATGTGCTACATCTGATCGATTCGTTGTGAGACCTCCAGCTACCGAATTTATAGATGAATGGGTTGATGCAAGTGCTACAAAGCAGTTACGATTTTAAAGTGGATGTTTAGTAGGAGATTTCAAAGCAAGTGAAGGAGCACTCACATCTAATAGGTGTGCCTTCATTGAACTTTTCAAAATTCCCCTTAACATAGGTGGCGTTATTGTGACTATTTGTTGCAGAAAAAGAACATGTTGATGAACAGACTTTTTAAATAGGCGACTGTTGCAATTTTAGTGTTCTGTTGGGGAAAGTGCTCTGAAGTATGTGAACAAAGCGGTCGACGAAGAGAATTCAAACTGTGACGATTGACAGACTCGTAAGAAATTTTGCTTAGTGGGGAGATGAGAAGCTTAAAAAGGTAGTTGTGAAGATACCTTGCAATGATCACAGCTTGCAGCCAGTTAAGCTTTGAGACGACCTGTTCACATGTGGAACCTCGAGCACAAAGAACTCGTAAAAGAGCGAGTACCTGAATTTGAATTCGCTACGCTTTTTTCCATCACAATTTATGACTGGATTAAATTTGGGAAAATTGTGTGACATGTGCAGACCAACTTATTTTTTTTCGTTCATTTCGTTTAGAAGTCATCTTTTCCTTTTTAGCAAACAATCTTGTCCACTTAGTTAATTCAGATTATTTTTCCAATCTACCTCATACATATTTAATGCTGTTTGTTTGTTTATTGATCCGAAATAACCAGTGGTGAAAACATCGTTTGCTAATGGTATAATAAGCACGTGTAAAAATGGAATTTTCCTAAACATGGTCAAAAACTTTAGATACTTCTTATTATGGCACTTGTTCGCACTTCATGCCCACATTTTGCTGCGTGTTATTCAAATTTAAGACGCAATTATCCCATCGGTAGAGGTCTTCATGTGCGAAATACCGGTTGACAGTGGTTTCAAAATTTGAGCTTCTCTCTTTTAGCATTACAGGAGGGTTTAGCAACAAGAATGATAATTACTGTAATAAGAGAAAGAGTGGAAAATGTAGCTCTCACCGTGGTGGGTGAAAATATTCCACAAAGGTTTAATCGCCTATTTAAAAAACTGCTTGAGACCCGAAGAAAGTAAGATTTTGCCTTGGTGCACATTGGGATCGATCTCAGACGGCATTGGGAAAAGCAATGAGGAGTTATTTCTGCACCACCAAACGAACCTTCCTGCCATCGGTTTTGAGCAGTGATGCCTTTTCCGGCAGGATCGTTTGAATTTCTGGATGCTGAGTAAAGAGATGGTCGTTATACGCCTAATATGCCTTCAACTAAAAAGAGTGGGAGAGGTGTTGATGTGTTCGTTTGAAATCTGCCATTATACCTTTGGGTGATGCACAACTTGCGGGGAGTTAATCGAACACATGGGGATATCTTACGATGAATCGGCACGATTCAGAAGCGCGAAGGTAGCCAACCTGGTATGGCATCCATGTGAGAAGGAAGGTCGCGATAATCGCTACTGAAGCCCTAACGAAACGAATCCGTGTAGCGCACATCATCGCATATCTCTTCTCATCATGCAGTGTCTTACGTTGCGCCATCTGGCGTCTTAGTGATAAACCAATCAACGTATAGCATAGAACTACTATTGTTAGAGGCACATAGAAGGTTGTTATCACATGAAACAAGTTGAATAAGAACAGCACCTGCAATTCCTCACACTAAGTAAAAGTTGTTCGCAGAACAGCAACGTTCCATAATGTGATAGTCCGATAGTTAAACTTGAAATACTAGTTGTAGAAGTGGCATTTGTCAATGAGGTATATCGCACTTACGCTATACCTTAATTGATTTACAGTTTCTACATTTATGAATCTTCCATGGGCAAAAAGACAACCAACGAAAGTTGATTAAAAGGCTTGCTTGCAGCCAGATGACCTATCACTTACCTTAAACCTCTAGCGTTTAGCCACCACGACACATAATTTATCAACCTCTATAGATGTGCTTTCCGAATTTCTCTGAGTTTTCGTTTAATCACTTAACTCAGAGGGATGATTTAAAAAGTACTACAGACATCTTACCGAAAAACCGATATGAGGAGCAAAATATATTTTTGTTGGGAGGGTGTGGAATTGACCTCTTGCTATAAATGGATATTTCTCAGTCCATCAAAATCTCACTACAGCTTCGATTATGAGCGTCTTTAGCAAAAATTTCAATTTAATCGAAGCCATCTTAAGTTCAGCTTGCGTCCTCAGTGCATTATTTTTGAGCAGAATGTGTTTTTCATATGATATTCTAAATGTAAACATACACGTTCTCTAATATCCGTGTATTTTCGTTGCATTGCGTCCATACATATTGCCTACATTACAAGCTATGAACAACACTGTGAAAAATAAAAACCGTCTCCTTTCTTCGCTTCATTAGGTATGCGTAGTAAAAGCGGCATCGCAATTGCTCATAATAATCCAATTCTCGGGTAAGTATTGATAAAATGGTTTTTTTGAACAAAAATATTATTTCATCTGGATGGCCTCACCTCGTCGCTGTAGCGATCGATAACCGGATAGCACTGTTCGAATTCTGTGCCCGGAATCTTAACGGCACCTGAATCGCAGCTGTTAGAAAAACGTGAAGAGAAATTTTATCAGAGCTTCCGTATGCACATAACATCTTAACTACTGAAATGCTTTACTTGTAGGCGTCGAACTTGTTCTACGAAAGGCCGACAAACTGTATTTTATGGCGATGTTGATCGACCGATCAAATTTTTGGTTTTTAGCCGAATTTCGGTTGGTCACTGACCGAGAGAAATTTTTGTTGGTTACCATCACTATTATTCTCGTTTTGATTGCAATGCAAAATGCTCTGCAACCAGCTGAGATGTCAGTCCTTGTGGCAATATATTTTGAGCTGAAGCATACAGTGTCCGGTGAGAAGCCATGTGGAAGCAGAACAACGATCATACGCACCTCTGAATATTGCCATAGGCAGAGAGCAGAATAGCGCAGCAAACCAAGAAATCGTGATTAGCCATGTGACGCGTGTTGAACTTGTTCGATAGCTGCTAAGCGGAGAGCTGAAAATTCGAAAATTTTCTCGTCGTTCTCATTTAAAATTCCACCCTTCTTAAAACTTCCACGGTTTTCAGTGCTTATGCAAAATGCCAATTTGTCAACGAATTGTGATTGAGAGACGTCTGTTTATCCAAATGGAGATCAGTGGCTCTCAACGTGGTTTCCTATGCCGTTCTTAACTTATCGTTTTAACATTAGTTGGCTGAGTTCGCGAGATTTGAGGCTGACGGTTAAGCAAGATTGATTGTTAATAATACAAAATAGATGTAAGAGGAAGAAATGCGCTGAGGGGCAAGGTTGATTTGAGGGTGATGCCGGACGTGAACAATCATCGCTTTCAACTTGACAAATGAATTTAATAAAAACGAAGAAAAAATGACGTGGATGTGGACATACACTAAGTGCAGTTTTTACACAGTAAAGTGGTGAGATGTTATGATATTAATTAGCAATCGGATGCCCACACTTGTTCCCACCAACAGCGAACATGACTACAGTTAGTGCACAGGTAACCTGGCGTAATGAAGAAGGTGAAGTAAAAGCAATAATAATGTTTCTTACAAGAATAAATATAAGTGCGCTTAAACTCAAACTCCACCAACGTTTAAAGCGTAAGACAACACGAAAAAAATGGCAGCGACACAAAGCGGATGACATGTATCGCAAAGAAAGGTTACAAAATATGCACATGTTGCCAGCAGCCGCCTCGTAATAAGCTTTTGCAATATTGTCATTTTTTAAACGTGAGCCAGCTAAGTAAAATGCAGCTTTATTGTTCAGCCGCCAACTTCCAGCTGTCAAAATATCCAACCAACGAACATTTGGCATTATTGCATATTGAGGGATCGCCACACGATGCAAGCGCTCTAACTGTTGCGTTGTGGCCATTCCGTTGGTACTATGGCCCCTAGCTGCCTGGCTAGCACCTAGTGACACATCTCCTTCCAGGTGCTTCCTAATATGTCCCCCTGCCGGCACATTCGAAACTATGCATACAGCGAATTGGATATGAACTGCAAACAACAAGCACGTAGCATTTTCTTGGTTGCTAGAACAACGATGCCCTTTAGGAGATTTGCAAAATCTTGACGATAAGTTTATTTGCACGCACAGGAAGCAAATGTGTAATGCACAGTGCATAAGGCGTAAATGGAACACATCACCAAGCGAATATGCCGATGATGGGGGAAGGAGGAATAAAAGAAAAAACAAATATATAGACAAAAGCAAGTTGCATTGGTGACAGTATGTCATACCGTAGAAGTATTCATAAGTTCCACGTGGAATGGTGTATATTTACAAGAAAGGCAATAAATGAGAGATTTTGAAAGTATATAAGAACAACACTAAACGATAATGAAAGAGAAATTCAAAACATACAACTGATTGCGACAAATTTGGATAATATGTGAACATTTTGGAAAAGTGATTTTGTGGAAAAATTATAACAAAAAGTGGGCACAGTAGTTATTCCCTAACCGAAGACGTGAAAACGCGTAATTCCACTGGTGGGGAAGTGATTTCTTTGCAGTTTCATTGAGTGCGGGATGCCAGGCGCTTATGATCCTGCCTGAGAAAAGTGTTCAAGTATGTCTATTCTGCATATGTTAAAAGAAAACTAGTCTGAAACAGTTTGCTGGAAGGATGTGTTCATTTGGGAAGGGCGATTCGAAGTATTCATCAAGTGGGAGTTTTCTAGCAGATAATATGATACTCCACCTGTAGATTAAAGTAGAAGTAAAGTAGCCCAAGCATCTGCAAGCCTATATCACAAGCTCTTTGCATGTAGTTCACAAATTATCCTCCAAATAATCGAAAGATGAAGCGTTTTTGGCATTTAAAATCAGATTTAAGCGATGAGTATCGCTGTAAAGATCGGGTGGGAATGAAACAATGGTGGCGTACTTGAAAAGTGAATGGACGCATACGGTCAGTCAGTGCATAACTCTGGCAAAGAATGATCGAAGAATAAAAGTCTATGGCAAATGCTTTTCTCACACTGATGAAGGCGATCATGAAATTTGAGGTTATTCATCTCAGCGTTTAGATCTTTAACGAAGCGGAAAGCTGGAAGTGCAAAGCCGTTAAATTGAAGGGGATCTTCACGCCTGGTTCTTCCTATTCGGATGATATTTGTTCGTCTGAGGCCAGTGGAATCAGTCACCTACGGTAATTGTCGATAAAGCTGAATGTTCTGAAGATTGCTGCTAGCGGTGAAAACATTCTTATCATCTGCAAAGAGGAAGCGTTCGAAGTCGAGTGGGATGAATTCGAATAGGTCATTAGTAAAAACGAGAAGGATAGGTGGGACAAGGACAGAGCTTTCAGGAAGTACACTCCTGACTTGCTAAAAATCGCTTAAAAAGTCTCCAACACGTACTCACTGGAAACGATCGGAAAGGAAATCGCAAGGCCAACGCAAAAAAGAGCTTCTGATTCCGTGGAACTTTAGTTTAAGCCACAACTTAGGCTGTGAAACTGAATTAAACGCTTTCCTGAGGCCAAAGTAAGTGCAATCAATAAGCCGCCGCTGTAATTATGCGGAAGTCAATTTTGAAGCATTCAGAGAATAACAGCCATAGCTGATCTATTGTTACTGAATGAAGAGATTAAGCAGCTGACAATAAAACGTTGCTTGAGGTGAGAAGCAGCTAGCTTTTCCTTATGCATAAGCCAGCGATATGGCCCCATAATTTTTGGGTTTCATCTTGCAATTCTCTTCCTGAATAGGCCAAATGATCGTTTATTTCAAAGCCTAGGAATTGAGCCAATAAGTGACAACCGACAGAACAAAATGGCAAAGTGGATGAATCGCCTTCAAACATTTTTCAAAGGAAGACGTAGCGGATGCCAACAACTGTGATATTGCGCGCAGGATGCGCTTCTAAATGCTGCTAAATTAACACTACACAAATGACACTGAAAGTGCTATGAGGAGAAAAAACCTCAAATTGCAGAACATGAAACACATTTGTGTAGTTGCGATTTGACACTAAACGCGACCTCATTGAACGTTGTTCTATCTTGAATGTAATTCACTGCACCAGTAAACAACTCCAATATATTGTTTTGCTAATTGTTTTTGGTGAAGGAAAACACCACTGGACGGCTCGGCAAGCAGGCAGACACGATGTGCGCCTTTGTCTTTCATTCTATTACGTTTGCCCAGATAGACAAAAACGATGATAAAACGCCTAACAACTTTCCTGCAGAAAGTGTACAAATTCATGACCGAGAAATCGGTGTTCAGGATGCAGCGAGCAATAGCAAATCAAAGTTCAGCTGCAGATCTGTGGCATCGTTTCAACAATTCATATCGTGGATAATCGATTGAAAAGAAATTACAGACAAACGAAGATTCCTCAATGCGAACTCCCCAATGCGAAGATCGCCACTAGTTTCCATCAACTCGGATCTCAAGCTGCCGCTAGTTTTACTGTTATTCGCAGTACTCACGAGAGACCTATCTCTGCGGAATTCTTCAGGATGTCGGTCGATCTCCCCGGCAGCTACGATGAGAATTTCGAGTTAATGTTGAACTTAATGTGACTCGTGTGAAAGGTTTTGTTCTAATATCTTTTACCTCCGCGGCTTGTTTCCTTATTACAACCAAAGTTTACTTCGCTTTTCTGCGTCCTCTACCATTTACTGCCCTTACATTAGCCCCTGTTACGGCAAAAACACGTCAGTAGACATGTTCGGGTGATTACCACCAGTGCGCGAGTCTTCCTCGCAGGTCAGCAATTCAGAAGGATGGGTCGTCACCCCACGGAAAATTCTCTTAGTCCTCACAAAGAGACAACGAAACAATGGCTTTATTTAGCTCTCCATAAAGGAGTTCCTTCCTTTAAAAAAGAGAGTTTTTCGCACTAGATAAATTCTCTTAATACAACATTCTGACGTGTCCACATCATTGACCATCGCACTGTCTCCTTTCGTTTCAGGTTCTTAATTGGGGATCATGAACAAGCTATGCAAGGACAGCGAATGGCACTGTTCTTGCCTAACTTGTTTAAAGATTCCATAAAAACAATTCGACAGGTGGAAGACAGCGATACGATAATGTGTAATCATGGCGTCGCAATACCACAGTCGTGCTAAAAATGCATATTACTACACAGAAATTTGGTCAGAATCACCAACGCATTTAAGCGTTCACAGTTTTTGGCCAAAAATCTGTCTCTCGGAAAACACTTGTCAACATTTTAGACGCATAAGAGAAGTGTACGCGATTTTACAACATTCGATTGCTCCCGCGTCATTGAAAAAAGGTATGGTACGCTCAAACTTCTCCTCTAAGTGGATTTGGAAGAAGAAAGAGATGCATCTTGCAGCAGCCTCAAGGTGTTTCTTGCTGCGGATTTCAGACTAGTCAGCGGGCTCAAGACGAGTTACAATCTCGTGGATTTGGAAATAGTCCTGAAGCACTAGTGAAAAACGTTGCAACTTAGAGGGCAGCTGCCTCAAAGCTCGCTAAGCGTTTTTTAAAGTGCTTAATTTTGCTTACAGTTCATCTAAACTGCATATGTCAAAGTGAAGCGAAGTGCATATTGCGAATCTCAGGCGTGATGAAATCAAGTTCTAAGAAATAAATGCCAAAGTTGTTCAAATATTAGATCAGCGTAGATTATAGATGGAACATTGTAACCCTCTTTGCGCTAGCGCATCGCTTGGTGAAGGAAGGGGGGTTGGAGGGCGTCTGGGGATGTAAAAGATGCCACTTCGCGTAGTCATTCTTATGACTCCTGGGCAACAAAATGTCCATAGAAATTTTATCGCACCTTTTGAGACCTAATAAAGCAATAATCTTGGCAATGGGTATTTTTTTGCGGTTGTTTTCTTGAAATCTGGATCACTTTTTTTTCATTCTATAGGTTGACGCATCTACTCACTGGGTGAGGGTTTAGAATCCAGATTGGGATGAAATTCATTACATCAGTTGGTTCCCTTACCACCCGCCCACTAAAATGTCGAAACTCGAAAAATTCCGAAGGCGGTCAGTGGCATGAGTTGCTCTGCTTATTCAGGTTTCTTCAACAGAAATCACATCGTTTTATTTCCTTTGGTTACTGGGGCTGTGACGAGTGCCTTGAAACTCTAACAATTGAATGAAAGTGCAATATTTCTCCTGCTTGTTTTGTGCCCAACTATTTCTTTCCAAGACTTTTCAATGGCCACCACTCCTTTTTTGTTTTACTAGGCGCTCATCAACCGCTTTCTTGAATTAATTAATGCCTGCTGATTTTATTTGCTGTTTCATAGGACATTCATACTACTTTTCATGCTTCACTGTATACACGTCACATTTTGTCTCGCTTCACCGATCGTCATTCAAGGTTGTTTGGCTTTCAGGCTCCTAACTTTCTCTTCCTCTGCTTCCCTAAAGTCCACTATTTTAGTTTCCACAGGACAAGCATTGATTTCTAGAGGCAGTGCCCCGTCCAGTTACCAAAATTCTTATTCGTAGAAGAAGCCCGAAAATCCAAATTCGAACTGAATCGGAGACGCCGATTCATTTTTCCCTATTCGGGCTTTTTTCTAAAAAATCACAAAATTCGTTTCTGGCTCAATTTCCGTCTTATGAATGCGAGCATCTTCGATTCTTTCTGTCGGAAACTTTTTGCCTGACGCCTATGTTGTCCACATTATGGTCTCGACAACCATATTACTAATCCTTTTTCGTGTTTCAATGGACACAATTTTTTCCATCCATGAAAATGCACAAAAACATTCGAGAATCTATGGCAGTAAAAGTTGATTAAAGCATGCTCGGTCTGTTGTCTGCATTTAATATAGAATGTCATAACTTCCGTCAAAAAAGAAATTTTGAACAAGATGAATGGTCAGAAATGCAACATTCGTGAAGTAAATATGGAGTAACACTGCTGGAACCTACGTAATGCAGCAAAGCATGTCGATGCCAATCGCCGCCACCATATTCGACCACAGATGAAACGGCAGTGCGCTAGCAACTGAATAGATCTTGCAGAGTAGGTCACCTTGTGTCCACACAACGTTCATAAACCAGTATGTTCTCCAGACACAGTAAATGCAAAGCACAAGTAAGTGTGCGATGATTAATTGCTGGCCCATCTTCACTAATCGGTCGGCACCATCTCGCGATCGACGGAACAGTCTGTAAGTGTTCCCTTCGAATGTTTCGTTCCCTTTCACATAATCACTTCACAACGGTTACGCGCTATTTTTTGTCTATCGGAGCCTTCAGGAAGTTTTTGCAATGCAAAGTACCCTCAAAAATTCGATGCTGCAACGCTGCCCGTGGGAAATCTACTTCGAGCGCAGCGAATTTTCTATTCAGCGTAAATCTACTTCGGGCGAATTTTCTGTCAGTGAGGAAATTAGCTGAACATAGGCAAAGCATAACCATTTCGCACATAAATAACTTGAGCACTTCTTCACTACTCTAGTGAATGCTTGCCAATATATAAGCAGATGACATGATCAATTAAGTATGCACTGAAATATCGAAGACACGATTAGAACAGTTCGATTGCACTCACAATTTTTGTGCGTTTTCCGCAGCTTTCGGGATTGTTGCTTCTACGCGAAAATTTTGAATTTGCGGTCGGTGAACAAAGACTTAATTATTTAGCATTCTCTTAGTTTCCTTAAAAGATTGCTGCACAGAAAGGCAGAAGTATGTTGTCGTTGCATATGTTGTATAGCAAGCATCTCCTATCAGACTCGGTGCCAACTTTCGGTGGGTTGCGTTTTATCGTCACTTTCACTAATTTTTTGCGTATTTTTCGAAATGGAACCGGTGTGTCAGTTCAAAAAGTTTCTATGCACATATGCTTTGGCGTTCCAATTGATGCAGATTTTTGATGCGACTGAAAAGCAGATCTTTGATGAAATACGGAAAATGTCGGAGATTTTGAAAGTTCCGACACATTAGTTCAAAATTACCTTTGAGTTTCGAATTTTATTTATTTTGTCATCAACATTTTATCACTTTCTGCCATCGAAACTGATATCTTTGCAGCTTTCTTTTGGCTTACTGTAATTGAAGGTTTCACGAGCTTCAATTATAAGAACTTTCTTTCACCATTTTCGGATTGGAGTGCGCCAGGCCTGTTGGATTAAGTCTGCTTTGAGACCTCTCGAAAGTCTCTAAATTTTTGATGTTACCCTGTGGTCTTTTACTAATTGGTTTTAAGAGAGCATAAGGTGGTAGGGAAGTGAAACAATAAGAGATATCCCATAATTTACATCAACAAAATCCAGTGCAAAAATCATTTTCACGATCATCAGATACAAATTAGCCATCGATATAATGCTAGCTAATATGTGAAAAATCGTTTCATAAAGTTTCATAGAAACCTCTTCCTAAATCAATCAGCGTTTTCAATATGGAAACGAAATTTCGAAGAATAGGTGCAAAAAAATTTGAAAACTTGACTCTGGATAGCCTTATTAGAAAACAAGATTATTATAGGAAAGTCTGAGAGAATGTGAAATTGTTTGTTTAAATATTAGAAAGAGCTGCTTGAACAACGAGTAGTTAATATTGTGGAAAATTCTTCCTTCTGACTCGTGTTCACCGATCACCGTTCACTTTCCACCTCTATGGATCTGGTACAAGATGAAATTTAGCACATGGCATTGATCGATGAAAGAATAAAAATTGGAAGATGCTTCGGGATCTCTCCTTCCTTCGGCGAAGACTATAAAACATCGCTCACTCTAGAGCTCGTATTGCAACTCACTTGAACCAAAATTGTATTATTTAAGTTGCTGATGAATGAGGCAATTTCTTTGCGATTTTTTCTCCACACACTGCAGACTTTTCTACTATAACTTTATAGGATTGTACCATAGTTCTTTTTGCTAGCTAAAACAACTAACGCATTGTGTGCATGGGAACAGAAAACTTTGTAGGAAAGCGATGTCTCTAAATGCGCGACTAATCGAAGGAGGAGCTTTCATTCCCGGAAAGGATGCTCGTAAAGTGGACACAATTTTCATATAATTTCCGGCCGTCATGCACTTCTTGTTGTGTACGTGCTGCCAACAGTAGGGGTTGCGAAGTGGAAAACTTTGGAACGACCTTACTCCTTTAGCGTTCTATTCCCTTTTAAGGGCGCTGTAACAGTAGACTATCACCCCGATGGCATTTGAGAAATCTGCACTAATGAGCCCACTGCATGTCAAGTTTGTGCAACAATTTGATGAAATGGATGAACAATGAAGTTTTTGACACCTAAAAATTCAACGTGTTATAGCAGAGTGCGGCCCTTAAACGTTTGAATTGTTCAGAACTTAAGGCATCTGTTTTGCTGCAGTGGGCTCATTAGTGCAGATTTCCCAATCAGCTAATCCTTTCTTTTTGAGTCGCTATGTTCGAAAAACAAAAAATTGCTCCAAACAATCACTAAAAACCGAATGGACTATGCTCATCATCAGACCTAATAGGTTTTCAAAATCATTTGTATTCGTTTCATCTCTCAAAATATGAAATCACAATGTTGGATTTTCTTATTAAAGAAAAATATACTTCATGATTGCTACTTCGCATTCCACAAATCGAACAGCCAAAACAGTAAGAGATGAATGCATGCCTACTTTGTCGACTGAACAAGCGAGACGGCGTTCAACGGGGTGCCGAACACGAAGAAGATAATTTGATAGATCATCTCGACTTTTTCGGATGCGCTATTCGAGAGATCCATCTGCACAACCAGCCGCGTCATGTTGTCAACATCTTCGTTTCCCGTCATGTGCTAAGTGAAGATAATTACGTCTTCTCCTCAAAACGAACACGTTTCACGACCGCATAACGTAGTTTTCATGGAGCAGCACAAACAGCTGTTTAATCACTTACGGCTTAAATATACCCAAACTCACATACACACATATCTACACATATACATATAGAACTGAACTGCTTATCTACAACATTTCTTGTTGAGGTAGCAACTCGTACACCTTAACAACTAAGTGGAATGTTTCCTTTGCGTATCAAGGAAGCCGCTCAACTTGCGCAAGTTCCATGAGGAATTTACGAATGGTGCAGTGGGAGTAACAAATTATCACTGAATGTTCTCAAAGGCATTCACTCTAAGCTGCATCCGGTTGAAATGCAAACGTAGTAATTGGTGGTGTTATTTATGCAAGATGGGTTAGATAGTTTTGGGTGCATATATCGTTGCTCAAGAGCATGTTACAAACAGTCCAAAAACTAAGACACTATTGAGCGATGTGCTGAGATTAACACACATAACGCCAAAGTGAGCAAGAATGGACTCAGCGAGGGAAAACCGTTTACCGGACTCAGCGAGGGAAAATCGAATATACTCAGAAATGGAACTTTGCTTGAATTAGGAATGAAACTTACCACAGGAACTGATAAGCCCAATTCCCCTGTAGGCTTTCAAAACGCTTGCATTTTTTTCAGGGGCTCATCAGTTAAAATCAGGATCAGCAAAAAGGATTGGTGTTATAGTTTGCAGGCTTTTTCCATGTTAAACCCAATGCTACCCATAGGGAATTCGTTTGAACAGAGCGTCATTCTTCCTCCTCTTCTCACCGTCGACAGGTAGAACACTACCAAAACTGTTAGAAGTGCTCAACACCCATCTTGCGTTTCTCGCTATTTCAACAACTGTTCTACCGCTCGTCGACAGGTACTTTGAAAGGTTGGAAGAAATCACGGAGAGCAGCAGCTGGAACAAAATCAGTAGAAACGGCGGGGTTTTATTTGAAATAGGAATAGAATTGCCGAAATAGAAGCACGATCCCTAAACAGGAATAAATTTTTATTCGTATCAGGACCACAGCTGCATTTTTAGTAACATTAAAACGTTATACACCACTCGAAGAGTGAGATGATTTGTTTAGAATGGAGTACAGAAGGAATCTGCTGTGGGAACGACCGCGCAGCGATCCATTTGCACTCGTTCGACTTCAGTGATATCTTTTCTTCTCTGTCCTATCATATTCCGCTCTTTCTTTTTTGTATAGCTGCGTACTTCAAACCCATCTGCCGTTGTGCACATGTACTCAGCTATACTCATGTTTTTGACCACATTCGGCTTCAGTTACGCGGTTCGGTATTTTCAAAACACTCCACATCAATCTGGTTTCCGCCACCACGCTGCGATGCAGCAGAAACAGAACAAATAATTGCGGTAGTTTAACAGTGAATGTATACATTCAAAGTCCCATTTGAACAAAGTGGATGTCAGATGGGATTAACATAAAAGTTGAAAAGAGTGAAATGTGTAACGTTCACTTAATGAGAAGAAAACTGATGTTTGTGACGGGCATACGCGTTGCTATCATCATTTCACAAACGTGACACGACCACTCAATTCAACATTTATTTACTGGCAACTGTTATTAATCAGCTTACTTTTCTGCGGCATTCCGCTTCCGTAATAATCTGCTCTTGTTGTCCACTAATTTATAACACCATTCCACTTTCAGTTTTCACTATGAATGTAAACGCTTATAGCGAACTTGAAACACACCGTAACGGTGGATAATTCATCACTGACTTCGACCCGTTCACTGCAATGAACAAAGTAGAGCGAAAGATTTGTCGTGTCAGTTTTGGATACGACAAGAAATGAATTCTTCGGCTTTCAGTAAACTCTTGACTATTGCACATTTATGAACTAAAAAACACGAAAAATTTTCACGTTAGAACTTTTAAAAGTTTGACACTAGTTAAAATTTCAAAAATTATTCTTCAGTTCAAGAGATGAGAGGCTTTGGAAGCTTTATTGGATGAGGAAAATTTGAAGTTTAACGCCTCTTCGCTGAATATCCCGATGCATTAATGTCTGTGGTAATGATTTTTTCCTTCTGTTTTTGAAACCGGAGCCTCCTGCAAGCACTTGTTTCTTTAATAACTGGCAACCAATATTTTCCTTCAGAGTTATCTTCTATCCTGTATAAGATTTAATTTCGTTTCCTAACTCGTCTAATCATATGACTCCTTCAATATTGTTCTGTTTTTCATAAAATTTGCAACAAAATAAAGCCTGTCTTGAGTATTTCCATCGCTTATGCAAATGCGAACGCGCAGCCGGCTGCCACTAAATGACATTTGCTAGCAAAGAAAGCTGAAGAGCGTTGCGCTCTTCTCGGAAGCACAGAAGGAGTCGCTGGAAGAATCAAACATGTGACAGCATGGCGTTTAAGGAAAAATATGGCATTACAGACCGTTTGTGATTTTCTCTGCTAAAGTGAATTGAACACACTTATAAGTGTTCGCACATATAAGTTATGAGGCTAATCAACTTGCATCTGAGTGGCTTGCCTGAAACGGAACACATAAGAACAATCGGTTTCGTAAAGTTACACATCTATTACATATACAAGCACTTGTTATTTACTGAGTAATTTGTAAGTGCAAAAAAAGCTTCTCAGTCGAAGTTTGAAGAACATTATTAGCATGACGTTGATTGTCCCCTCGACGCTCTCAGTCAAACTCAAAAAAGGAAGAAATATTCGATATTACAAAGAGATGAGATAAGAGGAGGGCGAAATTCTGAAGCTGCTCAGTGAACTATGGACGAAATCGATTGGGGCCGGCTGTGGCGTACGGAGAATATCATAGTTTAGCAGGTGGAAGATAACATATGACGCACAGCAGCGGGATCTCAGTGACTTTAACGAGCCATATCGAGCTCAGTTCGGTCACTGATCGCATCCTCCTTTATGTATTCCATCATCACGCTGCACATCGTCCGACGATGAATGCATGCCTCGTGGACATCAGCTTTTCAGCGCTGTTAGATGATTTCACTGTTCGAACTGCTGTCGAATCCACCGAGACTATTTTATTTTCGTCACTTCGTGGTAGCGGTTCTGGCGCTGGCTCATTCATCGTTGTTTTGAAGCTTTCGATATTCACACACGTGCGTTTTGCAACCAGCTTTCATGCAAAGTAAATGAAGTTACTGCACAGTAGGCAAGGCGGCATTTAGATGTTTTTACAAGAAGACGTCATTAATCCTCCAGTTCTCAGCTGCAAAATTTGATAGCTTTTAAGTATGCATCAAGAATGAGGTGAACTGCACCAATATTTGGTGCTGAGAGCCGCTTAGATGGAGCATGGTCACTTGGAAATAGACCATCGCGAATAAAAAGTGCTCGAATTGAAACAGTATAGTTAACCGTTGAACTGCAGTAGAAAACAGAAGTTGTTTCTCGCAAATTAGACTTTTTCGAATATATGCCTCATCGTCCACAGGGCTAGAAGTTGACAGACTCCGATTCCATTCGTAGTATGTAATGGCATCAATAGCGCTGATTAGTTTTTTTTGGCTCAGTTGCTTACATAGAATTTATTCAAATATTTATCTTAGCCGACAAAAGAAGGAATGACGTTGAACTTCCAGATTACAGACCTGCTTGGGTGGAAGCCTCACAGTGAAAAAAGAGCGCCTCGTGAGAATAGCGAAAGATAGAAAGTCGGGCTCTAATGCGAATACAATAGCTTGCTCCATAGTGCATAGCCTCAAGCGGCCTCCCACTGCAACTGAAGGCAGAATTCACATATATGCAAGCGCGCCAAAGATGCATTAAATTAGTAAATAAACATATAATCTCCGTATATATATATATATATATATATATATATATATATATATATATATATATATATATATATATATATATATATATATATATATATATATATATATATATATATATATATATATATATATATATATATATATATATATATATATATATATATATATATATATAACCTATTATGAGTGGAATCTTTATATTCATCATAAAGACATTCATCCGCAGAGGTACACGCGCGCGCACACATGCATACATAGGTGGACAAGTGCAGAATATATCCTTCATCGTCCACATCGCTCGGCATAAGTAAAATCGCCGCAGCAGTTGAAGTGCGAAAGAAAACTTATATACAAAAAGTGTTCTCGCATAAGCCAGGCAAACCAGGCGAACTATTGGTGTAAGGCGCTGCTGTCGTTCAGAGATGCAAAGGTTGCATGCAAACGCAATTCTCATGAATAGAACAAGCTGGATGCAGCTTGAATAAGCATATCAGTTAGGTAATGAAAAACAGTAAGTACTCTAACATATGAGTGAATACTGCGTACCGTGACAACTCATTCTTTTTCAGGAAAAAGAATAGTGAACGCATCAAGCGTAGTGACAAACCCTTAAATAACATGTAAAATGGCCGAACGATGATTTCCAGAATGGCCACTCTTCGAGGTGCGATCTTCGAAGTGTCAGCTGCTCAGCGAATTCCCGGAAGAGCGACGCCCTCAATTGTTGCCGCAATGCATTAACATTCGCCAGACTCTCGTACGCTGAGCTTGTGGCCACAGTAGGTTGTTATCATTCACGCCACGGCAGCATCACAGTCACAATAGCGCATCATCACCGAAAACTAACGCAAAACTGATATTCCGATCAGTCGTCATCCTCGTGCAAATTGCGCACATTCATGCAACGCATCTGCTAGGCAATTTTAGCGCTTAATTGCCACCGAAGTAAGCTCGCCTACGAGTTTTTGTGGTCTAAAGTTTCGCTTGTCTACTGACACTTTAACATTTTCAACAGCAATTTTAGTGGTGAATTTGACCATTGCATATAAAAAGTGAGCACAACATTAGCACTTTAAAACTTGAGCAATTAGCAAGTGCTCATTCTTCGGAAAGCTTTTGCAAAGTTGCAGACGATTTTTGTTAAATAGTATGCAAATAATGAAGGCACAAGCAATGACAGTCGAATCATAGTTGTAATGAATTTGCATGAAAAAAATGAAATCCGAGTTTGAAAGCGCGACCTAGTACCACATGTATCCTGTAATGAAAAGAAATTGTCGGAGGATAAAAAAAAATGCAAAACCGAGGTGGCATAATCGATTGCTGAAGCTGGCACCTATGCGGTGACAATTTTACACGTCTATCGCAAACGAAATTTCGTTCGTGTGCAAGCCAAATTTTCCTACGGATGAGAAAATAAATGCTGAAAATTACTATGCAGCGATTACTTGCTCTCGACAACCAAACAACACAAATATAGCACTTTAATTAAACATGTGTAATTGCAATCGTTCATTATTTTGCGCTTCGATTCACGGAAAAGCACACTTAATTTGGTGAAGCAACTCAGCACATACTGCTGCACTTTTTCTTTGCGAGAAGCATATACGCCGCGCTATCTCGAAAAGCTGCAACTGAAGATCAAGTGAGAGTTATTTCTTTGATGAACTGTTCGTCGGTACAAATGCTCAAAGGTGCGCTGTCTTATTAATCTCACGACAACAGGTCTTGTCATATCACATAACGGTGAGGACAGGTCATCACGCGCACACACACAGGTGCTACGCTTTCGGAGAACGCAGGTATCACAATAGCTATAGAAAATTTTCCTTTATTTGATTGCTTTGAATTGCGAAGAAAAACGGCCCGGTTGCCGCAACAGATTCACATGCGAGAAGAACTCTTCTATTCGACTTAAATGCGAAAATTATCTTATTTTTATCATGTAGTGTGTCGACTTCTACCACATTTTGCCGGCACTTTCGATCATTTGATCTCACCACAATCCCAACCTTGTTCGTCTCCTTGTTCATTATTGTTGGAAACATGCGATACGATATAAGCGCACACGAGGTAACTGACTAGTAAACGAAATGAGGTTAGCCACCTCCCAACTATGTCGAAACTGTCGCTTACAAATGTGGAGTATTTATGTGTTACAAGATGAAAGATCTATGCTACTCTGATCGATTCTCACAAAAGAATTCGTATCTAGAAAATTTTTTCAAAACTTTTAATATGAACATTCGCACTTCCTAAACTTTCAGCACAAACGAACCTGAAATCGGAAATATGTTAATATTCGTGTAAAAAAGAAATTTCCACCTTAAATATCTGTTTGATTAACGACGCCTTTTTGGCGACCGGCTGTTTACTTACAACTGCAACAGACCGAAAATGCTATAACTTCCTGAATATGTTCCGAGATACTCTTGCTCATTTTCATATTGTATACGAGAACGTTTATTAATTATCGCCGCTTTAAGGTTTTTTTAAAAATAAACCTAAAGGTCATATTTGATGCAGCTCCTCATCGCTTCTTTTCCTCCATCGATCCTCATTTTTTTATTGCAACTGTTATACACCAGCAATCATATGACATTGCTATCTCTCAGCAAATAGGTCGCCAAAGTCGCGTCAAAAGGCAATGGATATGACTTCAAGAACAAACATTAATGAGAAGACAAAGTTTCTTTGATAACATTTCTTTCCCCTTTCGATGTTGAAAATTCGATGCATCACTGACATAGATCGATATGTGGTGAACGATGGAAAGTAGGCTGATGAAAAAAAACAAATTTCTTTTCAACAGCGGTGTGGCGGAAGAAAAAAAAACTGGATTTTGCTCATTCGAGAACTGAAAGTCTATCAGTTTCTTGGCCAAGCTTTTCTTCGAGAGATCTTGACTCAGCTTTTCAGTGGGCAGTCAGGAGCTGAGACAAGAAAAAGTCTTAAAAAACGATTGCAAACACTTCAGGATTCATTCCAAGATCAGGCTTCGTAAATCGCAAGCAAAAAGTGCACCTGATCAGTGAATCCTTTAACAAAAAAATAGTTTGCGCATTCGTAAGCAGCAGTGATCACTATTTCTCTTTTGCGAGGCGCAACTGTTTGAGGGCAACTTGTGTGGAGGCCTGCGAGTATTACTTTAAAGGCTTACTTGCTTGTCTTCCTAGTGTTCCTCACGTGTCAGCCAATACAGCTAACACTAAGACTAAGAAAAATTTTCATGCACCATAGTCTTTATAAAGTTTTCTGGCTGCTGAATGAAAACATAACAAAGTTTTCGAATATTGACAGGAATAAGGTTTCCTCAACTATAGGGGAGGAACGTCAACTGCATGAAGTTAAAACGACTGATAGCCTCGCCCGAGGCTACAAGACTTTTTCGAGATGGTCAAAAATAAATACAACTTGAGTGATCTCATTTTGGATAGTCATAAATGAGTGGAGGAAGTCCGACGAGACGACTGATCAAACATTTTACATGAAAATGTTGGCATGCAAATTTTATGAAATCTTTTGTTGACATGACATATCCACATGGAGATCTTTCAGAATTCTTCAGCAAAAATTTTTAAAAATGGAGATTGAAAGAGAAGAATAGGGAGATGGGGGCAAAGTGAGATCGGACAACCCTCTCACATTAGCAGCTGCAAAAAGTTACGATGCTGCATTTATTCATCGAGCTCAAATAGCGTTCGGATAAAAGTTGGAGAGCAACAAAAAGAAGCATTAGTTACCACGAATATAGCGTGGAGGTTGAACAGACAACCTGCGGTAAGGTGTGTTGAGCAGTTAAAATAAAATGAACAAAACAAATTTGATGTGCGCAAATCAAAAGTTCTTTTCTACTATTCTCTGACTTCGAATACCCTATGCGTTCTACATGAGACCATGCCTTTCATAGCCACTTTCAGATTTTCACAGTATCTCTGCTTCATTTATCTGCTTTTGTAGCTGCAACCGCAGATTTTTATCCCTTGAACCAAAGCAGCATGGTAATGGACGGAAGGGGGGAGAAGGATAAGGTAGGAAGAGTTAAGAATTAAGTCATTAAGAGGAAGATAAATGTGAGTGAAGCACTAGAGAATTTTTGTATTTCCTTCGATCGATATGCTAATTCATGTCGTTTCATACAGCTTCTGACTCTATAGAGTTCAAGATAATGATAACTGTTTATGTATAGGTAAGCAGAAACTGTGAGATATCACATTGAAAGGAATGTAAGCACCTACGTCTGTTGTTGCTTCAAATGAACTCATGCGCTGCGAACTACGAAGTTTACCTGTAAAAATAAGAGTGTACGTATGTGTACGTACACTCGTATTTTTACAGGTAAACTTAATATACGTACGTACACTAGTTTTTTTTACAGGTAAAGAAAGCTAGTGTACGTACGTATGTTAGTATTGTTTTATAGAAGTGAAATTTTACAAAGAGAGATAGTAAACGAAATGAGGGCACATTTTCGGCGAGAGGAATTCAAAAATGATAAACAAATCCAAAGCGTTCGTAGAGAAGAGCGTCCTAAGATGTTCTATCACTCATGAAAACGTAGCCTAATAAGATAGTTTTCAAAAAAAAAAGAGAAAAAACAAGTTCACACATTCAAATACATTGGATCGAAGAAATAAATGCCATTATTGCCTAATCGAAGCCGTTAGACAAAGCAACATGCGACAAATTTAGCATCGCTCCCCACAGCAAAATCTTAAATAATCTCTCTCAAAATTGCACTAAATCAGGTATATACTGGTGAATAAATTGTTTAAAGATATCCTGAAATCCTTAAAAGCGGATGAATCGCTTGGAAACATTCGCATGAAACGTCTATTCTGAATAATTTAAAAGCGGTTCTTTCTTTCAGAAAATTTCGACACAATTGCTTCAAAGCATGAACATACATTTGAAATAACTCTACAAATTCTGTGCTCTATAAGAACCAATTTTATTTTCCTATAGCACTAGAACATACCAACTTTGCTACGCGCTTCAAACATCAATTCCACTGATCAGTACAAATTATTACGGACTGTTTCATGGTCTTGTATGACAGCTGTGCGCAAGTAAAAAGTGTTTGTGCAATTTTGAACAAAGTTTGTACTCGAACGATTATACTTCATTATGGCGCATTGTTGGAACAACGACTGAAAAAAAGAAGTGAAGACTTGAAATTGCACACTTTCCTGCTCCATCAAGAACCCTGTTTGTTAGAATTGTCGCGGACATACGAACGGCCTTCAAAAGATTGTTATCCTTATTGCCTTCTCGGCGAAACTTGACGCCTATTTTTTGCAGATGTTGGGGCATGTCTATCAGGCGGGATTCAACAACTAGTCCAGTAGCAGAGAAACATGTTTTTCTACGAGTTCTCTTAAAGCGGTCGCTCACTACATTGCCGTTTTCTTGAGGCTGCGCTTCAAGATTTAATCTTCCCGCCCATGTATATGAGAAAATTTTCCGTGATACAAGATTCGTGCACACACACTAATAAGTTGTTTTTCTTTTCGAAAAACGTGTGTATCCTTAGCTAACCACCATTAGCGGAGCAAACTCGGCCAAGAGGCAACTAATTACCTTGGAGAAGATGGCTGCCAATCGATATAATAATGCCTTAATGTTATACGTTTAACATATAGTTACTGATAAGATTTTCGTTGCCAGAAAGTTAGGGTTGGAAGAAGTCGAGGGTGGGGTGGATAGAATGCAGATATGGAACTTCCCGTGTAAATCTCAGGTAAAGAAAGGCACGCAATCTTCAAAGCAATTTGTTGTGATTAACTTGAGGCACGTTGCATCAATTTCAACACTTTTGGGCAAAAGTTGTCCGATAAGTCACTTGCCAACAGAACACTCATGGATGTTTCCGTTAGAAGTCCGCTCCGAAAAAAGAGCTTATTTATTCTTTGAAATCAAACGCGAACATGCATCGAAATATGAACCTACCTAAGCAAGTAATCCAAATGAGGGAAAATCTCTAGAATGCAAGTAAAATTCCGGTTGGTTAAATTTCAAAAGCATATTAAGTAACGATTCGTGACTTTATGGTATACTGCAAGATACCTAACTGGGCCTAAATGGAATGGCCAAAGTGGGAGGATTGCGTTAATTGCCCTAGTCAGCCCACGATCGCAGTGCATGCGCGCCTAAAGCCTTATTTACGTGACTTATTGTACTGATTTCCTGAATAAATTACGAATAGAACGACGAAGAGCACGACGACATTCGCGACATAACGAGGAAGACGAAGAGATTGAGACTGAAGATAGTGAATCCGGGTGAGCCATAAACAATCTTTCAAACACAGATGAAATGCAAATACGGATATTCATTCGCTGCCGGCGACAAAACGGCCTAAGCCACAAGTTAGCCACGTGCTCTTATCTTTGCGATTTTTGTTTTCTCGTTTCTTCGTCATATTATTGTAAAGAACAAGTACTGCTCCACTAAGTCGTATGAAAGCGAATGTTTACGAATGAAAGCGAAGTGAGGCTTGACAGGTCCGTTCAGCAAAACATCTCACCTATGGAATAAAACTGCACTCCAGCAGGCATTTTTGGTTTGAACAGCTTTACCATTCAACTGATAGTTCAGCATTGTGCATGCACAAGTTAGATAGAATGTAGTGTGTTAAGCATCACAGCTTTCATGTGCATATTGTCTATGTGCTCCAAGTTTTACAGAATGATGACGCTTCTTTTCAAACACAGCAAGTACTCTAAACCGAAGAACTTAGGACAAACGAAGACATAGAGAAAGCGGGCTTTTAAGCAACTGCCAAATCTAACAAATAGTACTTTTCAAGCCGACGGCCCCAAATAGGATACTTGTATAGAACTGAAGTTTCTTGTTTTCTTCAGTGATGCTTATACAGCTGACTCCCAAAAAGACATTGGTCTTGCTCAAGGCTACAAAAAACATATACGCATTGCGCATCCCAAATTATTCTCCTTCTAAAAGACATTCATTTATTGCTTGAAAAGTATGCGCAAAAAGTATGCATCGTCTGATTATACTGGAACTTCTTGATTAGGAGCTGCATTTTACATTGCGAATTCTCCAGTGGCAGTGTGTTGTGAGAAAGAGCAGTAAGCAACTAAGAGTTCGGAAGACTTTGGGGAGGGAGAAGAAGCGAAATATTGCTTCCAAAGATCATCATATTATCGCTATTGCATGGCGAATGGAAAACGCGAAACTGATGTGACGGATCTTGAACTTTTAATTGCAGGCACTCGTCGACCCCGCAGCCTCAAAAGAATACCATTGCAATTGGAAAACGCCGCTAAGAGAATTTTTGAAACCTTCCCTTAACCTGCAGATAAAATGAGAAATAACGAAGAGAGAAAATAAGACAAAATTGAATCGTTGAGGTTTTTTTTAAGTGAAGGATTACATGCCAAAAAGTCAATCACCATCGACCTGAAAGAAACGCATGTGTTCATAAAAGATATTCAGAAACATTCATCATTGCACAATACTAGTGTCCAAGATGTCTAGAACGCTGAAGCATATAACTCTCCATCTCCACTAAAAGGCTAGAAAATAGGTCCAGAGTGTCTTCGCTGCAAAAAATTATATCCATTCTGTGACCAAGTGGCCAGACGTTAATAAATTCTGCAGTTGATAATTGTTCGAAAGGGATAATAGCATATTTCATTGTTCATCAATCTTGGTCCGCAAAGATTCCTTAAATCTTTTGAACAGACTTATTATGACGGTGGAACTATTTTTTCTCACATCTTTCGAAAGAGTGGACACGTAGCAGACGATGAAGTTTTTCATATGCTGCAGTGTAAAGCTGATGCGTGTTGACGATGCCTGTATATTGCACAAGTGATAACTGGCATTGAGAGACTTAAATAGGAGAAAGGTCACCAACGTCTAGTGCTTTTGCTCATGTATCTTATCGGAAAACGACCTAGAATCTAAGTGGGAGTTATAATGGCTCCCAGTTCTTTAAGGACGAGTGCACTAGAGGCCCATTATACTGAAGAAGTTATAGACCAAGCTCAACGGTATTTTCAGATTCTTTCGCTGTTTTCATATATGAAAACTGAAGATATTAATTTTGAGACAAGATCGCAACGGTCCTCCAGCAACACTCTGTCATCCCAGTTGCATCCGGTTTTGGTGCTTCTGATAGAGTAGAGGATAATTTTCAACAAAATCTCTTTAACAAAAACTTTTTCAAAGTATTGGAAGTTAATCTGTATTAGGCAGAATACCGTTTCAAGTGAAATTTTCTTCGCAATCCATATCAGGCGTTCCCTTTCTCGTTGACGATACTCTAACCAACGATCACTAAGCAAAACTAGGCGTGTGAAGTGATATATCAAATGAAAGCAGCATGCAGCATTGCCCGGATTAGCTTTCCACACTATCAATAACAATTCATTAAAAAGCCATTCATTCCTTATATCGACTCTATAGCTTTCCACACATGCAAGCTGAATTACGTGAGAAAAAGCTTTAAGAATTTATCAACGGTTATAAAAAAGCGCTTTCGGTGCGATATATCAACAAGCAAAAAATAAAAGGGCATTATGGTGCACCGCTTGAATGTAAAACTGCTCTAACCGAGCTTCGGCCTTGAGCACCTTCCTGTTTTTCATCTAGAAATGCATGGCATGCTGGGAAGGAATTTTTAGGTAATCTCAGTGAATGGATCATGATGGGAAGGAAATCACTTCTATATGAGTAGACGATGTTCAGCCTCCACTAACGAATGTAACCTTCAACGATAAGTGAAAGTTGGGCTGTTTTACGAGCTTAGCGAAGGGAATGCACATTGGCCAGCTGAGACTCAACGGATGACAGCAAGTGTTCAAACGCAATATTTTCTTGGCAAACATTGTATCTATCCAATTAACTGGCATCGTTTTCACCTAGCTAGCCACATTTGCGAATGTCAAAATGGCGTACCAGCTCGGTCACAGGTTTATCGAAAAGCGAAAACATTTCTAGCTCCTTCTGTCATCCAACTTCGCACCGCTCACTAATATTATGCAAAAGGTATATCTTCACTTGAAGAGTGCATTTTCATTCCATTACTATTACGACGACAATAAAATTTTCTGCAATTTCATGAAGCAAATTCCAAAACTATATTCGCAACCTTGTTTCTATGCATACATAGCAGGCTAGCAATTATCAAATCTGATCTTTTCTGCTGCGCTCATGTGAGAGAAATGATTTCCATCGCTCATGTGCAATCCGTCTGATGTTTGTTGAAACTTCATCCATAATTCGAAACAAATCAGCCATTTCGCAGGATAAATATGAACAAGCCTCGCCTTGCATGAGGAGGAAAATATTCCCGCATTCAGTAGTAGCTGCTACATAAGAAAATTCCCATTTTTTATTACTTTATGAATTACTAAGTGGAAAAACAAACTTGATCCAATGTTAATGTGTTCGCAGAATCTCGAGACCTACCGAAGAGATAGAGGAAGGTAGGAAGGTCGAGGCTTGTCTGGATCATTTTTCAGAGATATGCCATCATCAAGGGTTCCCATTCGAAGTTCCCTGATTCTACCCACAACTTGATTTTCGGTAGTCTCTCTTGCAGTTGAAGAATTTAGGACCCATTCCTTTTCATTTCTTTTTGAATTGTAAGCCTTCTGAAACCATTCCTAAACATTTTCTTTTCCGCTGATTTTACCCATGAAAACAAAGTTGCCTCTGGCATTTTACAAGCCACAGTTTTGACGGTTGGATATCGCAAGAAAACCATCCGATTTAAGCTCACATTGTGATCGAAACTCGATTTCTGACATCCGCGACATTCATCGCAGAATCAGATCATCGGTGAATATAAGTGCCAAAATGCATTTTCACATTTTGCAGTACGTTAAAGAATGGCGAGGAAAAAAGAATGAAAAAAAAGGGAACGTTTCTTCCAAAATACCCCGACATCTCATCAATATGCACGCATTTCTGAAGTAATTCATCTGAGGCATGTTGAGCAGCATTCGTTTTACGTGCCAGGAACACATACAGTTCAGTGACTTGGTAACAGCTGCTTCATTTTAGGCGCATCGAGCAAAGAGGTTAAGTGGCTACCTTCAAGTTCACGTTTCTAACTACGATAAACTGTTGAGATGAAAACAGATTTCCATCATCCTGATATGATAAATCCTGGTGGAAGTATTGTATGTCATGGGAAAATGATGCTCCATACATCTCTGCAACAGCACACTTCAAACTGCGGAGAAGAATTGGAAAGAGGCACATCATTAACGGAGATCAAAGACAGGGAAAGACAAGCGGCGTAGGCAGCAAATAAAACGGCCGCTGCACATCTAAAATGAGGGAGTGGAATCCCCCTGAATGTGAGGACTCAAAGCTTCTCCGCAGACCATCGAAATATTAGGATTATGCCAAGAAAAGATCCGATCAACCTTTGGAAACAGCTGTAGAAATCAACTGATTATCGCTGAACTACTCACATAACACAACGTGCTTCAGGGAGGACGGATACTGCTTGAAGTGATCGCAATAGTTGCATATATCAACACCGCAATGTTTTGCTCTTGGAGGCATATGCAAAGCATTCCTTTTAGAAGAATAATGGGCTTTTTCCCGCCACTCGCTAGTTCCGTAGCGTGATGGAAACAAATCTCAGGTGGCATATCGCTTGCGACAAATCAGTAAGCCCTTCTCGGAGGGAAAATTTTTCATTTTCATCATTTTATCTGACATTATTTGAAAGATATCTATCTTATCTGAGAAGTGCATACGTTAATGCAGAATGATTTTGGCACGTGAAATCCATAATGCACCGACAATTTATGACTCCATACTCGTGATGCAATCAAGAGAGAAATAATTTTTTCCCCAACGTAAAGGAGAACCAAATTATCAGACGTGGTCAGTGCTTCGAATTCAGCTTCCGAGTGAAAAAGTTGGTTAAAAGCTTTCTGTCTGGAAGAATTTGTATGAGAGGAATCTGAAATTTTCACGCGAAAATCTGAAAAAGTAATACACGGAATACCTCCACATTCTATTTTTTCCAAGCTTCAAGTTCCCAGACTGGCCTTGAATATTCGCATGAAAACGCCACTTCATTGAAGTACAACAGAAACGATACCTATGTAAGTTCTGACCATCGAGCCACAATGAAAGTCAGCAGCTAATTCGTTTTATCTATATAAATATATGCCATTAACCCCCATATTACGTCATGTGAATGCTATTACACCTATCGTCTTCAACAAAAGAAAAGAGCACCGCCATGAAGCACAGATGCATAAAAATGCGTGGAGAATTCATGCAAACGGAATTTGTTTTGGTGATTGTCAACGCAAACGATGTGGTGAATAGCACAAATGCAGCTTTCATGGCACAAGTGCAGCAGCTCATATATGCATCTCATCAGCGCATCAGTTTAATGGATATGAGATCAACGTGCATCCACGCAAACCGGCTGGTTTTTGCCCACAAAATAATGCCTCCTTCCAGAGAGAAACAAATATATAAGTGCCGCAAAGAAGCTGGGACGATATGCGCTTTTTCGCATTCCCTTACCTGGGCAATCAGTTTCGCAAGTTGCGAGCAAACACTAAATTTTGCGAAATGTTGTTTTCAACTTTTGGTTAAAGCGGCTAGTTGCACGAATAAAAGTATTTGCTTTTTAAAACAAATCGGGTGATTAAATATGAAAAACCGACCTGTGTAATAGCCGATAAACCTTTTAAGCTTTCAAATATTTTTAACTTCCCAAATTAAGGGATTAACATAGATAGCAGTACAGGAGGTCACCCTACGACATATGACAAGCTCACGAAATTTCATTTTGCTAAATATAACTGTTGCTGAGTTGAAGACACCTAACATATAGATATACACGCGCGAATACACGTACGTATGCTGTCCTAAAAACACGATGCCGCTACATGCAGTTCTCCAAAACAGATTCTTAAGAATCCAGAATAACCTTTCTCGTTCTACTTGATCAGGTGGCGTCAAGAATCGTCAGAGTTCGAAGAGATAAATTAAAATGCAAGTGTCACTTCTTTCGGCTAAGCATTCTTCACTGAATCCCTCAGAAGCACCCAGATGTTCCTACAACTGAAAAGCAACTGAAAAAACAGTTGCTTTCGTTCGAATTGTTGTTGACGGTAGTTCATTTCACTTCAGTTTGCGCTATTAAAAAATACAGTACTGTTGTGAGGTCGAAAATTGCAACTAATATCCAACAAACTGCTCCACTTAAATTAGATCCCCACTTCAATCTGACAGCCGCGAGGAAAATTTCGTTTAGAGACCATAGGATGACCAATATGTGAAGGAGGATCACATAACCAGGCATTGCGTGAGATGTTTGGCCAAATTACAAGCTACAAGAAAGAATTTCGGACATCATCTGCGAACGGTGAATCACTCTCGATCTAACAGTGAGTGCTCGTCATTTTATTTTCAGCAAAAAAAAAAAAAACATTTTATGTGAAAGCATCAACTGGAGCAATTTATTGTATGAGATAACGTGAAACATGCAAGCACAGGAATTCAATTCGTAGGAAGCCTAAAAACCTGACATGTGGAATTGCCTTTAGTCCAGAAGGCCACCCAAGGATGAAAAACCCTTTCCTCCCCTCCCTCTTGTCTACCTAAAGAAAAGGACGCCTAGATTCTCGAAATTTGAAGAAATTCCACCATGTGAAAATTAGAGTAGATGTTTCATCATAAGCGGAAAAAGGCCGAAGAATAATGCTCCGCAATTGCGTGAGAGAATCAAAATACCATGAAATAGCACGGCGCTTCTTAAGCCATTCTTGTATAGTCGCCTCAAAAACTTTGAAAGTCTACTGTCCTAAATTTCTATCCTGGACCAATTAAAGCCGACCTTTCTTCACTAGTTGCAATTCATACTTTTTCGCACAGGACCTGAACAAAAACTCTGTTTGTAGAAAAATTGATTTGCGATCGATAGTTCATCATACGAGCTCTTCAAATCAACATATCTCACCCGCACCTTCCCAAATTGTATGGCTTCGACGACCTGAACATTAGGAACATGGGTACAACATGATTTCACTGGGAATATTCGCATGCTCAGCAAAGTGTTTATCAAATACTTGAAATTATGCGCACTATATTTTGGATAGCAATATTTTAGGAAATATGGATGGTTGGGATTTGAATAGACCGTCATATTACAGAATGTTTTGCTCCTCATCATGCCACCACGTGCTGATCGCCATATTTCTTAAAAAACCATGCCCAAAAAAGCTTTTGTTCAAAAAAAGCAATTAGCTAGCCTCCCTCTATCAAAGGTGATGTCAATCTATCGCTTCTCTAAAAGACTTTTACTACTCAATGCGCCTGCCATCTATTCCCTAAAGTTCCTCCTCGACAAGTGAAGTGGTGATTAAGGACTCTCAGTAATGCAACTAGGTCATTAACGTCAGAGATTTTGGGGATGGTTGCGTTGCTAAAAACATTAAACATAAAATGAAGTAGTGAACAATATTGTAAGAAAAAAAAAGTATATTGAGCACTCTAATGAACAAAAACGTTGGTTCTCTTCTAGCCTGTTATCACATCCTTAATTCATAGGAAGAAGTTTTTATGAAAGAGTCAATACCTCAGAGCTAGATGAAGAGGACATCATGCAATATTTGCAAAACCATAAAGAAGAGCTGAAAACGAACTCAAAGAAACATTCATCGACAGCGCGTTTCTCACTCAACTAGCGAATCTATTAGCTGCTGGATCACTTTGTATGTTTTAGAATATATCCCACCGAATAGAATGACAATTAGTTGAGACTGTGGGAAAAATATTTCGCAAAAGTTTTGGAAGAAATTATGGATGGAGGAAAGGAAACGATTATTTTAATCTTGAAACAAAATTGCTTAAGTTGATGTTTGCATGCGCCCATATACGAGGATACAAACCTAACCAGCGATCTCCTCTAGCAGAATCAATCAAAGCTATTGCGTTAATAAAATTCAAACATTCAATGCACCTTCAATGAGAAAAAATCGGTCTCGACGCATAAATGTCAACTGTGACGATAGGGAGCATATTCATCGCAAAAATCAACAAAAATTAGCAGAATTTTTTTGCACTCAAATCTGACGTGTTTTATTCAACACAACGAAATAATAATGCTATATAATAAACTTCAGTTTATTGTAAGGCAATGAGGTTATATTAGCTAAATTTTTTATAAGGAGGATTAGATGAAATTCCGTATATGGCACCAAAATTTTTTAAAAATTTGAACAGTCTGATCATGATCTCTTTTTCCCACCAAGTATGAGCAGTTCGAAGGTTCCAAGTGACTTCTCCATCAGAAATTGCCAGTCGTCTGAAAGATTAGTTTATTTTATTGTCAAAGAATATCCAGCACCTTCAGGAGACTTATTTTGTTCTCAAAAATTCACTGACGATTTAAACCAAATATTTCAACAAAATTTTCGACCGTCTCATAAAAAGTTATGCTGCATTAGCACTCATTCTATGTTAAACATTCAAATTGAGTTTGCAACTTTCCCTCCTTTTGAGGGTTTTGATTCAAACAGTTGAGAAGGAGATGACACTTACGAATTCAATACACATAACATTTGACACCGAATTATTGATTTAGGTGAACAATGGGAAAAAACTCAAGCATGCGATCGTTACATGTGTTCACAGTATAATACACAGCACAGTTTCAAAGGTTGATGAAGACATGCTATGCACTTTCCCCTGGAAGCTATAGCAACTGTTCTCTTAATTAGCACTCTATCCGCACATCTGTCTTTTTCTACTGTCAGCGATGAAGACTGAAATCACCAAGCTGTTTTGACTGATCCTGCGATCAACAAGTTCTTGCATGAGTTACGTGAAACACTTTGCTGAGAATATGCCGAAATTCAACAGAGCATTTGCCACAGTCCTTATCAGCACAGAAATAACTCTCAGTACGATGTGTCCAAACATTCATTACTGGCTCAGATCACAAGTTTCTATTCGATGTAATCAATTCTAAGTTGTTCATCCACTTCTCTTAGAGTTTGGACTATCGTGTGTGGTCGCTTCTCACTTGACATAGGTTTTACACTGAAGCAGTTGCGAGCAGCGATCATTTGATGACTTCTGAAGCAGTTAGAGCCTTTAGCTGCTCATGTTGCTACAATAAACGTGACGAAATAGCTCTCAAATTTCCACAGTGTTAAATCACCGTCATCATTAATCAGTCAAGATAGACCTTTATAGAAAATCTTCAATAGAAAGTATAGATATTCCGTTCAAGGAAAAGGGAAAAATAGAGTCCACCTGAGAGTGACCTTAAAAACCCCTTCAAGATTGCCTTAAAGTTCGCAAAAAAGGAGCTCATTGTGCCCAGTTAACTTTGACTGCAGACAGTTTTGAGCAAGTAAACTTTCACAGCAAACAGTATGCGAGGATGTAAGTTAAAATCAGCCGCGTTCAGATCCTTATATTAAAGCCATATACTACAGCAGTTTGGTATTTCGGGGCAACCTATTGAGGAGTCATCAAATATAAATGCAAAAGTAGTAATTAACTATATAAAAGGCCTGACTGATGCAAGTGCAATTGATGCAACAAAACGTGCAAGTGGAAGAAATTTTCACTACATACGCAAATGCACTAATTTCTATTGTGTCGCAGTGATCAAAAGCTAAAACCCAAGCTGTTATATAACATGGCCGAGAGAATGGAACTTTTCTCTTGCCCTTATATAACAGCTTTGGTTTTAGCTTTTGATCATTGCGTACTTCATGACTGTAATTCAGTAGAAATAGAACTTCAAGCGGATGAATGCAATACCAACTTCACTGCAGTATGGAAAGATGTCCCAAAAAAAAGTGTAATTGGAAGTAAATATACTGGAATTGCCCAAACATAGTAACCGCAAGGGTTGTGGTGGTTACCTGTAGAATGTCAACCGTCCTTATGAAGTTAGTGATAAACAAGGCCGCTTGTCTCCTGCGCCAACTACCTCTTCGTAAAACTTCGATTGAGAGGAACGATATCCACAGATGTGGTGGCATGGAATCTCTTATCTCTTTTCCAACTATCCAGAAGCTTTTCATCACCTTTGAAGTTTTCATTTGACTAAATTTCCTCACGCCCGTCTCTACTTCCCATTCCTCTTCCTCTCTCTCACCCTCCTTTTCTTGAATTCGAAGGACGCTAAGCGCATCTTAATTGATATCTGCGTTATATGTACAGTTTATAGACATTACACTGCATCTATATTGGTCGTCACTGAAAATGGTCCCAAAATGCCTCCAAGTGTACGAACTATTGGATCATAAATTTTTCTGCGGCAGAGCAACCGGAAAAGCAGTGACCTTTTCCGCTGTAAACATCGTTTAAGGTCTAGCCCAAAGCAGGCAATCATTAAATCACTTAATTCTGCAAAGCTTTCAATGCAAATGTTAAATTATTCTAAGATTTAGGTGATTCTTGAACGATTGGCAAGAAAAAATAGGCGCTGTTTTTAATGCGAAGCTCTGAGCGATTGCGCGCAGCAGTCATGGAAGAGCCCTAAAGCGTTCGATTTTTTCATTCAGACGAAGTCTGTATCACCTCTTAAAGTGACGGTGTTTGGTCTTTCTTTAACGACTTGAAAATAATAATGGAAGCCAGATACAAACAAAAAACAGACAACTGATAACGGTGCTCAAAATGCAGTATAACGGTGCCAATATAGAAAAACTTTTATCGAGTTGAAGCAATGCGCAACATATTGAAATTCTTGTTAATAGATGAACTTCACCTTTCGAAACCTATGGCGGAGTGAACCACAATTCTTACCTAAAACAAGGAGATATTTGCAAGTGAATCGGGGAGTGAAACAAAAAAACGTTCTTCCGTATTTAGACCGAACCGTCGAAGAGATAGAAAATAGTAGAGTTATGAAAAATATGAATAGTCATAAAGTGGTTGTCAGACGCATGATTACGAAAGGTAAGAATTGCTCTCGGTGTGCAACAGGCAGACATATGCAAGTAATTGCGATATAGCCGCTGCTAGAGCCAAAATATACCTTTGTGATTAAGGTCGATAGGAGAAAAAATTAAGCAAGATGAAAAGAGATGAATATATATAGAGCAAGTATTTTTTGTGGGGTCATAAAGAATACTGCAGTAGTAATTGATATTCGACCGACATCATTTCATTCCACTTTTTTAAAACAATAGAGAGTAGAATATTGCATACGGTAAATCTAACTGGCAAAAGATCAAAACATTCCATTAAAATCTGCAACGCTAATGGCACGCAAATGTATTTCAATAAGCAACTAAGTCGTTTTTAAGCAGATCCAAAGATGCAGTATTCAACTTCGAGACAGCGCTTATTGTCAAGAAAAAAATTAGTCTTGCATATCAAGGAAAAAGTGTAATTACGCCAGAATGTATCACTAAAAAACGCGGAATGAGCGTTTTTCCATTCCCCTTTGTTCCCCATCCTATCTTCATAAAGATTGACTAAATCAGCAGCTGAAAAGCGTGGGCTGTTGTCCACATATTTTCTGCGACAACGACTACAATGTATTGTTTTATTCGACGAATAGTCAAAAAACAATCGAGGAGCGTCTAAGTACACAATTTGTGAATGACAGCAGGTTCATATTGCGAAGTGAAACCGAAATATGGTTTGGAAAGCTTTACACGCCACTCACTGTATAAATAATTTCAATTATCATTGCTGTTCTGCGTCCTTCAGTTGAAACTGACCAAACCAACAAAGTCATTTCCTGACAGAAACAGGTGCTGCAGCAGGATTAAGCTCGCGTTTGGATGAAAGCCTATTTTCATTTGACATTGGCGAGATAGAAGTTTTCCTCTACTTGAGAAATTTCTCGACAGCATTCTTGTAATGTACAAAAAATGGTCATACATTGTGAGTTTCTAACTCATAGCGCGAGATTTTCAAAATTCTACCAATAGTTCATCTTCTAATTAGACGGTGATGGGCCATTATCTTTTATTTTCACATTAGGGGCAATTATTTTTCGAACTTTAAGTACATATTGAGCTGCTAAATAAGAGAACTTACGTATGAAGTTGCACACTTGCAAAATAGACTCAAAAGCGAGCCACACCTAAAGAAATGCGGCCGAATGTATGAAGAAAGCTTGTTGCCGTTCGGGAATCAGCGATGCTGATGAATCGAAAATTATCTTCCCAGGAGGCCTTTAAACTAAAAATGTGACATGTCTTGGGTGTGCGAAGTCAACTCGATTAGTGTAGAACCTAATAAAGTTTTGTACACTTTTCGTACTGAAAGATGGAGACCACAGGTCATTCCAGGGGCTACAACTCGTTTGGATACTCTGGTGGAATGAAAAACTGTTCCCTTGGTACTAATCGAAACCCATCCAGAATCACCAATTCTGACGAATCAAATGACGAAATTTCAACGGCGGATGAGTGCACCCTTGCGCGCAGAAACCAACAAATGAACAGGACAACTCTCAAATATGGGCACGCCCATTGAGCATATTGGATCTTCGAACATGAATTCGCTGCAGTGAACGGAACTGCTTAGTTCTATCATATTTCCCGTTCCAGTTCATAAAACTTGACATCAATGACCTATGTCAACTGATTGTAACGAAAGATCTGCACAGTTGAGGCTGTTTTGCACATTCGTAGAATTTGAGCAGCCCACCAAGAAGTGATGGGCTCAGATAGGCAGACAGCACAATGTTGTTGAACTAAACAAATCTAGCAGCCTTATAATATTCATTTGGGAAGTCATAAATAAAGGTTCCTTTCACTGAAGTGAACAAATTACGTAATGAAAAAAACGATCTAATGAGTTAGTTCAATTCGTTGTCATTTTCGATTTGCTTTAAAAGAGTTCACTATTGTGACTGATTTCTGGTGTGCGTATTTGTCTGTTCGTCCGACATCGTGCACTAACCAACTAGAAGGACATGGCAATGAAATTCGACCATGGTCAAATAAAAGCACAAAAAAACTGATATGCAAATTTTATAGTACATGCACTCATGATCGGTTAATACGAAATGGAGTTTAGAAAGCGGCAAATACAATTTTTAGTTAAGGATGGCTGTGTGATATCTGTCGTTACCATAAAAAGTTTGTGAGGCATCGTCTGGCTCGTTTTTCAGAAGTTGTTGCAATCGGATGTGTTCATAGAGCTTCAAGTGCAAGCTTCAAGCTACAAAAGTGCAAAACTTAGGGAACCTGCCTGATGCGCTTCTCCCGTTGCAGGCGCCTAGCGAGGGAGAGAGGTGGAAAATAGCGGAGTGCCACTCTGATGCTTATCCGCCGATAAAATTTGCTCTGCAAAAGTGGACGTCATGCTTGTGCATATGCGCATCCGTTTAACTGCCATTCTATTCACTTGTTTGTCCGAATTGTTTCAACTTGTCAGTCATAGTGGTTAAGTTTACAAAATTCGGCAGAGCGTTTCCCAGTACCATGTTCCACACTGATCTGTGAATTCGAAAGGAGTTCTAAAAAACTAGAGGTGAGAACAGATTGGATGCATTCTGCCAGAACTTATTATTTTCATTACACACAGATCGGTTCATAGGAAAACAAATCTCTTTGAAAGATTTCTTGATCGGATCAAAAAATTTGGTCTTTTAATTTTTGCATACAGTTTGTGAAGGTGATTGGTGACGTAAGCAAGCGCAGAGGTCACAATGTTGGAGCTCCTCTCGCACACTTCTCCACCTTGTTGCTTCATCGGAGTGGAAGTTTGCACACTTCATAAGTCTTAATCACCTCTGGAAGCCATATTATTATGAGCTTTAGATGAGATCCGAATAAAAAAAACAATTTTCTTTTATTAGCTAAAGCGGCAGAAGTGAACATTGACTCCATTGTAGTGAACTCTATCGAAAAAAATAACAAGTTCAAATATGGCATAAGTGAGCGGATGTTCGCATTTCCCGTATAAAATTTTACTCATCGAAAGTAACAACTACGAACTTCGAAAGATGAATCAAAAGGAAATGAATAGAATGTGGTTCGAATACGTGGAAAAACTGTAATACCTCAGTGATAGACGGTGTCGAAACGAACAGTAACTTCAATTAAGACGAGACAAGCAGATTTTAGAGGTGGAGAACATAGGTATAGCACCTTCTGTATGAATACCCTAATTTAAAGAATAATAGCACGATGAGACATGCTTTGAGAAGTTTGTCACACCCACGCAATGTCCCTGACAATAGCAGAGCGGTACACTGCTACAGGATACAGCGAGTGCGTATTAGTTTTGTGTAAAAAATTCTGCAACAACCTACAACCGATTGTGGAATGTATAGTGCAAAAAACTCAGTCGAAAAATTGGGAAAACATGGAATCAGCAAAACGTGCGCGATGTTCCCCAGAAATATAAGGAGAAAACGTTATCGTATTCAAACTTTATCAAGTTTAACAGCTATGAGAACAATACGTTCAAAAACGCAGTGATGTTTCAATTACTCTCGTATGAAACCGAATGGGAATGCGGGTTACGAGACGTGATAAAAGAAGAAACTTTTTCACGCCGCAGTTTGCTTGGCGAACCAGTTGTCACTCGATTTTGGCAACTATTTCTTACAATTAATTTCATTAACCCATTCTTGTTTGTTGTGAGTATGAATTATCCGATATATATATATATATATATATATATATATATATATATATATATATATATATATATATATATATATATATATATATATATATATATATATATATATATATAATATATATATATATATATATATATATATATATATATATATATATATATATATATATATATATATATATATATATATATATATATATATATATATATATATATATATATATATATATATATATATATATATATATATGCATAGCTGATCGAACATGGCCATGCAGTAAAAAAAGCGCTGAAGGTGCAGAAATACATTCTACAACCAACAGTTCACACGCGTTCGAGCCATCTGTGACAATTCCGAGAGCGATCGACGACTTTTGCAAACATTGCATGTCACTACTGTTCCTTCCGGTCATTCTTTTTAAAGTGCCAACCAATAGTGGGTTCTTGTACGAATAATCTACATAAATGTCACTGAATAAAAAGTCAAGCGGAAAAATTTCAACTGCCGTCAGCAAGTCAAAAAACACTAATGGGAGCCCATTGCTGTGAGCTCAATTTACTCGCTGCATTCAGTACACACTTCACAAACTAACGCTTTAAAGCCGTCTTCCCAGAGCATAGCAATCGCTTTATAAACAGTCGCAGCGTCATCAAAGAACAATGTTTTTTTTTCTTCTGACTAGCAAATCACGAGGAATTTGATACTTTAAAATATTCCCTACGTGCTTTTCAAGCCTACACTTTATACTGCGATAAATTCGAAGAGAATTCAGCATTTGACAAAAGCAGAAACATTTCAGTTATGGGGCCACTAGAATTTATGCCACAGAATGCTAGCTACACAAATAAAAAGCAAAACATATATGCATTAATCCACACTAATAAGTTTCAGTACAGCTACTGATTTGAAATTTATGAGTCCGAAGTCAAGTCACGTTTTATTCATTTCTTTGTGCCAGTATACTCGTGAGTAACGATACATAAGCTCCAGATCCAAAGAATCGCTTCGCTTCATTCGAAAAAATAATGCAACATTCGAGTTTTCTGAGGATCAGCAGGATCAGCTCTTGCTGAGGCACTGCTTTAGCTCATGCTTTGGCTCGAGAAATGGCCAAACAGCAAATGCACACGATATCAAATGAGATTATAAGCATGTATGAACGACATGCAGCTGAACCTCAGGTGAAGTTCTTTTAAGAAAATCCCATAAGAAAGATTGCTATTATCTTAAAAATCGAAATGCCCGAACAGTTTCCTCCGATTCTGAATATTTTCATGGTCACGAATGACTAAGCAGTCGTAAGGCATTGCATCGTGCGGTCCATTCAAAGAAGCATTGCCAAAAGCAATAAAGATGAACGTGCATTATCATCTATTCATAATGTTCGGCTCACTATTGGCTTGTTTTCTTACCTTATTAGCAAAAAATTGCAACGACACCTCTCATATGTAATTTCACTGACAATTAGCAACATCGGTATTTACTGCACGGAGTAATACGTTGAGCAGCAAATATGATAAATTGCATCGATACAACATTGTTGCCATTAATAGCATTCTTTCTTAAGGACCTGGAAATGTTATATTATTTGCATTTTGTTAATTTTTAGAATTTGCAAAATTACGTACAAAATGGAGCTGAAAAAATTTAAATTAAAACCAAGAAATAATACTCTGATGTAATTCCAGGAGTAGTTTTAAATGATTCCGTTATCCACAGTGGTTCAAGATTCCATAGCACTAAGAAGCATCAGCAGAGCGTGGCTGCGTCTGAGAAACGCTTTCGGCTGCAGAGCGAATCTCGAGATGCTCGAAAACATGTTTCGAGCAACCCTGTCTCTACAGCAGAAGTGCGAGAAAATAACTAATCAGTGGTGTTTTTGCATGGTCTTCAATGACGCTGTAGATGTCGACAAAATAAAAAAGCATTTCTTTGAGCACATGCTCACGTCGTGAATAGCATATTCATTCGAATAGGGACATTCTACTAAGGAATCACTGAAAAAAATAAAAGCCCGCCTTTGAATGCAATGCTCTTGATTGAAAGCTCCTCTTCATGGATGCTAAGAATCAAAAATCCTTGCACTTACCCACTTAAAAAACGGAAGCGCCACACATCTCACGTGGCATTACAAGAGTTTGCTTTGAGGCGCACTACTCCCATGGTTGACACATGTCTGTCTTCTTAATAAAGTGTGAAATTGTTGCAGAGGAGTTTTTAACTTTAAAACCTCCTCTTGATCATAAAATCTTCCACAAATGTCCCTTCCTCGTGCAGGGGCAAAATATAGCAACCTCGAAGTTGCTGTCGAATGTCGTGTAGTATGTTATTCACTTACCCCTGTAGTATATTGGTATTTTGAGCAGACTTAAACGACTACATGCAAATTTATTCCTCATCTCCTTCTTTTCCATCCACTTCCCTTCCTCAGACAACAAGTAGTCGCAACCCCTGATGCACCGAAGGGAAGATTCACAGCAGCGCTCTGATTGTCGCTTCGTACCACTGATTTTGATAAGTGTAAAATGTTTTCAGCTCTTAATAGAGCTCCTCAGTACTTCATTTCGCCGCACTGAAAAACAATTCAGTGATCCTATTTGAGCGCCTCAAAATTCGTTTTATTCATGTTTTTGCTTCAGTTTTTCCAACCGCAGCCATTCTCTCCTTCCCACTTCTTCCGCCCACCTCCCCGCCCCCCCCCCCTTCCCCTCTCAGTCCATCAATCCCCTCTTCAACGCACTTGTGCAGCTGCGCATCTCATTTGGAAATATTGGATACGCTGATGCGTGCTAATGGCATCATTCGCTTATATTTCAACGCTTAATAAATTGCTACGCTATAGAGACAAAATATTCGATTGCATAGAAAACTATCTCTTTAATTCCTCTTTTTCGGCAAACACTGCAAAACTCGAGCGGAATCGTGCAACGTGACGTGCTCGACATTTACGATGCTTGAAAGCACAAATCTACGGCCCATCTGGATTACAACAACTATAAACGTGTTGTCTGCGCAAAATGTTTTCTGTTAGCAGTTGACCTTGTCAGATCTGTTTGTGAATCAAAGCATATCGAGAGACGCTTGTTAACGGAGTCGCCCCACCATCGTTGTCGTGTCACTGAAGAGATGACAGCTGCATCAAGCTGTCTTTCAAAATCGCTTACACGGATGAGATGAACAGCAGCAAAAAAAACTATGCTCTATGGAACGCTAATTACTCCAGCAAGTAAACAGATGCAACAACAAAAAAGGGTATCTAATTTTGTGATGAAACTTCGGGCGATGCATCGAGTTCGCTGGAAATTTCCTTGTGAGCTCGTCAGACGATTGCTATTTAAAATTCCTTTACTGTAAATGCATCGAGCTCGTGCTCATGGAATGTTACTTGCACAATAAATGGCATCAGCTTTAAAAGTTATGTCTCTTCATAATGGCACACTATTTTTATGCCGAGTCTATTCTAACCTTCCTGAGCTTGTCGTGCACTTTTAATGCAGATAACATTACCATCAAATGCCAAAAAACTTGGATAGCTAACCACCAATATTCTTTGCTGATAGCAGGGATGAGAGAATTCCTCTGTTATCTTAAGCACTAAGGCAACTTGGAGCACAGGACTTGTTGAGCACAGGACTTACAGCGAGGACTCACTTGGGCAGAAGCTCGTATGTGCTAGTCAGTCGATACGGACTTGTATGTTTGATGTTTCAACTGTGGATATGATCAATATCATAGACAGACCTCACGTGTCTGTGCTGATGCTGATTCTTCTACTTACGAGAGAAATATATGAAGTTAAACTCGACTGCGTCTTGCAACAGGTTGGCGGATTTCGTCGGAGCAAAATGAATCTTTACAAACTTTCTCCCATCCCACCCTTCAATTGCCCTCTCTCCCTCGTCGTCTATATATACAGAAATAATCTCTAGAGAGCAGAACCGCTGGCATGGCCACTGCACAGCTGTACCACTACATGCATAAGCATTGTCCAATTGAACTTCGTAAATACGAACATAGAAAATGTTCAAAAAAACAGCCAACTTTTGATGTGTCAGATGACTGCATAAAAATGTTAGGGACAATAAATGCTGTCCCTTAATTTAACTCAGAAAAAAAAAACAAAACACCCTTAGTTTGCAAAAAGAAGGGTATATTTGCGTTCTCTGAGCAAAATGCGAAGCAGCTACAAACCAGGGTTTTCTAGTGAAATACGATTACAAGCATTCATTTTTTCATTTACCGTAGGACTTCTGGGTTACTTTGCGCAACACAACATGACTCGAGATTGATGTGTACCAAACGTAACCATACCGGTTCATCAATCCTGTTTTAGGTTCCGTTAGAGTAGTAAGCGGAGCATAGCATCGCCGCTGCAAACGTAACCGGAATATTCTAGCAGTCGTGCTACAGATTTCATTGAAGCAATTAGCGCAACGCATTAAATCTGATTACGTCACAAATGTAACGAGATCATTCGGCAAGAAATGTTTCAGGTTCTAGGAATTCGTCTCTCGAGGCTGATGGACTCTTTGCTTCTGCTGTAATTTATTCATGAAGATCAATTCATTCATCGTCAATGTTTGCGGCAGGTAGCCAAGAAACGGTAAGCATGAGCGAACGCAGAGTTGCTTGGTGCTCTCAAAGTTTTGTCTGAATTAAGCAATGTTTGTAAACTGAGCTTCATTGTGCTTGTTCTAGATTTGAAAAAGAAGTGTAGCTATACACCGCGTTTGGCAGTGCTGCTGAAACTGGTGAAAAATTTCTGCTCTGACCATGGTCTAGAAAGGTATTTCATTGACTGTTTTCTCCTGAACCTGCTCGATCCGAACCGTCTCTAGAGGTGTGTAAGTCGTTCAATCCAAAATATTATGCGATTTCCGGTGAAGCTCAATCCAGGCGAAAGGCTCTGAACCTTCGCCAAGTGCGTGCAATGAGGCAATAAACACGTACTAGAACCAACTGAAAACTCTATGGACGACGAAAGTCATTATATTGAACGATTTTATAGGCAAATGTCAGCAGCTGTAAGAAAATACAGAGAAAAGTTGCCACAAAGCAATCAGTGCTTTCGATACTTTCTGCATTAGTGGAGTACACCATCAACAGTATATCCTCCAGATTGTCATTTGCAGTGACACAAGTGACCGCTAGTAGATTACCAGTTTCCTATTATTGAATTCATCAAGAGTTTTGAGCAAACATTGGTGGCTAGCAAAGAGTGAGAAATTGGTGACGAGAAAATTTTAGCCAAAATAGTGACCAGCAGAATTTTCCAAAAAAGGAGGGGTGGAGGGCTGATGTCCATGTGTAACACAAATGAGGGAGCAAAGAGACGCGGCAACATGACAATTGATGCCCTGTAAATGGCAAAGCAGAAATTATTTTTCTCGCAAAGGACCCTTATTCACTGCATAGTGCAGTTCTACGAGAATTTGTTTATATGACTCGCGTAAGGCGCATTCGATTATAATGTATACTTACTGTGAATCAAAGTTGCTAACAAATGTGCATCGAAAAGGAGAACGCATTGCAAGGTTGACCGAGATTTGTCTCCTCTTTTAAAGGAATTATCCAAGAGAATAGTAAAGAGAAATAGGGATCCACAGAGTTGAATGGATTTCGCACATTAGAATAGTAAGATCACCTAAATATCTAAGAAAGAGTAACGCTGAACAGCTCGATTCCTTTCCATTCAAGACCAGGCGCATTGCTTAAATTAGCAGATATTTGTTCTCGCAGTACCTGGGCATCGGCGCGCTCTTGGAAGGAGGAGGATGATGGGATATGACCTCGATGAATGTCTGAAAACACTAGTGAAGTGACGATGTGAAAGTTTTGCCACAGTTCTTCCAGCAAATCATCAACCATACAAAAGTCTGTCATCTTGCGAGTTTTTATATCAACGAACGACATTCACAAAAGCACAAATTATGTATCAATGATCGTTCGTCCAGGTGACAATTCATCTATTCATTTATGTAATTCACAAAAATTCATGCAACTGCAGTCAGTGCTTTGATGATTCTCTTTTCTACAGCTCACTTTTATGTGCATCACCGCCTAGAAAATCCTGCAATTCAAAATGCTTCGTCGACGCGCGAGACTTCACTTCAAATCCGAATTCCCGAGGAGGAACTTCCTATGAGTCCAAAAATTGTATCCAAAGTGATCCGGTTTAAAACACTATATGAAAGATGATATTGTCATTTTGAATAGTAATGACGTTTCAATGGATCAGCTACCGATCAATCATTGCATTGTTCCATTCGGTGGAAGAAGAGGCTAAAGAAGCAGCATAATTACTGCAGGAGCAGTAATAAAGGCAACCTAGAGAAACAGTGTGATGTTGCTGAGAATGCACTCGAATCAGTGCGTAGTGCAGGTGTGAGCTCGGAAGAGATGTTCTCGCAGGTTGCCACCAGCGTCAACTGATAACGGACAACAAGCGGCCACCTAGCCGCAGAGCTCATTGCGCCGGAATGAGCGGTCGGCACGCTACGCTGCTCCTGCCTTTCGTACTCCTTGTGGTCGGTGCACTCCCGACGCCAAACGTGCGCAACTTACGCGCCCGTTTCGACAATCAGCTCGACGCGATTTTCGTCGAATGGTCTTTTGAGGGCAACTCTGAAGGTGAGCATTATTCTTTTTCATTCTGTTTCTCTTTGAGAGAGATAAATAGGCGTCGTCATGCTTAAAATGCCGCATGATGCTTGAACATCGGACTCGCGAGGATTACATAGAACGAGCTGCTTCGTGTGCGCAAGCCGCGGCTCAAGACGGCATTTTTGTCCACGCTTTTTAATTCTAAACAGATAGTATTGAGAACATAATGAAAAGCACCAAATGAAAACTTATGAGCTTGCGGGGTCCAAATGTTCCTCGTGGAGACATGAACCGATAAGCCTTGATCTATAAAGCTGACACCTGATACCTTTAGCAGTGGACTATATTTTCTTCCTGGTAGAAAGACCACTAAGTTTCAATTCACTCTTCAGTCTATGCAAAAAGCTTCTTCCTTCGTTTCTTTTCTATATCGACCAGTGAAGAGATCCTAAAATATCTTCATCTATTTTTTCAGCAGTTCGGATGTTCTTCACATGCTTAAACAGTCATTTAAACGACCAATGGCTTTGGAAGTTTAAATGAATGTGCACTATGTCTGCTATAAAGAGTGAAACCCTGATGCATGAAATACCCGAAAACGTTGCATCTGGAAAGTGATGTATGGCAAGATGGTTTGGGAAAGAGAGAGGGGAGAAATAAAACCCCAAAAATGCAGTTAGCAAGGAAACGGGTAAGAAGAACTTTTATTGTTCTACCCACCTCTCGAGGAACTCAACGAAGAGATGCATGAACTTGTTCTACTACCCTGTTATTAAATTTCCTCACGGTTACCTTTAGGAAATGAGGCCTACAGTTACCTGTCTTGGCAGATTTTTGAATTCCATTCGAACAGATCCAAATTTCGGAAAGGTTAGAGAATTTAAAATATTGGACTATTCTGTAATATCCATTCATGCAGCGCAATATCGAGTAGCCGAGCCAGGTTGCGCACACGATAGTCGAAGAGAGTTAAATTTTCTAAATTCAGGTGTTTCTTATACTGTTCGATACAGATTAACGAACAGGCAGTCTGAAGATTCAGTGTGGAAGTATGTTCGAACTACGGATAATCAAGCGCGCCTCAATCTGGCCGAGGTGCAAAACGGAGACGAACTTCAAGTTCAGGTAATAAACTCGCGATTGCCTCAGGTAATAAACCGATGTAGGCCTCGATGTAAATGCATTCAACTATCGTTTTTGTGTGAAATGGGTCGTTGTTTCATTGCATCGCATTTTAACTTCAATTACTTCATGATTCTTGTATTGCATCAGTGAACATCAGAAAAAGCACACGAAAAGAAATGAAAGCAATGAAGTAGATTCTACTTCGCTCGCAAACACAGCATTTGTACATGTGCCATTGCTAACTGCATTTTAAGTTAAGCACGCGACTGTGGCACATGGGGTCAGTTCAATCCCATCTTCTGACCCCCGTTCCTATTGTTATATCATAAGTCACGATTAGATGCTTCACTTACGTGCTATTGCTCTTGACTATCGGCAAGTATTCATTGGTAAGAAACTCTTCCCTTTGAAACCCCTTGCACCTCTTAATCTACATTTGCACCGACTGCGTTCTATGTCGGCGGTTACCATACGTTAGGTGTAAATAGCAAAGTTCTCTTACTTGTTTAAATGCACCTTCTTTAATATGCTATACTAAACTGCGTCATACTTGTATTACAGCACAATTTCTTGACAAGAAGTATAGCGTAGCGCAAGTACGTTTCAAAATAGAAAAAATGTAGTGACGGAACGCAGTAAGAGAAATCACAGAATACTCTAAAGACGGCCTTAAACTGTGCTTAAATTGCATTTATCCTTGGAGGACACCTGAGAGATGAATGAAAAACCATGACGTGAAAAACTTCGCATGTTTGCATCTTCCGGAAATAAGGCAAAATTAGGCGAAACGTAACAGCACGATAGCAGCTTGCCAGTATCAACGATGTTGTGAAACAAAAGTAGAAATTTGCTGCAGTGAAGCTTTAAGCGAAAGTAAGGATAAAGGTATAACATGCTTCATACGGGTCTTAGATAATGCTCGCAGTTAACCTACACCTCCTCCCCCTGCAGGAACTCTCACATTCAGATGAATCAGAAATTTTGGACCGCGGTGCCGCTGCGATCAAAAATCCTCACCACTGCGAGGGATTTGTTGCAACTAATTCCCCGCCTGCGGGGGCCCCGCGGGTGTCAAGCTGGCCTTCGTCATCTGTGAGCGATGTTAGAAGAGCAAATTCTGTGGTCGCAAGCTGAAAAAAAAAATTCTCCATTAAGTCACATAACATGAGGAAACTGTGTGATGCAGTGCGTTGAAGTGAGAAATGCTGAAAGGCAACGTGGCGCACATATGTCATCAGAGAAACAACTGTCTATCGTGAAAGATGATATCGAGATAATATGGCATTGTCAAAAAAGCATAGTGGAAGCTGTTGACGTGAAATGGAAGCATGTCTCGAATGAACGAAAATACTAGTAGCGTATCAAAAAGCTCAACGACATAACATTAATGCAGATGTGTGTAATCCATATGGTGCTCAAAGAAAAGCATATTGCCACCGGGATACTGCACCGGATCCTTTTTTGCCTTGTTTGCCTTCTACCACGAAGAACTCCCACACCGCGCTTCCTCCCTCCGCTTTTCTCCTTATTTATCGATCCAGATCCCTCCGAACCCGACCACTGGTGTCGGCTCTAGGGACGTCGAAGGGGAGCGGGTGATGGGATCAGCAGTCGTGATCCACCTTCATTACTTGGGCATCCCGTCTCTCTGCAATACGTGCTACTTAAACAGCAAATCCGCATTCAGCTGTAGGGAAACTCATAGTCCAGAACGGAGGGTAAAATTTGATTGTCGATGAGGAAAAAAGGTATTACAGAAGGCGAAGACGGCACAATAAACTGTGATGCAATATTTTGAGCTGTCATCTTCAAGGGCTCGGTATTCCGCCCGTGCTACTATTCTCGACATTTCACAACAGGGATCAAACGAACTCATTTCCATATAATGTCGTCACATTTGTGTGCACCTGCTCACACCATCATCGCCATCATTCACGAAAAAAAAATTCCCAAATGGAAAATGCAATCATTAAAAAAGAAAACTAAAATGAGAACGAATAACCTCCTGAAGTAACCTCCTTAAAACAAAGCACAGTAATCCCAACAACTTCACTATGAGCACATTATGTCAAAAAAGCACACTGCTCTTCACTCATTTCTTATCACTTTGGAACATGAAAATGGCCAACGCCACGACTCCTTGTTCCAACACAACATAACATTATCACAGCCGCTATCACCAGTCACGAAGCTAATACCCTTTCTTATTGGCATTTCCTAGAATTTTGCTACCACCCGCATTGAACAAATCATGCAACTACGTCTGACAGAAATATGCATCTTGGGCTTTAGCCGCGATTTCCGAACCAAACGAAATGCCGAAGATACGCCAAAAATGCAAGTTTCCGATAATTATTCCTACTGCAGCTTCCCATAAAAATGACAACACATCAGCATGAACCTGTGAAAAGTCTCATAACAAAACCGAGCATTTTGCAAAATTCCATCTCCGCTGGGCTCGCGCTCTCCGGAACTACCCGTCCCCTGCCGGGATTCTGAGAACTCAAACCCCCACGAGGGCCCTCCTGAAAGAGAAAAGCTTCCAGCCGGGGCGGAGGTATGATTCATCATTTCATGTGGCTGGTTCGTGACAGCCCCCTTACAAACACTAGTCGTGGGTAACACACTTTATTCGCGTCATCGCTGATAGTACTGTGTCAGCAGGATCGGATTATGCTCAAGAGTATTCCATAGGAAGGGATCGTTTTCGCACTTGGACAAGCACATTGTCCTTGACGAATTGGTACACATATTTAATGCCATCTACTGAGCGATAGTGTATTTATTCAATCGTCTGATTTCTTCTTTTTTCTGCGAACTTTCACAAGAGCATTCTGTAGTGATATTATTTCTGCGTTTGCTTATGTGTACTTGCGGCGCCCGCTATAAGTAGAACTGAATCCGGGAAAGGAGGGAGATTTTCTTGAGAATGCACAATGAAGGGCAAAGAAAGGCATTTAAGATGCCTTCACGATGAAAGTTACTATGAGAAAGAATAATTTCCTCCGCCTTAGAGTGCAAATGGGCAAACGGAACAACTCATTTAATGAAACTATTTAATGAAAATCTAGCAATCTCCGTTCTGCATCGCAGTTATAAAAATAAGTTTCTGAAAGGCAAACTATTTCGCAACGAGAACAACTGTTGCTCTAGCCAAGATTTTGGATTTATTCCATTTTAAAAATAAAGAAATAAATAGAAACATATTTCCAGTATCTTTCATCATTAGAATTTAAATATGAGGGGCAACCAATAAACACAATGAAAGCCAGTCATTAGTACGAGCCGAGATGGACAAACATGCGAATACAGAGATAACTGAGGTAACGTATTGCTGGACATTTATTGGCTATGGAAATTTTACAGTAGTTGCTTCTTTATCTGAGGAGAGAGGAACGATTCGGAAAATTTCTTGGAACATTACCACCGCATCCAAAAAAATTGCAGCCTTCACGACATCATCAAGAGGTGAGTTAAAGTAGACGGAAATACTCTGATGCATTGCTGCTAAACTTTGAAAATTTTCACAAGCAGAAAATTTCATCGATAGTACCTGTTCGATTATCTGCTGCAGGTAAGGCGAGCACGTTTTTACAAGAACATTCACTACCCTCCAAATCCCGACTGCACCGAAGAGTGAGATCCTTTGGGGAACTAATTTTACGCGAGATGAGTCCCGATTTTATTCTTTCCACGGCTCTTTTCTCATATGTCCACTTGGTGATGTGAATTCACGAATCAAAAATGCCACTACAACTGAATTTTGCATGATCTACCTTAACCTATTACCGGTCTCGAAGTCTGCCACATTTTTTCACATTCAGCGTTAGTTACGGAATGTTGAAAGCGCCGTAAAAATATAAAATCAAATCTGCTGTGCTATCAGTCGCGTACGGCCTAACGGTGATCTTTATATTCCAGATTGGTCAGGTTCATTTCATAGGGATACACATTATTAGATGCTTTGCTACTGTTGCCGCCTATTGGACAATGACTACCTTGGTGGGCTGATAGGCATAAGCGCATATCGTAGCACCTTTCCTGCATGCTTTACTAGTTGATCATGGAAGAAAGAAGTGTTTCGACAGATATTGAAGTCTCTTATTGCATTTTCGGCAGATATTCAGGATGTGGTTCGGGAATTCTTCTGCACAAGTGAAACTCTCACGGCCACTATAATTTTTCTGTTCTTAGATGAAAACCGTTCCATTAATCTTATACAACAGAAGACGGATAAAATGCGCATCTTTTTGCTTGAAAAATTCTTATACATTCGACTAACCGATATCCTTCTTCATTTCGAGTGCTCAATCGCGCGCTATTCTTTCGATGCCAAACTTCTACGCGATCAGTTACGTATTGAAGATATTATCGAAATTTTGTTCACTGTAAAGCATGTTTTACTCGTGGGCACGATATTAGCACTGTTGGACTGAGGTATGAAAGCCTGGCTGAGGTCAGGTGCTTGTCTCGACTCTTACCCCGCTGCAGATCTCAGAATGCGGTGTCACCAATTTTACCAGTGCATGGATGTGGCCACACTGCCTTCGCACTTTCCTTTGGAATACTACCCAGTCATCCCACCTCAAAGATGGCCTGGTGATTACATATCCTCGTGAGCTGCGCTATGAGAACCCAGGATCAAGCAGTCTGCCTCGTCCGTTCATTTCACCCGCTCTTTCAAACAGCTTAGTTTTCCCACACTTAGTTGAGGCTACATTTTCTTCTGAACCCCTCACGTTTTCCCATGAGTTGTAGCTGCGACCACGCGCACAGACCTGAGTCTAGGCTTTGTCGTTTTCCTTAGTAGCCATGTCACAATCATTCAAATCTTTTGCCATGTTTCACAGTTTGTGTAACAAGTACCTTATTTTACTCTTTGCTGCTTTTTGCTGTCGGGAACAATAATATTCTGAAGCAAGGCTCATTTGTTCCACAGGAAAGCGAAGAAAACATCAAGTATTGCTTGAGGTACTTGTAATATAATATAATAAACTTCAAGTGGACAAGAGTACAGCATAATATAAAATTTCACAAAGGAACTGTAGTATTGTACTGTGTAAAATATGTTTAGCGCGAGAAAATTCGATATGGTAGACGTTTAGTTTAATGGCTTGTTGATCTGGTGCAGAAAGCATCAGCGAATGTAACCACAATAAAATCGTTGATTTCTCTTTCCCGAAAAGGCTGTTCGATGAACCTATATAAGTTGAGGTACAAGCGGAACGCGGAGGGCAGGTGATTGAAGACTGGGGGCAATCGTTGTTGATTTCGGTCACTAAGCGAGTACTCATCGGTGGTGTTTCGGTCGACGACGACGATCTTCTACCGCCGCTTGACTTCACCGCTAGTATTTTGAGCCCGACAAGTGTTCGACTTGAATGGACTCCGAGCAAGGAAAACATCGAAGGCTAGTAAAAAATTCAAACGCTCTAGGTTGCACTCATATTAGCAAGTTATTCTGCTCCATTCCATTTTTTGCCCTTCAAGTGTATAAGGATTACCTTTGCAATGCAAAGCGATTTACCTCTCCACCGGTAAAATTGCTCGTATTGCTGTAAAGCAAATATCCTCGACCAGTGGAAATTAAAGTTTCCGAGGAGGACAACTGGATTTAAAATTGCAGCTAATAAAAAGTATAGGGTGAGCAAATGATGTCTTAGGTGGAGAGTATAAAAGAAAAAGAGCCAGCAGTTTTTTGCTTCTTTAAATTTGGAATGAAGAGAGGCAGCGACGTTCACTTTGAATGCAAAAGAAACGATGAAAGATGTAGCTCACTGATGCCTTAAGTACCCCTGTGATGCTGCTCTCAAGTGATACGTCTCGTCATCACACATCAGCTTCAGATGCCATGTGATTACGTATATAGTGTATTAATTCATGTAGGAGCTACAGCTGATGTGTAATCCTGAATTATTTCACTACCGACTGTCTGCACATATGGGCATCGGAGATTCGGTAGGGCATTTCTTTCAGCGCTCGTTTCATACTCCATTCATCTGATCTACATGTTCAGTCGTTGCTGCCTTCATATTATCCTTCAGCTTTTGGAACTCATCTTATGCCACAGGTCGAGGAAATCTGCTTGCATGCTTGCATGGCACGCCCCAAAGGATTTCAGAAAAACATAAGGCTTGGGCCTCCGACGGTTTTCAAAAACACTTTGGACTTTAAGAGGATGCTCAGGAATCACTGAAGCTCGGCGCGCCCGGGAGATTGGAATTGGAGCTGAGGAGTTCGAAGCCAGATTGTTGTAAACATATGTCTCCACATATACAGGGTTTCCTTTCGCGTTTTTAACAATAGCAACAACTATCTAATTCATATTCCGAAGCCAACGCCCTTGTAAAATCAGAGTGAACGAATTAACGCTCGTTGTTTTAGACAAGGTCAAACATATTTCAGTTCTGCTCATCTCGATTGTAAAGCATTAGTGTAGTGGCCGAATAGTGATTTGCTTAGTTGGCAAGGCTATTTAAAACGTCTAATGAGGAGCCGCATGTAATCGCATTTCAAGCATGACACTAGGAAATTTTGCCACGTTAGGACAGTTTATTATGATGGTTTTGGACCCGCAGTGTTCGGAGACTTCAAGTTCCAATTTGAAATATACTAAGAGTTTAACGTTTACTGTGGTGCAAATGCAATGCCGTCATCTTTGCTCCTTTCTTCCTGCGATCAATCACAACCTCTTCTACTGCTTTTTGACGACGAGTTGATGTCTCGCTTCTGCTCACCCATGAAACGCAACTAGAGCAATTAATGGACTCCTTTTAGGAGAATGAGAAAAACTGATAGAATACTTTAGAGGTATGATTTCGTGGGTATTTTAACAAAGAGAATTGGGAGCCCTCGAGATTTTCTGGGCGGCATCGTGTTCCGCAACAACCAAAAAAATTGCATTAAAGTCTCGTACTTCGAGCGGCCAGAATACTTTATGAATCTAGAAGTGGAATCCAATCTTGACGTCGGAGCCTAACGTTTAACATCAATAGTGCGTCCTTTAATATTTTCAAGAATTAAATTGCACGCAGTAAAAGTGAGTATTGGTATGTCGAACAAAACGATAGTAGAAGCAATATTATGGTATTGGATTTGTGTAACGTGTTGCTCCTTTCTCACAGTGACAATAAATTGGCCGTGCAAACCTGCTCAAAGCATTAAAGCAGATTTGTAAAGTTGAGAATGGTCCAGAATGATTTACTGATAACTGAGAAGATGCAGCTGTCGAGAAAGGATGGAGTATTTTGTCACAAATAGGTGACTCTTGGAGGTGTCAGTACAGAGAATGAACAACCAATGCGATGATATTCGTGTGTATTTATCCTGCGTGTTCTTCGGAAGAAAAGCACGCAAGTGGGCCAGTAAGAACGTAAACTTTTAGTTTGCAAATTTTTGGTGAGTGCAAAATGGAAATGGTTTTTTTTTTTGAATACCTCATCCCTTTCCCTCCCTCACTTACGCAGCTCCCCTCCAGCACCCACACCTCTGCAAAAAAATGGCTTTTTGCTCTAATGTTTAGCACTGAGCAACTCACTGCTTTGCTCAAGTGAATTTTCTCATACAAACGTATGCACTCCTAAAGTCACATTGTGAAGTTTGTGACTTATTTCTTCAAAATTAATCCCCTTTATTTTGAGTTATTCGATGAGTTTTCTTATTGGTAAGATAAGCAAGAAACGTAATCTTATTGGGTGAATCAAAACGACTGACATTAACGAGAAGTGCTTAACTAGAGCGATATGCGTACTAGCACTGCTGAATTCTTCTCCATCTCATCTTCTACATTACAGGTCTTTATTACGTTGTCAACGTGAAACAACTAACATCGGAAACTGGAGGAACACTTTTGCGTCAACAGGTGAGCAAAGCGTACTACACTATCAAAAGGGGAAAATAAAAGACACGATCGGGCAAACGCCGTTGCATGCAAACATATCTATCTCACCTTGTGCAGCTCCATATATTCGTTGAAAATTATCGCAGTTTTTCGTATTGTAAATGACTTAAACAATAACATAATGTGCTGAAAAGAAAATTTCTATCAACTCATGCAATAAAATACACATATTGATACCTCTTGATCTCAGGGGTAATTTGACATGATAAATAAAGGACTGCAACACTACAATGACCTAGAAATCTAAGCGTTTTATATTCTAAGGTCAAATGTTCGTTAGTTTTTCTCTCACCAAAAAAGTTTCTTACTTCCACCTATACATTCTAATAATTGCATAAAGAAGGAGAGGTAGATGTTGATGTAAGATTTTCAGATAAAAATAGAGGCGAATAATTTTGCATTGGGAAACTTGATGCCCGGTGAGCGATACGAAATGACGATACGAACGGCGACTAGTCCTGAACGTATATCGAGCACTGCGGCAATAGTCGAAATTACAATGCCCAGAGGTGTTTCCTTCTCAATCATCACTTGGTTGTCAGTGCAAGTGTCTTGTTATGAGCGTCCATTGAAAAGGAATTCATCGATTATATGCTTTAAAAAGAAGCTGACAAATTACACTGTCAGTGGGGCAGCACAGTGAATCAACACGAAATCGGCTATGAATCCACTTTAAACACCCTCAGCGTTAGATCTGTTGTAACGACACTGTGAAAAAACCGCCCGTTTTCATTTCTGTTGTGATAGTTGAGCGAATGAAGAGTTTGAGAATTCATTTAGAAGATGAGTACTTCGAAGTCGGTAATCTCGTAATAAGCAGTCATTTCAAAAGCAACGGGCGTGGCGTCGTCAACCTCACCTGGGAAGTGCCACCACATATTCAACGCAAAATAAAATGTAAGCACTTATATTTGATTAGTTCATGAAGCAAATATAGCACTGCTCTTCCATGCGGATTAGACGATTGAAAAAGGTTGCAGTTCCAAAGTGCTAATTTTCTATTTCAAAGGTCGCCTTTTTTCCAATAGGTCTTTCAGATGACGTCATCAGTAGCGAAAGCCTTAAAATTTATTGGGTTCAGATGGATCGATTATGATAACATACGGAGCATTGCATGTAATGTAAAGGTTGAAGCTTTAACAGTGCTCTTGCTAGTGTCTCCCTCGACAGCAATCAGCCTTGTGGCAGCGTATGCTACGCTTTACAAGCAATAGTGATATTCGCACCACTCTATTTCCGGCAACCGAAATCACGAAAGCACTGAACACTGGAACTTAGCACCTTCTGACATTTGACACAACTCGGTGTCGCATCAAAAATCTCTACACTGAATTTTTCCCAGTAGAGTACTACTTGCAGTGTTTATCGTTTTCGTGACTTCAACACATAGCATGGTTATGGGACATTGAATCGGATTTCTGAGCTTTCGCTGAAACCAAGTAAACGGTTCCAACCTGCACCTGCAGCAGCAGTTCGTTGAAAGACGGTAGTGATTATTTTTGTAAGAAGAATTACCTTTTCGATCGGACCGCCTAGTAAGGGTTGCTTTTTGTTAATCCGACAATTTCGAGAAGCGCTAAAAAATCCCGAAATGGAAGTGACAAAAGTCTCTTCAAAAACATTCCCAATAGCTTCGCTTCGCCCCGTGTTGTTGCATACGGTATTTGTTGGGTGTCTTTAGTGGGAACTTTGCAAGCTGGATTAACTCAGACATTTCAGCTTATGACGTTCAATACGCAGAAGCGGGTTCGGCTAATTGGCAAAGGTTGCAATTCAGCGGGCAAAGGCCGATGGCAACTTTGACCAATTTAAAAAGGTAGGCGGTTCGAATTATTTCATTATTATCTCAGCAGCGAATGTGGAGATTTTCCGCAGATTTATTGCAATCGTTTTAGAAATGCCACGTGAAATATTCAACAGGACCATTTGTGTTTATGTAGAATGCGCGTGCATATGTGCCTAATGTGCGCTCCTGAAAGTTTATGTAGATGCAGCCCCTCGCCCAAATATAGTGGAAACTTCATAGTGAGGCAAGTAACATCACCCATTCGTCATATTCAGTAGACAGGATAATTAATCTCTCTTTCTTTGCCAAAGAGTGGAGATCATATTGTTGGAACAAAAACATATGATTATGCAGCCAGCAAATGTGTTTTTCCATGTGCAGAAAAGGCAGCTAATGAAGTCATTAGACACAGCTAAGGCGTGGAAGAGAAGCAGGATCAGAGGAGAAAAGAATGGGGATGAGGGAGGAAGAAGTGTGACAAGAAAGGGAAAGATTGAAGGGCACTATAGGGAGAAACTCTCTCTTAAATGTTTCCTTTTTTGCTGAATGATAGCTCAACGCATCCCAGGCGCACTTTCTTAAGCCGATAACTGGCCCATTCGTTATGAAAAAGCTCAAGTTGATGAGTTCACTTTTCTTATCGCTCGCTCCACAGAACATGCCTTTGTTTCGGGTGTAAACTTAGTAACAGCGCGCACAATACAAAACCCACAAGACAAAGCTGTTCGGCAATTCTGTGAAAAATTGTGCTAAATAAAACCCCAGCCATCTAGTATGCGGAACATGGCATTTTATGTTAATCACCTGTCAAGAAAGCACGGCGTTGAAAAGTCTTAGTCTGTCTATACATCCGAAAATTTTTATCTCGAGACTTACTGTATCCAGTGGAACGAAATTTTGCGGGGTGTTACCCACGCATATTGAAGATTTTAGCAGCAGTCGTCTCATGTCGACGGCGTGCGTTGTAGTGATAGCCAACTACCAAAAAAAGCTGGACGCAAAATGCTGCATTGCATTTTATCTTTACATCATTCACACTTTAACTTAGTGAAAGTTTCATGGTTTAAAAAAATCTTCACCTCTTTCACTCAAAGGTTCAAGGGATCGTATTTGAAAAATATTACAGGCATTAAGCACTTAAAAGAATAAAAAATGCTCTTATTTTTTAAACATTCAGCCACATGAATGATAACAGATTTTTGTGGGTGGTTGATTCGATGTTCCGACCATTTATTGGCGGCATTTCTTTGCATTTTTTACAAGCAGATTCAGTGTTCAACATCTTTATAGTTGAAAACCAGCAGCTTTGTGAAAAAAAACACTTTTAAACCGTCATGGGAAAGCTCATCCACCTTAAATACTTTCCCAGTTTCGTTTGTCCCACCCCTTCAACGCATTCAACACATTTTCTGCTCCTTTTTGTAACTTACTAGGGCATAAGCGAAATGCTGGATGATATTCTATGAATTCGGTAAAGATTCCTAAATTGCAAGGTTTCTGAACTTGGTAAAACAGTCCAAAAGCCCTTCAGATTCACAGTTCAACCTATGAATGATTAAATAACGGCAAGCTGTTTATGCCTATATATTTATGAATGCGCAGCAATGCCGCATAAATTATCCCAAAATTTTTTGTTCCTTTACCTGTGACTATCTCATTTTTGAGCAGTTCCATTTTGCTTCTCTCACCCTCTTTTCAATTTTTGACTCATCAGAACAATGAGGGTGGCACGGGGCCCTGCAACGGCATGACCAGTTGTACTTTCGTGTGACCCAACTGCAGCGATTTTTCGGTTGAAGATGCGTTGTGGCGACCAGTTTCCTCGTGGATAAATTCATTATTCATTGCTTATCGATCACAGCATGAACCAGTGTTTTCAACTCATCAATTTAAGAAGGCGAGAGTTTTGAAAAATTACACAATTCCGAATTCCGAACGTTTTTTTTTTTGAAAAAAAGGCATTTCATCGGACGTAGCACTACAACTGATTTTGAACCTCACAATCTCGAAAAAGGCGTTCACAAACGTGCCTCGGAAAAGATCCAGGAAAAAACACTCTGAGCAGAATGTTTCAGTGGTCATTTTATTCAATAAAATGTTTATATTTTAATAAAATGCCTCTCCCATTCTTCGATCTTCCTAAAGCGGAAGCTTTGAGGACAACATTATTGTAAGCATTCCCTAATTTTAATTTCTCCTTTAAATTCCTCCATTAGCGTGTTGATCGCAACTTGGCTATCCTTCTCACGTTAAAGAAATCGTACATTTTAAGAATGCTCCATGGAGCATATCGAGGCAAACTGGTCGTAGTTTTGAATTGCTCCAGCCTAAATCAACATTGATCTTAGGTACAAATTGGGTTTCAGCCTATACGAATTATTCAACAATCCGGGGTGGCATTGAATAGCAAGATGTCACATTTATTAACGTCTCCCCGCTAGGGACAGACACATGAAACGCTAACAGATTTAATGCATTTTTGTGTTTTTATTATATGGAGTGATTTGCAATTTTGCAGTTTTTTTTCTGTATACGTATCTACTATTCCTTCCTTTTCAATTTCGCAATAACTATTGGATGTGATCTTGCTTTCGTTTGGATTTTATATAAAGGTCAAAAAGCGATCACTCAGACAAAAGATCATTGATTTATTGAAAGAGAAATGGCTCAGTAAACCGATATGAGGGAGTGAGGTTTACGGATGTAGTGGTGAAATTTTACATCTCAGAACATATTAAATGCAAACAAATATTTTTAGTTCAGTTCTTCGTAGGCGAATTTTCATGGAGGCAGCCGGCCAAGTGCCCTTCTGCAGTCGTGAGCAGATGCATTTTATAGATTGTTTAATTTTTCTTTTATTCTCGAGATGAGGCATGGGGCGTATTTTTCGTTTCTCTCGATTTCATGCGCTCCTCTTTACCCCTGAACAATGCATATGCCGAAGGTGCTAAATTTCTTTAAGTGGCTGTCAGGCACCGTCAGTTTCCATCTTTTTAAATAGAGGAATGCAAAAGAAGTAGAGGCATACCTGCAAAGAGATAAAGCGACTCCTTAAGAGGGACAGCAGGAAGCAGCTGAAACGGAAAAGCAGTGAATCGGAGCTGCCGGAAGTGGTATGAAGGGATCGTTAGATTTTGGTTATAAGCTTCGAACACAGAACATAATAACTAAAATTTTGAATGTTTTTGTTTGCAGCGACACAGAGTATTTGCTGAAGATCAGAACGATTCTACAAAATGATCTCGCCACCGAAAGTGGACAATTCAAATTCAAAACACCAGAAGGTTCTTACTTTTCTGCCAGTTTTCGATTGCAATAATCGACAAGTAGGCGCATATCATGCGATTTGATATACTTCCTCCATTAACTTGATCTCTTTCGTCTCTTCGAGGTTAGTAGCTGCGGCTTGAACGCTGAAGTGATATCTAAAGGATTTTTTTTTTCAGTGTTATGCTTCTTTAAATATTTATTAATGGTCGATGGCATTATTTTTTTGCAGCACATAATGATGACAAGTAAAGCTATAAATATTTCTCTTCACAAAGTCCTGCATGTTAATGGTTCTATAATCTGCTAAATACTTGTTGAAGACCAGAATGTTTCTGCAACAAACTGCCACCATTTCTGATATTCTGCCTCTAAAAAATTCTCAAATTTCAATGCGCAGTTTATGCAGCAATCCAATTAATAAGGTCATATTGAATAAATTTTGTGCACTATAGGGCATAAACAAACTTGGACGAAGCAGATGATGTCCGAAGAAGGAGAACGTCGATGTTCTCTTTTTCAGCCTAATAGATCGAGCTAAAACTCGTTTTAGCGGACATTTCTCAATGACAATACGAATTCCAATATAACATGACCACACATCCTGCAAGCTAAATGCTAAACATCAACAGTCTCATTACACCTTAAAGTGGTCAAAGCAAAAAGGCCTCTTGAATTCTCGTTTATTATTCAACATGAGTTCGTCGATGCCTTCTAGGATTGCTCAGTTACTTATTACAGAATTTTTGTTCAATATTTATTGATCAACATTTCCTGTCATGTTTCATTCGAAGAAGCCATGCACATCCGTCTTATCACAATTGTTTCTTAAGTGACTTAGCTGAAAAGATGAATGAAAAGCGAAGCAAAGAAATACGTTTTTTATTCGTTTGCAGTTCAGTAGTTTGTTTTTGAAATTGCGATACTAGGAAGAAGATTCGCAAATAAAACGTACACACTTTTAGCAAAGGAACACACCTAGCAATATTCAGGCCGTTATTCTTTTGAATGAGTATATGAAATGTGATCTTTCTTGTGCGAACACATCGCTGAAGATAGAATATGCTGACATGATGCCATATATCTTCCTTTCACACTGATTGCATCTAGTCTTTTGGCTCATTTTGCCAATTCGGATTCAAAAGGATTGGTCAAATCGATAAAAGGTCCAGTGTTTTTTTTTTTTAATTTTCGGTCCAATATATAAAGAGAGAGTGTGAATCCTACACTGAGGTGACAATGAGATAGCTTTTAAATCTGCATCCTATATTTTCATAGGTTTCCTATAAATCTTGTATTTTTTACGGACCTTTCATTTTTCCATTATTTGTTTATATCAAATGACCTATCAATTCAGAGCAATATCGCGTACATTTTTACAAATAGTTCGAAGGAAAATTATTAAAAATTGATATGTCGCTGATAATTATCATTTTTGCAATTAATAGCGGCATCTTCTTGGCGCAAATGTAATAGCTGGACTTCATCAAGCAGTGTAAAGATATATTTTAAAGTGAATGAAAGTAGAGGTATATGAAATAAATCTGCAGTAAATCATTAATGGCTTTCGAAGAAAAGGAAATGCAAGATGTTTTCAGTGGTGGCGAACCCGATCAGTAAGGTTGATGTGATTTACTCGCATGAGGCAAATATGGTCAGGCTACAGTGGATTTTGGAACCGTGAGTGAATGTTAACGTTGTTCAGTATTCCTCCGAATTCCCAAGAAATTATTATTTTTTCAAACATCAGCTCGATTTTTTCCGACGAAGTTGCATTTCTTCAGGAAACAACAGTCGTTACTTTCATAGAGACCTTTTACTTTCATTTGGGGCTTGTGTGATCAAGTGCTGCCTCGACCGGCTGCCAGGTCATGCCTCTTTCGAACACAACGTTTTCAGTAGACCGGAGGGGACGTAAGATGACCTTTATACCAACAAATCTGTTACTTGTGGACAAATACTGTCCTAGGTTACCGTTGGAGCAGTGTACCAATGGCCGAATTCAAAATGCGAGACTTGCTCCGAAGCCCTATTTTCAAAACCTACACTGCCAACAGTACTAAGATCCATCTGTTACTAAAATCCAGACCTTTCCGTCCCAGCTTTATCCAGGTTTTTTACATTTGATACCTTTACCGGAATTCGATTTTTTTCAGAACTCTCTATAAAGGCAATCACTGGTGATATTAAACTTTATAGTGATAAAGCTTTTTCCAGCTCAGTTATTAAACGCGCCAAGCAAAATGCTGCACGAACAGCAAGCTCGCTTAGAAATTCTGATGAGCGCACTATCTGTTCGATCGAGCTTCGCTGTTCTTTTATTTTCGGATCTTTTAAAAAACACGAAATGTTTTAATTCTTCGTTAGGGTTTAGCAACCTTTCTCTGGTTACTCAAACCTTCTCAAACTATTTTTTACTTGATGAATTAACGCCGTATTCGTTTTAAATGCTTAGAAGTCTTTTTCTGCCTTCTGCAAGTTTATGGTTTGAAGTTAGAGAAAACAACTGGCCATTCACTCTCTCTTTTTCATTTCAGTGCGCTGAACCCGCCGACTCAATTTTCCGATAGAGGCGTCATATTTTATACAACAGTACCAAACACGAAAAAAATCTGTATCTTTTGCTCAGCCCAGCAAATGGGAAATAATGTGCGAATTTGAAAGTGCGAACACTACAGGTCGACAAATTTCTGATATTCAAAGGCGAATTATCCAATGGTCAAAATTTGGCACAGAATCGGAGTTCCGTTTTTCACATGCACTGTACAACTACAGCTGATCGCAAAATACGAGCTTGATCGCTGGCGCTGGTGAAATCCACCGAAAACTTCCTCTTCTTTCGAATTTAAAAGGCTAATTTGGGATGTCAGGCTTGGAAAACGTGAAAGGGAAATTGTCCCCACTTCTGACATTCAGCCTTTAAAAGTTGATCTTCGGAGTTTAAACTTCCTCGAAAACCGTGCCAGAGGAAGTTATAACGAAAATTTTTTGTCGATTACGACTGCCCAGAGGACCGAATAAGTGAGAGTCTCATTTTTGTAGGCATGTGCCAGCGTATCTGGTTGTCGGCTATGACGTTTACTTATCTGAGGACAAGGACCTGCCAGATTCTGAATGGCGTCACATTCATATCGACAATAAGGAAGGCTCACTCTCGCTTCCCGACCTCAAAAGCGCCACCACTTACTATGTTCGCGTCAACGTGCGTCAGATAGATGGTACTACTATACGTGCACCCAGCATCTATCGCTTCCGCACAATGGGTAAATACTTTATCCACTTGCTCGCAGTTCATAGCACGCTTGTTTTGAACGTTGTTTGAGAATAGTCTTGATTAACATGATGAGTAAGGAGTTATATTTTCGGCATTCGAAAGCCTTCTAAATATTGGGTTATTCAGATAGCCTTCACTGCAAATAATGCCTATTCACAGACCAACCAGTGTTTTTTTCAATCCTCTAACTTTTTCTCGCGATTTTTAAAACAAAAATATTGTTTTTCTCACTAAAAAAGTAAAAAAAAAAATGTATTTCTGCCGCTGCCTCTAGGAAAAGTTCTCCACAGTGAATCTTTATGACAGTGCTGAGCAGAGATATTTCCTGGGTTCTGTGATGATCGTTCTATCAATTAAAAGTTATTCGATAAATAAGTTATGATTTGTTAAAGAGCGTAAAGAAAGTGCAATGGAAGTACGAGAGCCGAATTCGTTGGCATATCGAAACGTCGCACCTGGCCAAGTAAGCATCTCCTGGAACTACCCTTACAGTATCAGCCGCTCCGTCACAGGTTCGTCTTACAGTCAACTGTCAAGTTTTCGCTATATTTTGTCGAGTTGGTTAAGCTTCTCTAATGCTCTCCGCCCTTTGCCATCACTGTCAATACTGCCGCTTATACCCACCATGCTTATTTCTTGGCATAATATCCTCTGTGTTTGATTGATTCTCAAATTCCTCTGTGATGGTCAGTTCTGCCATCTCGTTGCTTCACGTAATTTGAAGGAGTCCGTTATCACTTTGTGGATGCCCGTTTTCCTAGCTCTAAAGTTGCGACAATTTCATTACATGCTGCTTGAACATTCTCTGCATTGTCCATGAAGCTTTTCAGCTTGTTAGCTGTGTGAACGTGCATTTTGTATTCCACTTTGTTATAGCAGAAATAGGATATAAGAAAAGCAAAAAAAAAAAAAAATCAATCTCTACTGTGAAATCTTCATTTGATGAAGAATACGATCAGCATTTCATCATTCATTTGTTCCCGATATCGATAAAGAATATCAATATTCTGAACTGTTCCTAACTCAGGTTCAACTATTTTGTACACGGATCGAAAGGATCTCAGTATGGACCAGTGGTCGAGGGTTGACGTTCCCGATCCGCAGCAGGTAAGAATAAACAGGCAGAGATGCCGCATTTTATCGCCTCACTCTGCAAAGTCGACGCCATACCTTCAATTTTATGCTAAAATCTGCAGCCGAAAAGCAATTTTTTTTCCTCTATAGGAGATCGTCTATAGGGAATCACGAAGCCTGTTGTCGGTATGCTATCAATTTCTTCGCGTAGTGATTGCTGAACTTCGTTATCGCTTACTAATTTTTTCTTATTATATTATAATTATTATTAACGTTGGGAAGTGAACACAACAGCGTCGGAACCCATCCAAGTGAACAGAATGAGAGTCACTTAACGCTTTTACAAGGACTGATTCGTACTGATTTTTGGATCCACGTTTTCACATATCCTTTCTCATTCCTTTTTATTTTGTTAAATGAAAGAGGTAATAATGGTATGTGGTCTGTCAAAAGAAATCATTTCGTTGCTTGAATGCATCGATACGTTCAGAATTTGCAGAAAATGGATGAGTTAGATGTTGATATATATGAAGAAATCTAGTGCACAAGATCATAAAATGAGAAAGCTAGTGAGAAGCACCTCAAAGGTCTTTTTTGCATTTGAATGAATGCTTTCATAGTTGAAAAAAAGAGGCAACAACGCGTTTTGGACAGTGAACGGAACCTGGTAAGGTTGCAGTGGAATCGACAAAGACAGACAAACATCATAAAGTGATATATTTGTCGAAATACAGTCACTTAATTGCTGTTAGCAAAAAGGCATTCGTCTAAATTAGCTATCAGTGCCGTTGAACTTCTTCCACTCAGATTTTACTCGTTCAGCGATGAGTCGTGACAGAGATTTAATGAAACCTCATGAAGAAAAATGCTAGGATGTTCCTATAAAGCCTCGATTTTTAGCACTCGGTTATACTGAGCAATCTCAAAACTGGAACGCGCTATTACGTTCAAATCATTCCGCAGATCGACAACGAACGATTTGACTCAAATGCGATTGAAATGTTTGAGATTAGAACGGATGGAGGTGAGTTTTTTCCTTCGCTAAAAGGTACTCTTTAGATAACTGATAAGATATTGCTGTCTCGTTAGCATTGTTTTCTAAATGATACTTCTCGCTCCACCGGTATAAGCTGTTTACAGTGATTTAGTAATAACATAGACTACATGGCTCTGCGCTAATTACATTGGTCGAACGGATAGAATCATCAGAGGGAACTCAAAGCAACCGCCCCTGATATCACTTCACACCTGTCACGATAGGCTTCTATCAAAGTTTTTTTTTTTGACTGCCGTTCCACGGAAACGGGGGTATGCATAAAATGGTAGAGTATTTCCATTCATATTTCATATTCGTCCACTTCGCCTCTGCATTTGCAATGGTGTTTGTTAAAAGAGCAACTGGAGATGCGTACCAAGGAGTTCTTCCCTTGCAAGTAAGCGTATTAAGCCCACTGCGCATACCATGTTTAAAGAAACAATGAATTAAGGTCCTTGGGCCTTCTTCTACAAAACCGACAAGTTGAATATCTATTTCACCCACAACTTCGTCTCTGGGCCACATCTGATCGACGCTAGAGCAGAGCTGACTGATACGCCTTATGGCATTTTAAAGTGATATAATTCTTGTAAGGGATAATCAACTGGAACGACATGGTCGTCCCAAATGATAGGTAAACATACTATCCACAACGCTTCAAGAGAGTTTCTTCAGCAACCGTTTGTTGGAATGATACGTCATATATCAGCAGACGGAGTCAAGAAATAATATCAACTGCAATTGGCTATGCAGAACAATCCATTTTGCAATGAGCTATTAAGGTGCTTTTGTTAGCGTTGTTATTGTATTGCAATTGCCGTTGCAACTTCGGATCCTCATTGCATTTCACCACTCTTCATACATTTTCATCTCGCAATATAAAACATTTGGCTCGATATATTCTAGCCACATTCAATGGGACCATGCATAAGCGGAAAACTTTTCTCTCAGCTCGTTTGAGAAACTTCCGCTTTCTTCCTTGGTAGCGCTGAGAGCAATATACACCAAATCCCACTTGCACACTGATATAACAGAAATCTATGAGAGTGGTAGTGTGCGAACTCTAGATCCCGCAGCAGCCTGAAAGCCAAACTGCCTTTGAATTTTTCCCAGCCGCTCCGAAAAGGGTGTTACAAGAGACTGCCATGCCCTTTGTGGATAGGTACCTTTCACAAGCGATGCATAGAAACGGCTCAACAGGTGAGAAAGAAAACGGATATGGTGATCGTTGAGCAGTAAGTTCAGTTTCTTGATTAAACATTAAAAACCTCAGTACCGTTGCGAAAATGTTCAAAATGCTCCGCTGAGCGGCTTTGGTAGCAAAAATACAAAAGCGCAATGTGAAGCGCATTTGTTCTGAATAGTATGTTTACGTACTTCATGGATTATTTCCATCAAATGTCATCCCTCTGTTCCTTACACTTTGCCAACGAAGCTACGCCAAGGGTGTATGGGCATCACTCATATACGTACATATGCACTGAAAAGATTACCGAATACACGGAATTCAGTACGCGAATACAAGCTTCTGCTGTTGTTTTGACGATGAGAGAGTATTTCATGGTTTAGATTTCGTTGCTACTGTGTGAACCTGGAGTTCCATTTTTTTGAGCATAAGTTCCTTGAGATTTAACTGATTTTGATAGAACTAGGCAAATAGTAGGAGAGTACAAGTGGACATTGCTGACGTGAATAGGACGACAATACATTCCACACCGGTAACTTTTTAGCCGCTGGCAATGGAGGTCGCTCTGTTCCCAGTTTATTTAACCCACCACTAAGCCCGTCCAGTACCACAAATCTTACCGAGGAGTCTTTAAAATATACGACCTGAATATTTTGTACAAAAAGTAAGCTTTCGAATGAAACACATCGCCTGCTCCGAAATCATCTGCTAATTTTCGTAAAATCTCAGTTTTTGCAATTTTGGCGATTTTCGATCTTCACCGATGTTAAAGTTCGATTCAGTTCCGAAGTGTGAAACCTTAAACTAGTTCTCTCACTTTAGAGTAGTAGTCCTTGTCACCAAATCACAGCGGTTCCTGATGAAAAATTCATGAATTTCTAGGCGAAATGGCGTTTAAATCGTTCCGCTCCAGGAAGCTACTGAAGACTTATTTCAGTTTTTCTAAGAAGCGGTTGAGTCATTTATTTTGCCAAGAGCCTCGCTTCGAGACATTCTATGTGCATAACACTTTAGTACAATGACGTCTCGATAATGAACTGTTGAAAAAGTGTTTATGTTCGGAAGTTTCAATGCTGTCATAGTGCCAACAGAAGGAGAAGTATCAGGATATATTGTGAGGAAGGTCTGCACTCATAGTTTTCGTCTCCCAGGTAGGCTAGGTTTCATCGAAACCCTTATACTTACAGCAAAATTAGATTCAAGAAACAAAACTTCGGGCTCTAAGCTATTTATTCTCTAAACACTTCGTTCAACTGGTTGTTATTAGAAGTACCTTCAGATACCATTCCCTTTCTGAGCGAAATATTCCCTTATCCACGAGAAAATGAGTTTTCAAATGCGAATTTCACGCAAACATTTACCTATTCCGGATTAATCTATGTATTGAAATTATTGGACTACACCCCAGCGGTAAGTCCTCCTCTTTTCCTCTCCTAATATATACCCGTCAAATTCATCAGAACCTACCCACAACAAAAACCATCGGTGAATGTTGTTCAGGCAGGAAATTTTTTCTTACTTTATGGCAGTTGAATTAGCTGATTGTCCACATGTAAGTTGCGTTGCTTCATTCGTGAACCCTCTTTGACTAGCTCTACGCGGAAAACGTTACTACTGCTCAAGTGCTCACATTTTCGCAGAAATCTATATAAAGTAGGCCATCGTGTGGCACAGTTGACCGCGTCGTAACTAAATGACTCTATGTATAGGCATCCTATGGTGCTAATGACCCATTCATAAGTGTACGATTACGTGACAAATATATTGGGCAATATGCAATATAATGGTCATCATAATACATTTGCGCAGATTGCAAAAGCCGTATAAATTTGATCAAGCATTTATTTCAGCATTGCAAAAATGTAGTGTGACCTAGATGTCCTTGAAAGGACAAGAGCAATTGTTGACGTTGGTAGTATTTTACATTTGAAGCAAATGCGTTTATAATATTCATGCTGTCAAGTATAACATTTGGAGCATTGCAATATTTCCTAGATACCTTGACGTGCTTTATTTATCCTCAGGTTAACTACATTAATCATCATTTCGTACAGCATCAACAATGTGCAAATTTTCAGTGCAAGGGGAGGCAGTTATAAACCCCGATGAGCAGTATTATCCAAGATCGCGAAATCGACCACACATGCCCTCTTACCCAACACCTTCCTACCAGGAGTTGCGTGTGCCAGACGGAAGGGAACGACTGAGCATTGCATCTTGCCTTCCTGATGCAATCAAGGTTAAGCTTTTTCAAAATTGTTTCCTCTCCTTCCCACACCCCTCCCTCCCCCTCCCTACTCCCTGAAAAAATTAATGAGATCTTCACTTGCAATTCCTTTGGGTCGATCAAAAATTTTCGTAAGAGCAAAATAAAAAAATAACACGGAAAAGACGACCACCAATTTCTTAATTCAGAGAAAAAAAACTAAGCTAGTGTTAATGATCTGCTGCAGGTGAACAATTTTTGGTCGAATTTCAGCCAGGATGTGCGTGGGATGAACGATGCATTGCGAGTGTTGAAAATCCAGATAAAGGATGGTGCATTTCCGAATCGCTAAGAGAGGCGATCCTCAACTCGTAAATATTGCATGATGCTATTCAACAAGAGTTTGTCCGAATGATACGTCATATATCAGCAAACGGAGTCAAGAAATAATATCAACTGCAATTGGCTATGCAGAACAATCCATTTTGCAATGAGCTATTAAGGTGCTTTTGTTAGCGTTGTTATTGTATTGCAATTGCCGTTGCAACTTCGGATCCTCATTGCATTTCACCACTCTTCATACATTTTCATCTCGCAATATAAAACATTTGGCTCGATATATTCTAGCCACATTCAATGGGACCATGCATAAGCGGAAAACTTTTCTCTCAGCTCGTTTGAGAAACTTCCGCTTTCTTCCTTGGTAGCGCTGAGAGCAATATACACCAAATCCCACTTGCACACTGATATAACAGAAATCTATGAGAGTGGTAGTGTGCGAACTCTAGATCCCGCAGCAGCCTGAAAGCCAAACTGCCTTTGAATTTTTCCCAGCCGCTCCGAAAAGGGTGTTACAAGAGACTGCCATGCCCTTTGTGGATAGGTACCTTTCACAAGCGATGCATAGAAACGGCTCAACAGGTGAGAAAGAAAACGGATATGGTGATCGTTGAGCAGTAAGTTCAGTTTCTTGATTAAACATTAAAAACCTCAGTACCGTTGCGAAAATGTTCAAAATGCTCCGTTGAGCGGCTTTGGTAGCAAAAATACAAAAGCGCAATGTGAAGCGCATTTGTTCTGAATAGTATGTTTGTGTGCATATTTCGTCGAAAAGCGTAGTCATGGGATGTTTACTGTCAACAGCAAAATTAGCAAAGGTGTCTCAGCCTTGCAAGCTCTTTTCTCGTTATTCAGTATAGCAAATTATTGGAAGGGGTTTACCAATAACACTGAAGAGAGCATTATAGACTGCTCGAATATCGAAAAAAGTTAATGGTTCTCCGGTGATATTTTAAGGTCGAAATAACATAAGTCCAAGACGATAGAGAGTGCAAAAAAAACGGGCTGAAGTACAAAGCAAGCGAGACTTCCGCAACTACTGTGCACTTTGGTATTACACTTCAGCGTTCAAGCGGACTTATTTAAGAGCACATTACCCAGCTGCTTGTTGACGTTGTTTGTTGTTGCGAAATCTTTATTTTGCAAACAGTGTAAAGAATATGCAGAAGATGAAACGTGACGATAGAAAAAGGAATTAAAAGGTTGAGAATGTGAACAGTCGAAAGCTACGAGCTCGTGATAAATTACGCCGATCCAAAGAGGAGAGCATCGAATGAAATGCTGTAATGGAATATCCGTTAACTATGCTAAAACACAATATGAGGTTTAAGCAACGCGGCTGCATTCGAGCGATTCTAAGCTGAAAGCTGTAGACTGTTTGACTGTATTCACCAACAAAAACTAGAGATTAAAGCCTTCTTATACCATTGAATGCAGCTATACCGAGTTGTCGCTAGGACGAACTTCGCCATCTTAAACGCCTTCGGCTCACAGTCAGTCTTTTAGTGCGAAATGCCTCAACGAATACTACAACCTCCCAGGTTCTTAAGAGCAAATAGGTCAATGGAAGGATCTTTTCAACTTATCCCCAAAAGAGTTGTACCTGTGGCCTGAAGGAATCATCGTCGAGGTGGGAAAAGTTCTCTGCATTTTCCCACCGACAGTGCATCTCTCACAAGCTGTTGTGCGCTTTTCTTTTCTGTGAATATTTGTTCTGCTGTCATCACACTACTCGTAATGTTCTGCCTTTCAAATATCTTTTGCAGTTTGTGATCTACACCTCCACGTCACATTATCTACGTCACTTCGATTTTCTGTCGTCTGTGATAATATATTATGTGAGCAGTTAAACGCGAATCTCGTGTTTTTATTGAAATCAAAGCCTTTTTTCTTTAAGATCCCCTCCCACGAGCTTTTTCTCAGTGCAAAGAATTCCTTCAATGAAAGGAGAAAGTGTTTGCGGCGCAAGAACTGAGCAAGAAAAAGGGATCCAAAAAGTAGAATGCGCACATAAGACATCAGAAAAACAGCCGGAGCGTTAGGCATGTTCTTTCAGCATTTGTCTCCGACGCTTTCCGAACGTTTGTCATCTTCGTTGTAGTTTTTAAATTCCCGCCTTTTCGCTGATTGCTTAAACCTTGTTTTATTTTTTGTTCTCAATATTTCTCGTATTGTTTGCGACGTTTTGCAGCCGCGTCTCACTTCCTCGATCTGTTACCGTCGTCGTCGGAAGTGCTGGTCAACCTTTTTGCAGCGTTTTCTCAGTGTTTTTACCGTTCTCACGATGCTTGTTTCTACAACTGCAACGTTTGGTATAGCAGGCTACGCCGTGTCCATGTATTCGGATTTTTACGCCGCGTTCTGCCCAAATGGTCAGGGTTCGGGGGCCTTAGCCTTCATCATTCACCAAGTCCTTCACTCCTGGTCCAGTTTTTCAACAATTACCAGAGGCGGCCAACACACTGTTTTGTAATAAAAAGCATGTGTTATAAATGCGTTCATTAGCAGATATCTCAGTGAGCTGTTGGGAGTGGTAGCACGGTGTGCTGACAAGTGATAGTGGTGAGAAGTTCAATTAGGATAGTGGTTTGCGATGCTTGCAAAATGTGGAGGAAGTTTTGTTTATGAGTGAGGAAATCAGTGAGTGCTTTTAAGCCGAGAGCAGAGATTCTTCTGTGAAGTTCAGCCCCTATCGCTTCCCTTAGAATGTCAAATGATTATCAAGAAAGCACAAATGTCGTGTCTGGTGCACGAACCGATGAAATTCCATCTCAGAGGATGTGGTCTTCTCGGCTGCGGTCTCCCTTTTTCACAAAACTGGTGTGGGGGGAGATGGGCGCAGGAGGAGGACGTTGTTTCTTATTCGCAGGCATTTTGGAGCTCGTTGAGCATTCGTAATAAAAGGAGCGCTATATTTTTCACGCAGGAACGTGCACCATAATTGTTCCATCGCGGTTCGTGCATCTCAGTAGCTCGAGCCCTGAGGAGTACGCTGACTTTCTTGATATTGCTGAGCGGAAGTGTAGTGGATATGTTTTTGATATTATTGGCGGAATAGTTTTATTCCTTGAACATTCCTTTGTTACTTTTTGCAATGAGGTAGGGAGTGCAAATTCCGTTAAGGAGATGATTGATGATTGTAGGAATATGGCTTCGCTTTATCCTTGCAGGGTAGGTGGATGCGTGTGGCAAAGCGACCACCCTCCGGAGGTGTCTCATAGGTGGCCACATATATGCTCACAACTTCTCGCCATGTCACTTCTGTTCGCATTAGTTACGATGGTAGCAGTCGTGAAGACGGCTGAAGCGGTCGGCCTTGCCCCGGGCCTTTACTGTGGCCTTGAAAATTGTTATGATGGTAAGTATTTTAGTGTCTAGTTTCGTTCCTTTTATGCACAGACGTTAAGTCTTATCGGTGAATACTTCCTCAGTTTCATCCCTTTCATTTAACAACACCATCCTTAAGGTCGTATGCATCTTGAGAAATTTGAAAGTTGTGATTGCAACACATCAAAATTTGCTCAGACTGCCACCGAGAGATGGTGCAAACAAATAACGCTACCAGTTTATGTGCTCAAAGGTTTTAAAACTACCACGACGGCTTTTCTGAATTATAAGTGTAGAAATTTCAGCCTGCCAGTTCTTGAGTAGGGCAGTTTCATTTGAAATAGTCAAGTTTTTATTCACTAGGATCTTTTTACAGAGGGTTTGCCAAGCGACTACCTGAGCTCCCCATCGACCCTTAACGTATGAAAGAAGCCGTCAGCTTTCTCTTCTGCAGCTTCACATGAGAGGATCCACAAATGATTTGACGGTTGCGTGCTAGATTATTTCTGATGATTGGAGTATTGATTTTAGCGGGGTTTTTGAATTCATGACCAGAACAAATCATGTTACAACATGACCAGGACAAGCAGTTGAAAAAAGATTTACCTGAACATTTGTTCGGGTTATTAAACGTTGGAGGATTTCTTAAAGAAAAGAGGAGATCGGCCAAAAATAACTAATTTCGGCTGATGGCTGAGTTGCCGACCTATATAACACAAATTTTTATATTCTTTCAGTAAATTTTTTTTCCATACAGCATTGTCATCGCACCACTTTTCTTATGTAAGTAGGCCTGCGGAAGGAGAAATTCCACCAGTTTTGCAGAGGAAGACATCACCTTTCGTCCTCTTGCATGTGAGCTTGCTTGCCATTTACTGTTGATATCTGCTCGATTGTTTATAGCTCATCTGCAGTGACTTCCTTCGATTGCTTGTCTATACTTTTGTATTTTCCATGCATTTTCATCCATTTTTCTTCCTGTTTCTATTTTTGTTGGTTTATTATGGAATATCCTTTTTTTTTCTCATCCTTTTTTTTTCATGTAGGTGTCGCGCTGTTCTCGGTGCTGTAAGACTTGAGGGAGTTCTTATTGAAAATGACCTTCAAAAATACAAGTCGCGAGCAAGCTTCATTAGTGGAGGTTTTGAATCACAGATAAGTTGAAACAGTGTTTCCCTAAAATCGAAGTTTTTGCCCTTTATCGCCGTCATCCTGCGGCGGATGAGGACCGGTAATATCGCTAATTTATGGTTTCTCGAAATATCGTTTTCGATATTTCAGTGTTCGGAAGCCGAAGCAAGAGGTTTGATGGTGATCTGAGCATTTTTGAAATTGCTTTGTTAGTCATTAAAATTTGATGACTCAAGACAAATTGGTTTCATGTCCTCGTCATTTTATATGGGTAAGTTATGTGGTGTTATCGTTCGATAGAAGTTGATGGCTGAACAAAATATACTTCAGGGATCCAGTCCAGGACCCATACTTCTCTCATCCTGAACTGGTTTTTGTGATCTTTACATCTTAAGTCTCATTTCGGGCTATTTCGCATCAAGCCAGGCAACCCCCTCGTCAGAAACGTTAGTTAGCTGAAGTGAATTAAGCAAAATGCGATGCGAGTTTGAGTTGATCTGAAGTACTGGCGCATGTTAATAACTGCTGTAATGGGTTCTGGGCGCGCATGTCTTTTGTCTTCTTTTCTGTAGGACTATTTTTCATGCAAGAATATGGAGATGTGCTTTCCTCATGAACTCTTTAAGCCTTATATTTGAATCAAATGTTTATATTTGAACTAAGGCTGCAGTTGAAATACTCTCAATTTCAGTTCTTGGTATCGATCGAGGCAATTTTCAAAAGGTGTGCATGTTTTGGTTGCTTCTTCTCGTTATTGAAATGCACCACCATCAGTGTTATTCTTATTTAATACCATCCTTTGTATGTTTGTGCTATTCGTTCTAAACTATGCAAATAACTTTCAAGGCATCCACATTGTTATACCTCCGTGAAAAATAAAATCTTTACTGTGTTCTGCTGGGGAGGAGGGGACTAAAGTGAACAATGCCATATTTTTCCGCAGTTTCTTTGAAAGCAGGAGGAAGTAGGGTAACACCTATATGGTTAGAAGAGGTATGGCGCAGCCAGGTTGAAAACGCTAACTGTTAAACATTGCAGTGGGATTTACCGGCCTATGCTTCCATCCCCTCTCGTTTTTCACTTCCGTTCATTGCTAATGTTGCCACACGAGCATGTTTCAATGTAAAATTAATGGACTGGAGGTCATTAATTGTTTTCATTGATTACTTTTCTTCTATTTTACTCTTCAAAGTATTGAGTAAAAGCCGTTCTAACTTAGATAAGTGCACTTTCAGAGTGATGTTTCTAAGTCTTATCGGAGGCTTGCCAAGAAATATCATCCCGACAAGGTTATCGGTGAGGTATATATCCGTCTTTTTGAGGCTTCTTACTTTCAATTCTTATGAATAAGATGCGGTGCGAACGTTGGCGCAGTCAAGAACATTTCGAACTTCACTAATGCAACTCTGCTGAGCCCTAGCTCGAAAGGAAATTGAAAAGTTTCCCGTCCATTGAGGAGCTTTGCCTTCATCACTCAAAGTTTCTTTACATTTCTCTCTTTCGAAAGTTCTCCGCACCAGAATCCTTTTTTGTGTTTTCGGAACCATTGATTTCTTCCATTTATTGAATAATATGGCGAACAATACCTCTCTGTTATTAAACTTTTATAAAGTGGTGTTAACGCTTTACAGTCGAAAAAGGCAGAAGCTGAAGAGAAATTTCGACTCGTTGCAACGGCATATGAGACGTTGCGTGATGATGAAACTAGGGCAGATTACGACTACTACTTGGATCATCCTGAGCAGCGCGCGTACAACTATTATCAGTACTACAGGAGGAGGGTGGCTCCTAAAGTGGACGTGAGGATCGTCATTTTCGCCACAGTTACTCTCATCTCTGTTTTTCAGGTAAACTTCACTTTTGCCTCATTTATTGCACACGTTACACTCCTTCAATAGCATGCCTAGGTATCGCTGCAATAGCGCCACTCGATGAAGCATCGGTTAAAAGATTTTCTTATGTGACTTTTTGCAGCACTACGTTGTCTTCGTCCAACTGCCATTTTATGCCCAGCACCTTGACCTGTTAGATACCAGTGAAGTACCAGAAATGCTTCGGACGGTTATTTTAGTCATCGTGATCAGCCTACGGGTTGGCAGTATTGTTGATCCATATCTTCGTTACATAACGACAGTTCCGTCATAAAGCCGTTTTGCAGTTTGACTCGTTTGTTGGGTTTTCAGTTTCTAAGTGCTAAGCACAAGTACCAGGAGGCACTTGATTATGCAATAAGGCAGGAGAAATACCGCAACGGGGCAAGAGAAATCGCGAAGGAAAGGGGATTGCTCTCAGATGCCACTGGTCGTAAGGACAAAAAGAGCAAGCGCGAGAATACTGAGCTAATAATACGACAGATTATTGAAGAAAATATGGATATAAGGTTAGTTGCTTCTTAATTGTCATCGCGATGCTAGAATTTTACTTGGCTACTGCTGATATGTTATCCGTTCCCCTATCCTTCAACATCTCGCTCATTCTTCAGCCCATCGTCTCATGCATGCCGTCTACGAAGGGAAAGCCACCAGAGATTGTTAATTTGTTTTTTAATGTCATTACTTTATTTATATGTGGGAATGCGTGGAAATCTCATAAAAACACGAGACTTGGCGCTAGCAATACTTTATAAGGCCTGGAAAACGGGCATGTTTATATCGTTATGGTCCTATTTTTGCTAAAAGTCTACTGGTAAAAAGAGCTCATGTACTGAAGTATCAGTCGCTGAAGTAGCGTTATCGAACGCTGCCGAGTTTTTATAGCTCAAACAGGACAAATCTGAGTGTATTTTTCATGCCTCCAAGTTGTAATGCTTAGTTAAATGTCTCTACTGTTTGCACTGTAACAGATATGCCGACCGCTTCCTTTTTTAGGCTAGTCCCTTTCTTCTTCCTGCACTCTTGGCTTTTTTCCTGAGTTTATAAGAAACTGAACTAGAAAAAACTACGAATTGATCAGCATCGACACATACAGTTTACAGGCATGGTTGACCGTTTGCACTTCTTGACTTGATCAGGAATAATCGTAGTTGCGGAAGTTTGAGAAAAAAACTTCAGACACTGTTGCATTTTAAGAGAAATGCTTGGAGGCGCTGAAATTTTTTGATGTAACTTCTGCATTCAGCGTATAAAACACTTAGGATATGATCGATTAGTGAAACATACCTGCTATCCTCTCTCAGGCTTGAAAGGTTCTCGGTCCTTGTAGTAGGCCCCTTTGAGCTGCACGAGTAGCAGATTTGAAAACTTAATGCACAATTCTTGCGATGCAATAACGATTAACAGAGGGCGCAGGTGCCAGCAGATTTTTTAGCTTGATCAGAGGATGCTTGCTTGCTTCCACACTCACTCCCTCCGTTTGCTTTTGTGCCGTCGTCGTCGTTTTTTTTTTTTTTTTTTCTAAAATAACTGATCCCAGGAAATTGGTTTTTCGAAGAAGACCGTGATTGCCGTTAATTTTTCTTCGGTTTATTAAAAAGTAGTTACAGTCACAAGCGGAGTCGAATTTTACTCAAGCGTGGTTTTCCTCTCTCCCCTCCCCCCCCCCTTTCCCCCTTTCAAAGTTGAGTGTGTCGGAGTTTTCGCTTCCCAGAGATTCGAGGGCGGAAAAGCAAAGGTGAGAAAGACTGAGCTATTAATAATAACTGCAGATCTCTATTATTAGCACCTTTAGAGAAGCAAAGACATCGAGGTTGCATGAGTCTTCGATCCTACTCACGAGAACTCGCGGCACAGTTTCGGCGTACTTTTCTTGTGCTTTGAACCAAGCAGATTTGTTTGCATTGATTACGCTTTGAAAACGTCTAATTTTTTACTTCTGTAGTGTAGATCGCTGACGACTGTCGCGATAAAGTGTGTTCAGAAGAGGCGCGAATACAGCGCAATATCATTTGCGCAAAACTTGTTATGCCTACATTCCCCGCTTTAGGCAATCAGAAGCCATTCCTGTGGCAGTGAGCTGAGCTTATCGCGTGAGCGTCGTGGGCGGCCTCCTTCGAAATCAGATGTACTGCGACGTTCGACGAGATGTGCCACGAACATTGTTCACTTTTTCTTGGCATTTTCTGTTCTTTTACCAACACAATCTCGTTTCAATAACCTTATCTTCCTCATTCGTCGGTTTCACCGATTAACTGCAGGGGTGGATATCGGAAGCCATCGATCTACGATACGTTATTGTGGGCTATTGTTTCTCTTCCCTACACTCTCGCCAGGTACCTGATGCTTACATCAATTTCTTAGGCACTGGATTTGTTGTCATTTGGGAGTGATGAAGCGAAGACGTAGAAATTAGTTCTTCAGTTAGGCGCAGTCGTCTGCGTCGTTCTTTTTTCCTTTCCTCTAGGATGAGCTCTGTTTAACTGCTGGCACTCAACTTAACCTCTCCTTGCTTTCACCGCCGTTCACCTTTTTTTTTCAGTGATTGACTCCAAGAAATTGATTTTTGGGGGTAAACCTATGTTATCATTGTTTTTCTTCGGCTTATTTTAAAGAAACCGCAGTAACAACTGCAGTTGAATTTAACTCAGACGCGATTTTCCTCTTCCCCCCTTTCTAAACTAAGTCACAATTTTCACTCCTCAGAAATTCGAAGAGCTGAAAGCAGGAACTGAGAGGGTCACCGATCAGTCGTCTGAAGTGATGAACCCTCTCGTTTAACGTGTAAGAACAAGAAGTGTGTCCCACATTATCATATCACATTTTTGTGCGGAAGTTTGTGTAACTTTCGAACCTCACCATCAGCCTGTGCTCAGAGGTGTCGATGTTTCAGGTGCCTCATTTGGTATCTCAAATGGTTTATAAGGTACTCTATTAAAAAAGAGGAATATGATGAAGAAGCAAAGTTATATCTGATAAGGAAAAATATGGGCCTTTCTGAGGGGCAGTTCTCGGTGAGTTTCTCACGTTATATTCACAAAGCTTCTACTCATTTCTAACTGCCGTTTCATTGTAGTGATATAGCAGAAAGTTGAAGTTCAGAAGCCATTGAGGTTTATGGACTGTTTTGTAGGGAGGTGGACTTTTACGTTAACCTTTTTGTCAGTAGCAATTATTTATTCTTCCCCTTCTCCTATCATCCTTTCCTTGGAAGTGATTATGTAATAATGGTTGCTTGAATGGTTTGAGAACAACAGTGGGTGTTTTAAGATGCTGGCCTTATCACTTGTGTGTGGATGAAACCTACTGCGCTGGTGCTCCTTTTTGCATATTTTCAGCTGAAAGTAACCGAAAGTAACTTTGCACTCAGATTTTGAACCAGTAACTACTGTATAAAAAAAATATCACTTATCGCGGTTCAAACATTGTATAATTTAATCAATTCGGATAACATGCTAAGCACAAGCATCCTTGGCACCACTGACCACAGTCTTCATACTTCAAGGAAATCCACCGGAAATTTTTTGCGTAAGTACCAAAATGGTCTGATTGCAGTGTCTGAGCATGACGGAACAGCAATGTTTCCTTGAGGAAGAGCTATGGAGGAAGGATGCATATGCCGAATGGAAAAGGATAAAAGAGGAGGAAGAAAAAGAACGCCTCGCTAACTCGGGTCGCTATAAGCGCTATCGAAGGTTCATGAAGAACCAAGCCGGCAACACCCTTAGTTTCCTCGACGAATGACTTCCCCATAACTAATATCACATTCCTTTGCTGAATTCTGATCCTGTTTTGTTAATTTTTGGGCGAAGAATGCATGCGTCGAGCCTATAGCTCGAGGTCGAAAAACATGAGTAGGCAGCGGAGCACACGTGCAGCACGTGCATCTTGCTTGCTGTTTAGCTGAGCCGTTCGATCGAATGGTTCCCTCAGTCGGCTTTCTTCCCGATGTAGCAATCGAGAATGGGACCGCGTGGTTATTTTTGTTGGTCATGTGGAAAAACGTTTTCTCACAGGCTCTATATTAAAATATGTTCACTCACATGCTTCGAGTCTTCTAGACTTCATAGTGACCTAAGATGTATTTTAGACAACAACTCCCCGACTCCACATGTTCTGTACACTGCTAGGCCTCCTTTAGCTAGGTAATCCACTGGATTTTAAAGCTTTCTTCCCAAACCAACTGTAAATTAACGAGTGGCGCTGCCGCCGAGGATGTAACTTTGCTTGGGCGTTAAGCGCAACGCAAAGTTATTGGCAGCTGCAGCACTAACTAACTGCAACTCAGCAAAACATTTCCGCAGAATCTTTACAGATGTTTGGAAAAAGTAGTTGAAGAATGGGCTCTCACAAATTTTGAACAAGGTTTCTCTACTTCCCGTAAGTCCGGGGCGAGGTCTTTCGTCCGAGGAAAACAGTACGCTTATGAAATACCCGATAGATCAGCAATGGGTTGTCAGTGCAGAAATAAATACCGATAAGAAATGCTTTCGTCTACGGAAGAGACGACCTCACACTCAGACCGACCTTTAAGAGGCAGAACAAGATTGCACTTCAGCTTTCCGAACAAAAGGCATTAAAATCAGGTCTTTAGTTGCGATGATGATGATGCGCTGTGAGGTGGAACTGAGGCAACAAAGTCATCTTCTAAATATATTCAGAAGAATGCCATAGTGCGGGGATGTGTTTACTTACGGAACAAACAATCAACAGCAGCACATGGTAGGGACATCAAAACAGGAAATGAAGGACACAGAGCAAAACAGGAAGGTTGCAAGTAAAACATCATTTGGGGTTGTGGTGTGGAAGGCGTCCGAAGTTAGACCTCGAGAAGCCACCAGTAGCAAGAGACCGACGTGGCACAAATGCACCCACTAGTGAAGCATCGCCGTTGAAGAAGGTTGCTTTAAGAGCCACTGAAACATGAAAATGCCAAATTCACTTACCATTAGCTCAAAACCAATACAAAGAACTTACCATGCGAAGACCTACAGCTAATCGTTGCTACTTAAAGAACGAGGTACTCGAAGAAGAACGAGGTGTGGCGGAACTCATTTCACCCTCGCACTGTACCAGTGCGTACTGGCACTGCTATAAATTACTGAGGTGTCTTAATTAATCGCGCAATCCCTCCCTGGTAATGCGTAAGCCACGCACTGATGTCGCATCAATTTTACAGCGAGCATTAACAGTTTTCAATGAAATGAATGTTACTGTCATGAAGCACGCCCTCGCCGCTCACAACTCCGTGGTTATTACCGGGCAGTGACGAAGGGTTCTTCATGAGCTGTCATTACGCGTGAAAGAAGGTAGATGAGTAATGAGGACTCACTCGGAGATAACATGGCCCAAAACAGTCAGATGGACGAAATCAGGTATGTCATCAGCGCAGCTGAAAGGCGACTATCTCTCCCACACCCTTTCAAACCGGTGGAACGGCTTATTCTGTCTGATCAGTGCAGCTCAAAACGCTTTGTTTCAATGGCATTTTCACTCCCCCTCCTCTTAGGATATGCATCAAATGTGAAATGGTATGCCATCACCTCAGGAGGAAACTGCTTGAATGCACAAAACGGCAGGAGCAACTCACAGGGACTGTCCGTTAACGCCTGAGAGACAACCAGCGTATCAGCTGCACACACGAACGTCGCATGAATAACCGGCGGAAGGGACTACGGGACATGGGATTACGAGACGTGCAGATCCTCAGATCGGGGCCGGGATAATAAATTCTGGACCCACATACGTCAGCTCGAATGGAATGTAGAAACGCCAGGCCGACATAAAGAAGACTCGGCGTTTCTACATCTCACGCTACGTCTATACCTAGTGATCCGAGAAGAACGCCTCCACAGATCCCGAATGAGCATTAAGAGTTAGACCAGGAACACAACCAGCATATTATAATTTCGTTGCCTCTTCCACAGCAGAGATCAACGAACCATAAATACAACAAATCAAAAATCTGTGCTAACTGCCTACCTGCACGTCTTCCTTAAACATTGCTGTGATTATGCTCTATTCAAAAAATAAATGGTAAATGACTAGGCATGACACGACAACGGTTGACTGTTGCGAGATGGGCATAGACGTGAGGGATTACAGATGAAGGAAATGCGGCTAAATGGCAGGGGCTCCAAGCAAAGGCCGCACAGGGCTTTTTTCTCTTTCACAATCTCCAACGCATGCACGCTTTGCCAGTATTAATCACCATCGTCCTACCACATAGCAATTCAAATACCGTAACCCGAATATCACCGACATGCCAAGGAAGAAATAAAGCCGATGGGTGTGGTCGCCCTTGCCCAGCGAGGATATTTTGATAAGCTACTCCCAGAATCGTCGAACATGCCTTCTCAGGATGCCTCACCCCACTCACCATCTGCCTCGAAAAACGAATGGGTATGCGCATAGAAGGCATCAGTGAAGTGCGAAATGATTTTTCCTGTGAGGCTCCTGTCCACGGTTGCATAGAGATCAGGATTTCAGACTTCCTAAATCCCAAACGAAGGAACGTTCATTCCCCTTGAGGAGACAAACAATGTAGTCGCGAGAGAAGATCTAAATGGATGGTTAAGAAGGCAATTCGAAGAGGATGGTCCGTTGATCGTGGACGATAAGTCAAATAGGAAGGTGATGACCTGCCCATATAAGAGACTTTCACAGATAGCCTACCTTTGCGCGAGCCTACCTTTGCGTAGTCGCTTTCTGCTCTTTTGCAATATGGAGCAGAGCTGTTTTTTGAACTGGCTGAATGCTTCCTCGGCGCATGATAACGTTCACAATTTTGGCAACCTTTCGTCGCATTATTCCCCATTACATGGCAATGTGACTACGAAGAGGGTCAAGCAGTGAAAAAAACACTTGCCGCACTTGCGATCCACTGTCGTTTTCATTTCGTTCATATCAACAAGCTAGAGATTTATAGTCACCCGCATTGTAGACGACTAGAAATCTATAGCTCCTTCATATATCGTCATGTGTCTCGTAGAAAAGAATTCCTTTCTTTAATTAAACTCATCCACGTGTTATCTAAAGGGAAGAGGATCACCTAATCAGTTGGAAATAACTTGCAAGCTTCAAGTGAATTCCCCGGCATCCATGGTCGTAGTTCGGGAAAACCTATGAATGGTCGCTGCCCCTATCGGTAGATTTTTATTACTTTTACTGTTATCTTGAACCTCAAAAACTTGCTTTTAATCCGCCCATCCGACTGTCCTCTCCACCAATGAAGCTGATGAGCTCTCATCCCTTCCCCTCCCCGATCCGAATTTATTCCACGTGTGAACGTTCCCACTGCACATTTGCAACTAAACACCAGTTAATTGAACGACACTGAAAAATTCGAGCGATTCGTTTTCTTTTGCTCTTTGTTTGTCAGAAAGTTAGTTTACTTATTTAATAGTGCGCACTTCGAGCCAAAAATAATATGCGTCTATTACGACACCAATTCTATGAAACGCGGGGCGTGCTCATTACTGCTAGAAACGTCCGCACTTACATGCTCTCCTACTGCCTCAAAACTGAAAATCGAACGCTGCGGCCAACCCAGACGCAATAATACTTTAGATGCTGCTTCTGCACACCCCTATTTTTACGGCCTACGGTCTTGGCCAAGCTACACGAAAGCCTGTGCTTTCATAATATGACAATGTCCCGCTTGAGTGACACCAGGATGCCGGCCTCATTGCTCAAAACATTAGTTGCTGATGTAACTTTCACGCAATCCCAAATAGAAATTTTTTTAAAGTTTTAGTGACTGCTAAAAAGAACTCTGCAAAATTTTCACTAAAACAAACTGTACAAACTAACCTGCATTCTCACTAACCTTTAGAGGCTGATACGCTACATCACACAACACAGCTCCACGACGCTGTTTCTCGAATGTGGCATCCATATTGAACTCTGTTCACAACAATAAAGGACGGTGCATGTTTTGCTAGCACAAGAAAGTTCAGGGTGCAGAAATGAATTTAAATGAGATGATTAGCTGAGCAACACTGAATAAGAGAGGCTGACCTGTGCATTGACCTTTTGAGGTATGGCACACCTGTGCCCAAGCATATTAACCCAATGAAGTCGACACTCGTCAGCTAAAAGCAATCCAAAATTGCTCTGAAAAACCACTTACCTTTTAGCATTTTTTCACGAACATCGCAGTCAGTACCTCCATAGCAACGGTCCTCATACCAACCCCTTTAAAATGGCCCACCGTTCTTCCTGCAACAGTGTACATTTATAAGTAACTCTTGCCGAAAAACCTCAGCAAATATTAAGTTTCTTTTTTACCGGAAACTGTTATCGACCTATCTGGATTTATCACATGCCTCATACATTTCATAAGCCATTATAAAACTATGATATAGTGCAGTGGAAGAGAGTTTCAAACAGTCACAGTCTGGAGTGATGAACTGACACTTGCAGGATTCTGTAGCTTTCGGTAAACTTTACCGCACTTACAATTCTGTGGTGCATTGTGATGCTGTAAAGTCACCAAATTTTTAGATAGTTATCCATTTTTGCAGTTATCAAATAAAAATTTTCAGTGTACATTAAACGTGAACTTTAAATTCAAAACGATGATCAGGGAAGACCGGCTGCCACTAAAGTCGTTGCGAAAATTGAGTGAACAACATCGAGCCGCAAATATTCGAACGAAACTTATCTGATATGTTCAGAAACTACTCCTAACAAAGACGTAACAACTAGAAAAAAAAAGCGATTTTCAGTAGTACGTGCGTATCCAGCGTTGTCAGTCACGAAAAGAAGATAACTCTACTGAGTGCTTCAGCTAGAAAGTTAGTAGTGCCACCTCCAACGAAAAGCTATTCTGGAGAAGTGCCCACGAACTGTTCATTGCGTTGAGCGGAAAATAAATGCTGCATGCAGGATTCTGCGACGAACAGGTTAAGATGGAGTGATTCCATAAACTGTTTGAATTCTGGATTTAACATTTTCATGCTGCAGCACAGATGAACAACACAACAACAATGACCTTTCTTCGAATGACAGACGAGAAACGCGGAAGGTGAGAGACAAGGTTCGAATGGATTTTCGAAGGAAGGTGTCAGATGCCGAAAAATTGTGCGAAGATAGATGGGAAGAAAAAAGGGAAAAAAAGAAAAAGATAAACTGAAAGCATCGAAAAGAGCCCAGTTTTGCCTTCATATCCAAATGCGGTGCAATACGACTTTAAAAAACGAGAGGCGGGCCCCCTTAAGAGTGCTTTGTAACTAATGGTTGCACAGATCATTAATTCGCATTAATTTGAGAATAGAAGCGGGCTCACTTGATGTAGCTCGAGATGGTTCTTAAAACGGGTTTTTTTGAGATGCTAAAAAAACCTGCGACTGCTGTTATGATCGCCTAAAGAACTTGCCATCTTCCCGCTGAATATACGTTGCATACAGAAAAAGGACCCACCATTGAAATACTATCGTCGACGTGCATGATCTGCGTTTTAGAGCCTAGCTTCTGAACGACACTCGCTTCCTTTGGTGGTTCAGAAGCAACTGCTAACGCACCACTATCATTGCTGTAGGCCGGAAATGCAGCTGGAACCACAGGAGCGGCAGGCGCTACAGTAGTAGCAGGAGGTGGCTGTGGAACAGGTGCCATGGGTGGTTTCACAGCCGCAGGTGCTGGCAACGGTGGGAGCGTAGGCCGAGCTGGCGGAGGCACAGGAACTCTGCAACATTCACGTAACAATCACGCGCTCAAGAGAGTTCAATTGCTGTCGGCTGATACCATGAAGCACCATCTTATTTCCAAATTTCATAAGCGCGAAGGAAGTATTAACAAAAATGTGGCCATGAACTGAACGCTCAACTGCCACGGACTTTTGCATGCTCGTGAATGCCCCATCCTCCCTTTGCAGGATTCTTAAAGAAATGTCAAGACGCATGACGACCTTTGATCAGAGAGAGGCGCGACCACACGCGTTTTAAATCTTGTCTCAATAACCAGCGCATAAACGGAAACCATAAAGATTAAATCTATAAAAATGCACAATAAAACGCTTTCAAGAAATAATTCGACATGTCGCGAGATGTATTTTTTCTTGGAATTTCAGCAAAAATCAGAACTCAGCGATACTATTACAAAGTACCGACTGACAGCATGGAAGATTCTCAGCAAAGCGTTTGAATGGATGCATACTCTGCCTACACAGATAATGAAATGTCAAGGCTCACTGTTCTATTACCAAGACGGAGCGGTTCAACCCCTACTGAGATTCTGTACTGCTCCTGAAAAAACAAAAGAGCATTTCTTCGACCAAAAGCCTATGAAAAAGCTTAAAACAACTGTCGCGAACTAAGATCCCATACGAGCGAATGCAGCAAACTTAAAGAATTTTTCCATATATGCACGCAGAAGAAAGAAAAGAACTCTCCTCATATTAACTGTCGAAAGAATTTCAGTTCAATTCCTTTACGGGGCAATTTTTGACAGACGCCTTCTGCATATTTTCCTGCAGCTAATTTTTCTCACACACAATGCAATTTGCGTTCAAAACTGCGCCATATATAACCTATTTATATATCGTCTCTTTGCAACTAAAAAAAGTGGAAAAATGCCTGCAAAACTCATCAAATGGGTGCAAAACTCCGGTAATGAAGTATGACGCGCAGATAACAAAGGAATGACTCTGAAAAAACTTCGAGAGCGTTAAGCCGACCATAACAGCCGCATGCTGTTGCTGTTGAACTCCATGCTGTTGACAGAACTCCATGGAATGAATTTTCAGGTTTGTCGTCCATGGAATCACTCCTATGAAAATTTTTTGTTTATATTTTCTCGACCCGCCATTTATAATATTCAGACTGACTGCCGACGTTTGAAAACACGTGAATGTTCAAACACAGCCACAACTTATATTAAAAAAACATCGGCACATAGTTGTCAGGAAAAATGAGATATCTGAAGTATTACCCTGGAACTGTAGATGCAATCGGAGCAATAACGCCAGGTGAGACCATCGGAACTGGAGGGAACATCCGAGGAGGCATGGGAGCACCCGGTACGAAAGGTGGAAGAAAGGGTGGCATTGCACCCGGAGGCAGCGGTGGAAAGCCAGGCATCATTGGGGGCACTCCTGAAATCAAGCAGACTTTCAAAGACAGGAAATATAACGCACAGCACAACAAATGAAAACTGGACTCGTAGATGAGGTTCGAACTTTGCGTGTAGGAAGAATCAGAACTCGAGGCTGCCATCCTTCAGAGTCGACAATGTTTTCAGGCAAACAAACATTTCATCTGCTGTCCAGCTGTGGCAAGAGCATCAAGATCTGAACCAGATTAATACTAGAAATCATGCAAAGCGCTAAACACATTCTCATTCCTATGCCAGAAAAAGTGGCTGGTCATGAAAAGTTGTCGACGCAAAAGGCGGCATCACCTGTTGAAAAAGTATTATTGTGATGAAATAATGGAGGGTCCCAGCTCGGCCTGCTTTCCTGACAGTGAGAAACAGTGGACACAATGCCGGCTACAGTAGTCTTGCAAAATAATAAAACCTAACCAGCCGGATCGGCTTCATTTTGATCAATTATTTATATCCCACCGCTCACTGGACTATATCGCCTCCGCGGAACCAGTAATAAATGAAGGCAAAAGCACCTCCATTATAAAATATACACCATGTAATAACTGCGCCACTGACTTCCAACTTAAAATGAGACGACTGAACTGACTTACCTGGCGGCATAATCGGAAATGCAGTAATAGGCGGTTGTACAGAGGCCGTCGTAGACGCAGGAGCAGTCGTGTTCGGCTTAGAAGCTTTTGCACTTGGCTCGTCTGCAAATACGACATATATATATGACATAAAAGTTGAGTTTTGGTGAGGTCTAGGAGTTCATTCCAAGAAAAAGTTACAAGTAATGAAATTGGCTAACAGCTTTTTGATATGACAGCATCGTGTGCTGGGAGTGCCACAATTCAACATCAACCTCGCAAGTTTCTGATACCAACAATAAGTTGAAACTGGAAAACATTCCCTTCCGCTGAGGAATTACACAGTGCATATCATATAAGACTTCACACGCAACAGACAAAGCAAGCGTTTACTTGTCAGAACTGGCTCCTTTTTTCTTCACTTTAAAAACCTCTCCTCAGAAGCCTTTTCCGGCGACCAATCAATCCAAAAAGGAAGCTTAGATCTGTTAGTGGTCGCAATTCTTTGTGCGCCAAAGTTGGTCTCAAGTCCGGTGCCCTCCTTACCACGCAATAACGGACAAGGTGGAGTTGGACGAATTCAATGATTGGTGCTCTGAAATAGCAAGTCATGCATAACAGTTGGGAAGAGTAACTACCAGGTGCAGCATCATCCGGAATGCCCTCCATGCCGTACACTTCCACTTCAACGGAGTCCTTTCCCGGCAGTGCCGCTGGTATTTTGTCGATAGTTTCTTTATGAACCTATAACAAAATGAAGGCTCCTTCATAAAACGGTTATAACATCGTACTGCCTTCAAAAGAATTCGAAGGCAGCTACGTGCTATTCTCTTTTGTTAGGATCAGAGAATAAATGGAAGTGATTGGGAAGCGAAGGAGAGGAAGCAGGAAGAAGAAAAAAAGCACTTTTTGTAACGTGTCAGTAACTTCTTATCAGCGACTAACTTACCTTCCATGAAACGCTCATTCTACGTGCTGCCTTTCCTCTTTACCTAGCATGACAATATGTTTCATTATGGAAAGTGGTGCGTCGAAGAGTACTGAATCTCTCTTCTGCATTCAAACAATATGCAAGAACCCTTTACTTTTGTGTTTCACCAATATGAAACGGGATTTTCCGTGATTTTTTGATGGCTGTGCCAGAATTCGGAAAAAAGTTTTCAGAAGAATTACGGAGCTTGAAAATTAAAGGCCTCCAAGTAAAACACATAAATTAACTCCAAGTTTGTGAACGGGATAGCAAGGCTGGAAGAGGATGGGCATGTGCAGTCTGCTTTATATAAGCGCCATCAGACTTCACCTTGGGACTGAAGTCATGTCCGAAAAAAATTCGATTTCTTATTTCACGAGGAATTTGAATCCAAAAATGCCCTGCTCTTATTTCTGGATTACAACTGGAAACAAAGGAAAACACGATACGTAAAAAACCAAAACCGTGCCAACCCGGTTGAACCACGCACGCGTCTGAGCACAGCTTTGGCTTTTTCGGATAGGAGAGAGACAAAAGATAAGTAAACCATGGATAGATTTCCGGATTTACCAAGCGCGACCTTTCAGGTCACGGTTATAAAGAAGAGCATTTTTATCTGTTCTGGGGAACCTCTGAGCAGTCGTTTGATGCATGACGTCTTTATACGCGAACAATTTTCGGTTTCGTGGTAGAAAAACTTACACCTCAGAAATCATGTTCAGAAATGCTCATGGCTTCCTTTTTTTTCATTGCCTCACATTTTCCTGCCTTGTGCACCACCTTATTTTTCCTTATCTTCCGTCGATTTTCGATGATGCCGTTAAGATCTCTTCCCATCTTCCTCCTCTCGCCCTAACTGGGTACAAAATAATGATTTTGTAAGTTCTTGTTGTTGTTATAGCAAAGCATATCACTCTTTTATTAGAGAAGAGCAACGCATTTTCGGAAGCAGTGTTTCCACGTCTACGAACTCAGGTTCCCCACAAACATTAAAAACACTCGTTTGAATGAAACTTTTATTCAGCTAACAGTTGCAGTAGTGAAGAAGTTTCTCTTCTTAGAACATGTACGAGAATCCATCAAATCTCGTAGATGCAGCTCCCTCACTTGAATATCTTTTTAAGTAATCAATAAAAGTTCCGCTCTTCAAAGGAATCATTTTATGCTCACTCCCAACCTCTTTCCAAGGATCCGCGATGAGTGTGTGGGAGCCAAATTTAGTGGACCGATCGATGAATGATACGTGATCAATAATAACCGTCTAATTTCAGCATATAGTGGTGTCGTAATTTACCAAACTAATCCTGCTAAACCTATCGAAAAACATGGAATGGTCCTGTGCAATCCATAGAAACGCTTCTGAAATTTGCACAAGAGAGCGTTATATTATAAACGAGACCTGTTTAAAGAGGAGAACCGTTCCTATGATTTCTGCAGCAGTGGGTAACAGGATCAAATCAATACAGAACCGATCGCGTGAATCAGCAGGAACATCAAAACAACCAGTGAAGTAAACCTCTTCCACCGGACACCTTAAGACGTCGATCTTCGGACTATTTCCGTACGTAAAAGAGTGCGCCTGCTGCGTCAACACTTACCTCTTCGCCCTCTAGAAGTCATCGTTCTAGGGGCGAAAGAAAAGAAAATAACCTGCATACAGTGTATCGCCAACCCTGGTCCAGTAAAAAGTTTCTTATGACATATGTGACATTTGAAATGCTTCGCCTTCTGATGCTGAATCAATATCTTTTCGTCCTCGAATTCGCGATTGCAGTACCTGGAATTAAACATACATCTTTTGGATTTGTTCATTTTCCAGGAGCAGCCATATCCAGTTCCTGTCTTGCTGCAATCACTACAACAGAACCTATCCATACAGCTTCACAGCAAAATAAACATCATCCGGATTAGTACTGTTTGCTTACTGTGCCTCGGGAATAAAAAGTTCGGGCACTTCGACACGCCACCACGAAGGCTGCCGAAAAGTTGCTTTTCCCCACTTCTTTTTTTTTTCATTCTTTTTTTTGCCAGCCGACATGTCATAAGTCGCTTCATTTCATTCCTTGTCCTCAAATGTATCACGAACGCTACTCCACCTGTCCGCTTTATCAATCACCTCCAACTGATCCCAAAATTCATCTGTGCAACAGAAGCGTTCATACGGTGTTAGGTACACAACATTATGAATGTGAACAACAAAGTGCAGCCTCTTCGGTTTTCACGGCAGTTTTTGAAAAAGGCATGTACATCCCGGTTAGGTCTGAAAGGTTGAGTCTCGACGGCAAAGCCCTACAGTTCAGAACCAGCATCCATCCCCCTCGTCTTTGTTGGATGTAATACCAATAAGAGCTCTTGTAGCTTTGGGTGCCTTAAGCGCGACTTTATCATCCCCCCCCCCCCCTGCAAACCAACTCCGATCGATAATGCTAAACTTGAAGGAAAAACTTTTCCTGAGGCTCGAAAGTTTCGTTTACCTCCCATCGCACTGAAAAACTACAGACATTGCTTAAAGGCGAAAAAATAAAACTGAATTCGACGGGCATCACATGCTGACTTAAAATCGTCAGCCTTCAATGCAGTTCTATTTGATTTGGATGTTCGACGGTTCAGAGCAAACTATCAATGAATGAAGTGAGGGAAATGCAAAAGACAGCTGACTCACCAACACCAAGGTTTTGCAACTCGTTTCTTCTTTCGACCCATTGTTTGTGCGACTTATACGTAGACAAGATACGTTGTAGAGAGTGTAACTGGAATTTTCACTGCCTAAAAAAATTATTGTTGAACCAAGATGCACGAACGGCATTTTACTTTCGACCGGATGATGTTTCAGGGTTAGAGAAAAAAAGAGAAAGGCGTGACCATTTACGCAGCGCTGTCAAAATTGAGTCCTCCTTATCCACAGCCACCAGGACCCCATTTACTAAATCAGCTTACGGCTCTTTAACACACCAATGTTCACACGGTTTCCAGCAAATTTTGGGCAGTGAATTTGATGGCGCTCAGGATACCTATTAAGTATTGGCAGTGCGTCTTCTTTATGCTGATCAAGCCATAATTTCACTGCCCGATGTATGACGGGATATGTTTTTTTGCAGCGAAGCGCTGAATGTATGACGGGAATGGCTCCCTCCTGACAGTGTTTTCTTTGATGCAATCACATCGACAACACTATACAGATTCCAAACAATGCCCATATATTTCCTCGGCGCTGCATGAACTTGCGAGGGATTCACCTGTAATGCAGATCAGTCGACTACAGATCAAATGAGAATAGTATGTTGGGTAGTCGTTCGATCTGCCTGCATGCTCTCGACCTTCTTTGATCTAAGTTGTAACAGCACACCGGTCCCGCCTGACCTGCAGCCGAATGGTTTACCTTAGACATCTTAACTACGCTAGGGGAAGCATGGCATTAGTCTTTTCCCAAATGCACATTGCAACGTCGTTTGCATTGCTCCATCCGGGTTTTATAAAGGAAGTGGCAATTTCACGATGCATAATTGCGTAATCCCCAGGTGAGAAGTCCTCGACGACGCATCGTCTACCAAAAACCAGTCAAGAATCCTTCCAATGGAGTAGGATTTCAGATGACATTAACAACAGCGATGTTGCTGAGGAAACTTCCCAGGAAATGGGTTGATCTACTCAGGATATTCAGGTCGCTGAATGCCACTCTTGTATAAATCACCACACACAATTGGAATACAAGCACCACGTGCTCGGGACAAGACTAGACGGAAGATTTCGCGGGCAACGATGTCGAAGCAAAGCAGTTTGCAATCGAAGCACTTGAGTGCACGGGAAAATTCAATAGCAATTAAACACTCGTTCACAAGCACAGCTGCTCAGTTTCCTACGTGCTTCATATGAGGTTTATGAACACAGCGAAATATTCGCTTAGGCGAACCCACTAGAATGAAAGAATCCGTGACAGCCACGTTTCTGAAATAACAACGGTGTGGATTCGTTTCTACCCTCAAAATTCCCATCTGCGGGAACGACTTCACTATACTACATGCGCTGTAGCGAATACGGGAAAGAACCTAACTGCGCTGCACGTAAATCTGCACACACCTTGAACCTATTGACTATAGCACACCTTGAGAGCCCACCGTGGTTGGAAAACGGAGTAGGCATGCTGCTTTGACAATGGAACCCATCTACGTTGCCGTATGTTTACTTATAGACCTCTCCCGATGCGTGATTAGTGCGAAAGATTCGTGAAGCTCCTACTCCCACGTGGGCTTCAGCCGCTCTCACTTAGAACCTCTTCTGCTGTGGTAGCGTGAAGCGATCGCAACACTTTCGGACCAATGATGATTTTTCAGTCAACAGCTTTTGTTTTTCATAGAAATTTGCAAAATAATGCTCCCGACGAGACGAGCAATCGTAAACACTTTTGAAAGCACAACCTTTTAGACAATCCTGAACATGTGCATCACCATAAACACAGACGAGAATGACCTTCATTGCACGAAGCCTCTTCCCTTCACGCAGTCCCATATACAGCACTTAATGTGACACCTCTAGCAATAGAAGCCTAGCAAATTCCAACACTCTGACGAAGGACGACTTACGATTCGCTCAAGCTTAGCAAAGAACTCGAGACAAGGAACGCAAAAAAGTGACAAGAACTTCAGCACAACACAGCCGTTCTTGACACACTACTACCTGGAGGAAATTTCACAACATGTACAACACTCGCTCCAATGACGCCACTCTACACAACATTTGCGACGCCACTGCCGTAAACGTTTTGGAGAGCAGTCTCACCCTTTCCCTTCACAAAAGATGGAAGCAGAGAAAAAGCGTTTGCACAAAGAAACTAAATTTTTCGCGAAAGAGGTGCGACGCACCCTCAAAATAATTCCATATTACGCATGAAAGCACTGCACTGCTCTCACTGAAGATCGAACGGATTTCCTGGCGCATTTTTGAAACCGTTCTCACCTTAGCCGAGAATCGAGATAGCGTGAAAGTATGCGCAGAGACTCAGAGCGGCTGAAATTTTTTAGCAAATGACGCTGAGCCGAATGCGCTGCAACGAACCAGATGCGAATCTCGGTTGATATTAAGCCAAACGGCTGAAATCGAAGATGGAGTTCAGGGCTTTCCTTGAAAGTCGGCAGTGCAGTTGCTTGTTCAATGCGTTATGACAGTCTCCGTACTGTCCTGCCAGCTTTACAGACTACCAACAAAGAATCATGTGCGCACCCTTATTTTGTCCGTTCGATTCCACAGCAGAAGCAGAATCTGTTGTTCTGCATTCTTCAGCAAAGTTTCCTGTCCTGCATTCCGATTGGTATAAAACTTGTGCCAACTTTTAAGCACCTTTAAATGCTCATAAATATAGTGAATCAACTTCACTCTTTGTATTTCAGGCCTTTTCCTGATGCTGAAATTTGGAATTTGGCCTCCAACTTCACATACGTGTGTTAAAGTCGTCCTGCCCGCGTAAATTTGACATATGCAGTGCACACTTGAGATTCGACGGAAGTTGACATCCCGAAATTCAAAAGGTTTGATGAATGCAACAATCACGATTTGCGACTGCATATTCGGCAGCGTATTCTCGAGCGTTGGCGTGAAACGTTTCAATAATGCCACTTTTCGTTGTTTTTTACGAAGAGTGAATTAAGACAGAACTGTGTCAGAACTCTCGGTTCGCCAAACAGTGCTTAAATATGCGAGGGGAATAGCTCTTCTGCTGCATCTCTCATATCGCTGCGTAAATCTTTCATGTGTACTAGTCGAGAACCGCTTAGTTACCGCTCAGTTATTATCGAACACAGTTGGGAGGTCAGTAATTTATGTAGTTGATAAATCGAAATAATCAGCTTAACGCCTAGGATAAGCCATTGATCTTACTGATAACTTTGCTGACTATCTGCTTTCAAGATTACGAAATGGAAGCATCAAAACATCACACAAACACACAAATCTTCTCGCAGAACTTAACGAATCGAAAACCCGTACTTTGGATCTGATCTTAATCCAAATACAACAACCGAATACAAACGGCATCATCAAAACGAACAGTTCCTCTGATTGATATTGCCTTTACCAGACGCAGTGAAGGCAGTACCAGAAAAAGAGATTTCCACTTCATCTTCTGTCAATTCTATCCTCCTTACTGTTGAATTCGACGAAGAGAACTGCCACAGTTTAGTGCTCTCGTGAGATGAATCGGATTGCACACTCTATCAGTGGCAATGATAACGATGCGCCGACGGTGACGGTGGTGTCGAGCGATATCCACGCCAAAGACGTACCGCTGAGCTGGTTTCAAATGGGAGTCATTCCTTTAGGCAATTCTCCTCCCATTAAAGGTTTCCCTACCAAGAGTAATGATCCCATTCAGGTGTTGCACCAGCGGGAGATTCTGTTGCGTGTGTACTGGGCATTCTTGTTCGATGGAGTTGTCTCCAAAACACAAAGCAGTCCCACTTGGAATTTACAGCTTGTAGAATATTCAAGTAGGCAGGCGTTGTTGTTCTACCCTCAAGGGGATGAATATACAGTATAGCGTGCTCTCTAGAAAAGCATATATTTCTCGCAGTGTAAAAATATCGGGAGCACGGTTGATCAAGCATGTTCCTGATGCCGTGCATTCAAGGGGCTGTTTATGTGAAACTATTGGATTTGACTGTAAATGCGAACAAAAAGACTTGGTTTATGCTGCTATTGTGGTCAACGAACGCATCGCCCCTGGGATTAACTTAGACCATGCCATGGCGCATGGGCTGCGGGATTCTGATTGTTGATTTTATTGCTGAGCACTTTTCTTTGCTGCGTTTTGATCGCCTAGCAATGTACTGACAAACATCTTTGCATTTTTGGAAGTATTTTTTGAGCATTGCGCAAGTGGCATTCCACTAGTTATAACGAGTGGTTTACATATTCCTATTCTTGAGCTAAACAGCCACGCCGTTTCGATGAGTGCTTCAAGCTGTTTTTGGTGGTCTCAAGTCTTGTTGCTATTATGTAGTGCCATCAGAAGTTATAAACGATATCACTTCTTGCGAAAAAAAAAGTGTGATCTTAATGTCCAAAGTACATGTCTCTGGAAGTTTCTCAGCCAGCGGTCATGTGACACAGCGTCTGATCTTTGGGGAACAACGGCTAACGAGTACCATGATTGTCCTTGGCGGCTTTCATGTTCCTTAAAGAGAACTGAATCGATTACTCTATTAGCTTCATCGGTAGTGATGATGCGTATTTCTGTTTTTTAAACTTTACTTTGCGCTACGTAATTTAAAATTGCACCCATCTGAGAAAGTCTCAGAATATCGTGTTACGCTTCCATAGTACTTCCTATAGCTAGCAGCCAGAAATGTTCTCTTAAGTCCATAGATTTAAGCCTGATAGTCTTCCCCTAAGCCCACAGGTTTAAGTGGTAGTCCAGAGCCATTCAGGAGGTGCACAACTAGCTTGAATATTTGGCGCGATAAATTTGTGGAAATTCTGGGAAAGCATTTAATCTCTTGTATTCGCGGAAAGCCGTTCAGCGGTTATAGTGCTAGTAAACTGTGTGCACGACAGATAGTCTGGGAAAATGAATTTCGAGTGATTATTGATGCTGTTAACTGTGCGATCTTCTTAAAGTTTTACTCACTGGTCTTCAAACAAGACGATGGAATTCTTCTGCAGTTTGCAAAGTCACTTAATTTCTCCAAAGTTTGAGGCGGATATTTCCTGAATGTAATTCAGATGGAGCAACAAAGCTTCCTTGAATATTGCTCTCAAATTTTGTCCCGTCTCATACTGATATTAGTGATGTTGGAAATGATCGGAGGCATTTCGCTTATATCGCGAATTGCGCATCCTGCACTCCACAGCATACAGCTCAAATGTCATATTTGCAATGTTCTGATTTTTGTCGAACAGAGTTGGATTCTACTGCTTGCCAAAAAGTTGTAAAGCATTTTTGTGGCATTCATTTAGAGGCAATGCTCACACTGGCTCTCCCTCAAGAATGATGTTTTCTCGCTATTCAGTTATTGTACTTCACAAAAATTACGCATTGAACAGCCTACTTCACAGCCATCAATTCAGCGTTGTCTCATTATGGAATCCCCCATGGCAGACAGTCGTTCACTCAAATAATATTTCCGTTTTATAAGCCGCCTTGATTTCTCAGCTCTCTAGTCCACTTGCACTTTCTTCTATTGAAGTCTTGTGTTCCTCGCTCCACTGAATGACTTCTCTCTGTATAAAAATTACTGTCATCTTACAGTTCTTATTGTATGCTATGATTATGGGAAGTCGCAAATGATTATTTCTTGACTTCATTATTTTTTCGTTATTTTGCAGTTTCCTCTGTTCATTTGTGACCGTAAACTTCAATATTTAGTTATGAGGACACTTGAAACAATCAGCAAAGAAGCGATGAGTTGAGAAACGCTAAAAATTTTTCAACTTACAGTAGCATCGCTGCTGTGCAGAAATGCCCGTTTGAAGAGCGCTGCCTGTGAGCTGTCGAAAGTATGCCGAAAGACACACAACACGATCAACAACGGCTGAGCGCATCGCATGCGTAAGCAAACTGGAAACGCCGACAAAGCGGATAATGGGCACTGAGTTTGAGTGGTTAAAGCATCAAAAGCGGATGAAATGGCCGCTTCTCACTCTCCCAATTTCGTCTGTCATACTTTCGAATCCATCACAGTGTAACCATTGCGTACTAAAAGCGTCTCTCCCAAGCAATTCTATTTTTTTTAAAATATTGCCCCTCCACTTAAACCAAAAAGTTGAGCAATCGCACAACTCAAAGAAGGGAGGTGGAAAAGATTTTTTAAAAATATTGCCCCTCCACTTTACTCTGCCTGGAAAGGTGAGTTTGCAAATTTTATTGAGTTCTTTTAGAAAGTTTGAATTTTTCAACGAGAAAATATGGCGAATTCGCATTCATCAGAGAAGCGCTACGTTTATTAGAAAAGATTAATGAAATTCTCATAGTTCTCCTCAAGTTTTATAATTTCCACCAGTAATCGTTGAGGCAAATAACCCTCTTAATTTCCAGTAGCTGAAGAAGTCCCGAAAAAGCGGCAGTAAAAGTTTGTTATTTGTGGTGAAGTAGTTAACATCAACACTTGTCGCGTCAAAAAGTGTAAAAATATGGTTTATATCCTTCAGACACATTTCCCTACCTGTAATTGTATAATTTTTAAATCCGTTTTCTTCAACTGGTAGGAATCTGCCGAGGCATGCATTTTTGCCTGGAGAAATTAAAAAAGATAAGCAGTATGCAACTTCGTGCACTCTTCCCACACCGAGAGATCTGGTAACAGTGGTGGTCAGCTCTCGAGGCGAGGCAGTTTTCATTGAAATCGCTATTTCTTTGCAACTGATACATATTGGCATATATGATATGAGGAATATAACAATTTGATGTGCTATAAATATTTACATCTGGCAGTTACATACTCAGTTATGTTACCAAGCTATTGCATCTTTCCTCAATATTGCAACGGATGCGTCGAAACGTTTTCGCATAAAGTGATGCGAAAATTTGTCTTCTCAAAAGTTTCAGGTTGACGTTACTGTCATTGAAGTGCTCAGAGTTCCGGTGTGTTCAAATGTTTATGCACAAATAGGACACACAGACACCTCACTAAGGGATTTGAGTGCGGCCGATATATTCGCCCTTTGCACTGTATGCTGCATTGTGTTTGTGCACACAAGAGAAATGGCCAGTTATAGGTGCTTTGAGCGCGGTGCTCGGCTCGTCGAACGGACAGCCAGTCCAATTTGGCTTTGTGGACGCTCACAAAAAAGTACCTGTCAACGTTGACGAATGTCACTTTCAAAAAAATTCAGCGTGTATGCATGTGGCAGCTGACCACACTCTCTTCTAGAATATGTGCTTCGATCCGATCTCTTTTTCCACTTTATCCCGCTCTGCTATCCACACCAATCGCAGCTGCGCTTCGCAAAAGTCACAGTTCTTATTCTTCTTCAAAATATGGCTTCATATTGTTCCATGAATTTTCTCTTTGGTTAAAATAAGAAGGACCTAGCTTTGCAACCTCCTATACTTGTGCATTTGTTTGTGCTACCCTATCTTCATTCGTGACAGACGATATTTTTGCAACGACTTTTTGGGAAAAAATGCAGCTTTATGCCGTGCTTCTTGCAACTAAAACTGAACTTCTCTGTGCTATTTTGTTTTTGATGTAACATCTATTAAACTGTACTGGACAGTGCATCTTGTCAAGACTAAAAAGTCAAATTGTGCCATACTATTCTCTTCCTGTCTGCCATCCAAACAGATCACATTTGACCAGTATATTCTCCATATTTTGAAGTCGTTTACTTCAAAAATTTCTGCCAAATAGGCAGCTGCTTTTCTTGTATTTGCCCGATGCGAGAAGATAGGGAATGCAGAGTGCTCGCCGAAGCGTTCGAATGTTTGCAGCAGTTGGTAATTGAAGAGATCTCGATACATCTGAAATAGAGTGCGCATAAAGTGTATTTATTGGGATTCTTTGTTAACAATATTTGGGTATTAATGCAGTATGATTGGAATTCAGTTCCTGTCGTATCGGGAAAGGTTTTAGCAATGGCATACTATAGCTATTCCTACTTGGTGACGTTCAAATGTTAGCACGAGTAGATATACTTCTGCTGCCGATTCCATAACTCCTAACATCGATTGCAAACTTCATTGTTGCCCAACAGTAATCGCAAAGGTGCTGCGATAGGATATCACTCGACGAATACATTACAGTACGCTAAATGTTGCACTCAGATGTTAACGAGAGACAGCGAAATCTATCTCAAGCGCACCAATTTCAACACACAAAATTGTCATTAAGTATGCATGGGTATACGTTTCGCAAATAAAATCGCTCATTCATTGAAAAACGATACGCCTACATAAAACTGCATTTGCTCCCGTTTTTAAATTTGGTTAATTTTTGCTAAGTTTCACTGAATTCGCATATCTTAGTTAAAATTCACAAAACTTCGTAAAGTATACGTAACATTCATCACCCTATTCCACTGCCTGTTGTAAGCAAGTTCTGCTATAACCAAGTTACTTTGTGCACAAATTATTCACCATCGCATTACCTGGAGTGGAAGTACTCAACATTGTTATGTGTCAGTAAGTAAACAAATCTGTATTCGTAGCCTTATGCCAAACCTTAGCGTACGGAACCATTCAGCTCCTGACGCACCCCTTACGTACTTATCATGCGCTCATTCACGGATATGTAAACCATCGATCAGTATGGACGATACCGTGGTTTATACGGCCGTCGATTAAAAGGCGCATTTCCAAGCTGCCACTGAGTATTCGCTGCTAGAGCCAAATAAGAAACCCATAGCCTAGCACAAACTGCTATCTGCACCATTCGAAAACATCACATAAATGATATGCGCGTTCCTTCTAATGAACTCACATAAATCGAATGGATGATAGCAATTACATTCTCAGTTATCTATCAGTTTTTATTGTGCCTGGATCCGTATCTGCTTCTAAAAACGTCCCTGCTCTACTGCTGAGCTCACGACACTATCCCTTCGGATTTCCATCGATGGGTCTCTCAGACTGAATTAGAAAAAGCGTGGTACTTCGGAAGCAGTCGATACAAGCCTCAAGTTGTACCCAATTAGCAAAATTAGAGAAAGAATCAGTGACTTAGAAACACTACGGCATTTATATAGGCTGTTCGAGCATATTCACGCAACAAAGCACCTGTATCGGAACGATGAACAAATCTTGTATAGTGCCCTGTCGAAGTATTTCAAAGAGAAATACTGCAGCCAGTCATTCTCTTTATTTTTTCCATTCATCCAAGATATTTTTCCTAAGCAGTAAACTGTTGCTGTTTAAGAGTATAGTGCATAATCTTACAGCTAACACTTCTATCCCATCATAATGTAGTTGTTTGATAAGAACAATGATGCAGTGCTACGACATTTTTTCAGCAAAAAACGCAACAGTGTGTTTGTTTGTTCATTAACTCATTTATATATTTCCACGTTTACACATTTGTTACATGAAATCGCATATAAAATTTGTTGTACATTTCTAGCATTATACTTTGAGAATCATTACTAACAAAATACTAACTTATTATTAAAGCAGACCATCTAGTCTCAGAATCTCCTTATCCGTCGCCTTTTTTCATCACCATCTCACGTCGCAAAGAAATTCTGTTTTATCATCGTTTCGAGATTTGCGAGTTCCAGGGCACGAACGCTGAGGCGAGGTCAGCACTTTCGTCTGACTACACAGTGGGCGATAGTTTTGGGCGCAATCATGAGGATATAATGTCTCGATCATTTTCACTTACATTGTTCTTACCTATATTAGCAGGTAGGCCGTCGCACTTTCCTCTTTTTTTCTTACATTTTCCGCTCCGGAAATTTGTTTGCGGCTTGAAGTGAGTTTTTTTGTACTTTAGCTAAAAACGCGGTTTTGTTGTCTATGACCAAAACCTACAATGTATCAACGTTTTTTGCGCTATTTTAGGGATCTTCCTACTCATTCGTGATCCTCAAATGAAAGCGAACGTATAGATTAATACAGTAGCCAAATGTCTTGCTTAGCCTGCCCAAAATAATTACATAGTTGCTGTCTCCGTTTTCGGTGTATAACATCAAGAACTTTTTTTTTCAGCCACGAGATTTTTAAAATTCTTCAACTATTTTACTGAGAAATGAGAACTAAGAGAAACTCTCTGTGTCCTTCCATCTGGTTCCGTCACATGACGCCAACATTTTCAGAATCACTTGTGGCGCAGGAGTCTTTCTTAACTGAGGAGGATTTTGCAAATTCTTTAGACGGTGAGTTCATAAATTCCCTCTGTATCTTACGAGATTATTCGGTTCACAGCATCACACATACTGTAATTTTGCGGACTATCTTGACACTATCAGACATTTACAGATTTTGTTCGCGTTGACACACTAATCGAATTTTTAAAATACATCTTCGAATATTGTTATTTAACCCATAGTTTGCTAAGTCTAGAAGGTGTTAAACCTATATTCTTCATCTCTATAGCCCATTCATGTGAACAAAGCAAAGTTTCACCTAGATGCTCATATGCGTTCTTCTCGACCTAGGTTTCGTTCAACGCAATGATTTAAAGAATCAATTACAGCTACACTCAAACGATCTCGTCTTGCTACGGCAGCGTGCCATGATATTTTGCATTATGAAGTGCGTTAGAAAAGTGTGATTTCGGCTTACTTCTGTTGAACCTTGCCTTAGTTTTTGGAACACGCTGAAGAGGTACTTCCGAGTGTCATTCCTAGGCACATCAAAATATTTCCCGAAAAGCACGTTTTCCACCCTGCTGTGTAGAACATATCCCTTTTTTCGATGTTGAAAACGGCATGGCAAATTTTAAAATGCATACGAAATCCTTGGATTGAATACTAAATGAGAATTACACCTCAGCATCGCAAAACGTTATCATCTATCAAGGTGCATGATGCTGAGTCTTCTTTGAGAGTCGCCAGTTCAGGATCTGCGGCGGACAAAACTTTTTACTCGCTCGTCCGCCAGTATTCAGCAAAGCCGTGACTTCGACTCTACATTTCCGATGCTTACAGTACTGCCTCCACTTTCAGAAATCACTGTTCCGACGTCCGAATGTAACCAGTACATAATTATTGTTTGCAGAGGACGTGGCGTTTCTCACAGAAAGGGATTTCGAGAATGCGCGTCTTCTTCACAAAGGACAAATTGGCTCGTTCTCTTCATCACATATCGCCAGCAGCTTTATTTGCATCAAATACTCAAAAATTAACATTTGTTTCTAACTATCTTTCACCAGTTTTGTTTCGGACAGGTGTACTTAGGACAGGAACTTTAACGGTAGTGAACAAACGGATGTCTTTTTACCTTCATGAGTTGAAATAATAACCCTCCACCAATGAAACTTCTTTCAGATAGCAGTGGCTGAATAGCGGACCCTAGTCACTGTTTAGGAAAATATCTCAAAAGTTTATTTTCTATTTGAAAATAATTTTGTCTTCCCGATAGACTATGTCGGCGGCGGTGAATAGGTCCAGCTATTGTCAACTGCCTTAGAAGCTTTTAGATGAGTTCTCCAACGGGAAATTTAAATAACAGAAAAAAAATTAGGGCTCATAAACTGCTTCGTTTTACTCACCATCAGTCCTTTCGCTGTAGAATGACTCATAAGCAAATGAATTACTGGGATCCATGGCAGCGTGTGAAGCGACCGAATACTTCTGAATGCGAATGCATTATATGTGCTAACAAATTGTTTAGACAATTATCAGTCAACATTAATTCCCCAATAACACGAGTACCTTGCTCATGTTAGTGCGGGCGGAGAAAGTAAGACTGGTAATGATGAGTTGTGGCCAGTCATTCATCGTTCACTTGCAAAACCGGCAACAAACTGGAGCTTCTACTGAAATGCTGAATATTTTAAGAGCGGCCTACCATCAAGCTCAATGTGCTTCCACATCAGAAGTTTTTTCGTGGAGATATTAGAGGAAAGGCTGCGTGGTCGACGGTGAGTTTCTTTTTCTTTCAATGTTTGCCATAAAGTAGCCTGGGAAAGTGGAGATGAAGAAATAAGCTTCCGAAAGCGAGACAGACATTAAGCAACCGTCTTGCGTTACACGTAAAAGTCGATTACCAAATAAAGACACCATTATGTTTCTGCCCAGCTCCAATATCAGTAAGTTGTACTCAGTTTATGCGCACAAACACTTCTTCAGTTCAGCAACTGTGAGAGGTCTGCTCACTTCCGAGATTAGGTAATCACTAAAGACCAAGTTGTCATATTATTTCAGAAGATGAGAGAAGGAGCTCGCAGAAATGGTGTTCTTTCCGGTATTAAAAAGTGGCCAAATGCCAGGATCCCCTACGCTATTTCATCGGAGTACAACGAAAGGGAACGTGCGGTCAGTATCTCAAACTATTATTCTATGAAGAAAAGCAAACGTCCTTGGACATCCGTCAATAGAACCCTCTCCTTTCGTTCTGGAATTTATTGAAGACTTCTTTTTAGTGACACCATTCATTTTTTAGCTTTCAGTTTCAAGTAACGGAGACCACCTTGCTACAAGACCTTATTATTATCGGAAAACGAGAGCGTCTGATGATTATAAGGCTGTTTCATTGTTGCACATGAGTTTTTAAAGCACTTCGCAACTGTGCTTCAATCCTCTTTGCGGGAACATCAAGCAGGCTCACTGCTAGCAGAAGCGCGGCTCAATTTACACCAACTTTTCGATGCGAGGAAATGCTTCCGACAAGCGCACGGGATCCTCTTCAGAAATAATGAGAACTAGAATAAGGCGATGTTACGTTTGCAATGGAGGCGCATTCGATGGATATAACCTTTCACCCAATCTTCCGCCACTTAAATCTTCTGAAGCTGCAATGACAGCCGAATTTAGTGAATTTTTGAGCACAATATATGTGTTTAATTAAAAATATGACTTTCCAAAGAATATAAAGGCAGCAGTGTTTAGACCGTTCCTTAGAGAAGACATCATCTAATAAGTACCTCCTAACGTATGCGACTAAACTGTGCTCTCAGCGAACTGCTTTATAGGTGCTAGCAAGGGCATTTCAAGAATATCACACACGAACATGCGTACGCTTTTCGCCTCGAACTGCATTCGACCGCGACTATCTGTATATTGGGAAAATTGATGGGTTTACTAATAATTATTAATTTTTTATCCCATTTCTTTGCAAACTGAATACTGCAAATCTTAAGTGAAATATTACACATCAAGTGTGACCATTAAATTCCTACCCGGTGATCGTTATTATAGATGAAAATATCGAGGTAGTGCATAAGTTTTTACAATTTAAGCTAAACGAACAGAGAATGAGCCAGAACAAAAGATTTACGAGATGACGCATTTTGTGGACACCTTATGCCAGTTAATTTAAAACATTAAATTCTTATACCCTTAAGTTCATGCAGCGAGAAATTCATTCTGTTTGAGTAATGCTGACTGATAGGGAATTCTAGTAATAAGAGCTTACTTCTCCGACATAGATCCATCTGGCGTTGTAGAACATGATCGGCATTCAGCAAACTAGACAGTTTTTCAAGTGACCTGAGTTTATATCTATGACAGAGATTGGCACCCTAGTCTAACTCAGTCAGACTGTAATCATTATTATGCTTACGAGCATGACTTAAACCCGCGATTCCCAGCTTTACGAACATACCTTCTAAAGAACTGAGCTAATTTGATGATGTGTGTGTGCATGGGAGGGGAGATGTGGAGGGAGGCGAGTAAACGTATGCACAGCAGCTTAGTCGGCTTCGGCATCTGATTGGGAAGCCGGGAGCCATGGGCTCAAATCTCGCTTGTGGAAGTGATTTTCACCAGTCAGTTCATCTGATTTCAGAAAATTGCGTGTAGTTATTGGATGTTGTATATCACTGCAAATCATTTTCTGCTGCCTGCAGTGCATATGACGATGAAATGTTCTATAACATAATAAATAACCCATTTTTCCATTAAACCCAACGTAACTATGTACGGAGGATTTTAAACAATGTCCCTTTACAAACATCATATGCGGTTTGAACGACGCCTTGAAAATCGGCCTGTGAGGTCGAAAGTCGACCGAAAAGAAACTCAGTTTACTGAACTTAATAGAACTGACAAAAACTACTTGGTTATATGAAGGGACCTCACTATTTTATAACCTAATGCGAGAAAATAAAAGGTTTAAGCACCAGTGACAACATTCTCTTCGTCTTGTTCTCCTCCTTTTCATCAGTGCGGCTTAAGGTGTTACACCTATTTTTCTTAATGCAGCTTGCTTTGTGAATACTTCTGATATCACGTTACCGTCACTTTATATCACGTTACCGTCACTTTTTGTTAAAATACAATGCCCTAAAAATGAAAACAGGGCTACATTTTCCACTTTATCTGGGTATCGCTCCATCAAGCTTCATAGATGGCCATTGTCTTAGTATTCCCGCTTACCTCAAATTGAAATTTTTATCCTCTTTTATTCATAACTAGTTTCACTCAACCTGACCAATTTTATTCTTGTCGCTTGTAGCATGAAAGAGTAAGGAGTGGAAATTGAAGGTGCTTTTCGGATGTCGGACGTGCTGGAGGTCGCCAGGAGCTTTCGCTTGATCATGGTTGTTTGCAATACGATACCGCTATCCATGAACTCATGCACTCGGTCGGATTCTTTCACGAACACGAACGATGGGACCGAGATAACTACATTACGATTCTCTGGCATAACATTGATGAGGGTTCTTCATCTCTTGCTTTTCTCAAGGCTCCTTTCAGTTTCTGTAGTCGCTTGGTGTTGGAAGTGTAACATTCACATTTCGTATAATAATATACGAAAACAAATTTCCATTCAGAAATTTCTGCGGTTTCTGAAGGTCATGATTGCTTTTTTCAGTACTATGTGCAACTGTTTACTTTGGAGGATGTTTCCTATTCTCTCATTAAACAACTTCTTTCCCCCTCTTCCTCTATGTTAGCCCTTCGCCAGATTGAAAAACACATTTGCCAATAATATTTTGGTTTAGTACAGGCACCTCAATCTCCTTGCACAATTTCTAAAACCGCACTTTTCATATGTTGATTTTTTGAGAAATTGCGACTTCGATTTGCACATATCGCAAAAATTAGCGACTAACAACAACCATTACGTTAAAGGACGATGGTAAATGCTCATGGTGAAAGGTATATATGCATGAGGGGCTGTCACAGAGGTGCGACATGCAATTGCAATCGTCCGTTTCGTCTTGATGTCTTTTGAATACATCACCTCAGTGGTAATCTTCATGTTTGCTTACATTTCACCACAACCACACGTCGTCGTACAACAGAGTCGTCGTATAACAACCATCGAGTTATCGAAGTTGGATAATAGGGTGGTGATTTCAGAAGCTTATGACCAGTTTGGAAAAGTGGACCTCTCGGAGAGTTCCTATTACGGCCAGCCATACGACTACCATTCGATAATGCACTACGATAGCCTGGCGTTCAGCAAAAACGGATTAGAAACACTGATTGCTAAACGGTCGGGTTCTCTTGCTTCTCATATGGGTTTATGTCGTTTTACACGTATTTCTCATGCACTTTTTCTTTTTATGTAAATGTATTACCCCTCAAATATACGGCGAAAATTTCTCATATATATATATATATATATATATATATATATATATATATATATATATATATATATATATATATATATATATATATATATATATATATATATATATATATATATATATATATATATATATATATATATATATATATATGTATATATAATGTCTAATGTATATGTAAGGATAATACACTAAAATATTAGCAAGAGACGGCGAAATCTGTCGCAGATGTGTCAGTTTCATTCCAGAAACCTTCATACAAGTGTGCATGAGTATTGCTGACTGGCAGGGGCGGCACTGAGGAGGATCAAGCATAGGCAGAGGGCAAGAGCCGAAAACCATCCGTCGCTGCCGACATGCTAGAGCACAAGGGAGATAGAAGAAGCAGCTTATGGCGCAGCAGAACACAAGTCGAACGGAAGATATCCGGATGGGCCGAAGCCCGACTTATAGAGGCTCCAGATATCGTCTGGGGTGGCAAAAGAGCACCTGAGTCGATGAATGAAGCACAATAAACGAGAATCGACTATGCGAGTAAATGTGACAACTGCGGTATTAGATCACAAGTAAATATCTTGGGTAGCCTCTTCGGTGCCACAACCAAGAAGTATGTCTATCTCAAAGGAAGTCGCTGCTGCGTAATCCATATGCAGCATCAGAAGTACATCGGCGCGCCTGGCAGTTTGAAATTAAATTAACACCCTAAAAGTTCTGCGAAAGTAAATTTACCAATGCTCTATCGAATTTCAACAGGACTACTTCCCCCATTTATCGTTGCCTTAAAGTAGTACATCGTTGTCCTCGTCTTTGCCGATCTCTCCATTTGTCTGTTGCCCACTATATTAAGTTGACGTTCGCTTTCACTTCTTCATTGTTGAATAACAACGAAACACCGTCCCTCACAGCCCTCCTTTACTCATTTGGAAAGCGGAACCCACGGCACCGCTCTCCACAGCTCGGAATGGTCCTTTCACTGTCCGACTCCGACGAAGATGAGTAGAACTCAGTTGAATCGCCCTCTTCATTCAGCAGTGTTCCATCAAAAATTCTCGCAGTTGATCGTCACAGAAATTCAAAATTGAAATTTTCGGCTGCAAGGTGCGATGAGTACTGCTTTGCGAGTTTCCCAGGAGGTAGAGTGAATTACACAACAATCCAAATGCAATTTCTGATTGCTAGACTATAATTTGATATCGAATCTTTCCTCTATGAGCGCACAGGCTGTTTTCTGATATCTTATAAAACCCAAAGTATTTAAACTACTGTATCCTATTCTGTAATAGCAATGTAAAAACTTAATTTAATCTGTGCTATCCAGGGGTACAGAAAAAAATATTACAATGCAGTAGAGTTTATGACGTAGAGAAAGCATCACTGGTTCCAATCCATCTTGAAGAGTGTGGAGTCTCATCGACTGCGGTGTTCGGCCCCTCTCAAATGATATGAGCATCGTCTTCGAATTTGTTTGTTTCTAAAAAGTTCCAACCTATATGCCTATTCACACTAAATTCGCGCTCACCTTGAGGATGCAAAATCGCTAATACTGAAAGACACATTAGTCCGATTCAGCATGGGGCAGCGGACAGCACGTGAAAAAAAAAAAAAAAAAAAACATGCGAAGCACTATGCTTGACACCATTTTACTATTTCTTTAGATCTGCTCAATGTCGAGTCTAGTCTTACCTCAGCCCATAGCAGATCTACAAATGGTTCACTCGCACAGTGTTTGATTTGAGAACCGCCTCATAGCAAAGCCGCCTTATTTCACCACAGTAATCTTTAGTGCTCGTCTAACAGTAGATAGCGACATAAACATGAATGCATAAACATGCTCGCTGATACGCACATTTTGTTGTGCGCCCACGCAAAACGAGGCACTGTAACATGTTAGCTGATGTACAGCGCTAGCATGTACCAGTTAAAACTGAAACGTGTTGTGGCTGATTCAACACGTTTCGTGAAATGAAAAGCAACCGAAGGGTTAGCAACATTAGTGGAAAAGCGGAACGTTTGAAAAACCGTGATGAAAAGCATTGTCGTTCAGGTAGCTTCTGTGACAGTACCCATTTGTTTAATTCTTGTGTTACATTATCCAATTAACGTTCCTATACTAAAGATTGAGAAAGAGCTTGCAAAAAAATCGTTTTTGTTCAGTTCGGAAATGACCTTAGTGATGGGCTCAGCAGTCGATTTTTCAACCATCGATCTGGCGAAAATAAACCAAATGTACTCGTGCTCTATGCGAACGCGTTCCATGTTTTCGCAACCAGATCTAATCGACGCTCACCTCATAGCAATGGATACACGACGCTCAGTGGCCAGCACGCAGCTTCTCAGCGAATCGCGAAGAGGTTGGGTCGCGTTATGCAAGCGGTCGTTTGGACATCAGCGGCAGGGAGAGGTTGAGGAAGGGAAGGGTTTTGACAAAGAGAAAGTACAAAAGAGGGAGAAGTGTAGGGGCACATTTCGTTTGAATCGAATACAAGGATGTAAGAGTTGCCGAGAAAGAATGAAATAGAAAGAATGTGTTATCATTTTGGCTTCAAGAATTTTTGTCCACCTAATTCAGTGGGAAATTCGAAGCTGTCTTCGATGCGCCCACCTGAATGACTGTAATACAACAAAAGCGGTTTACATCTTCTATGAGCACTGCAAATGCTCAGTGAGTTGCTGTTACAAATTAAACATCCACCCAGTACTCGTCTTCATTCTTTTATTTATCACTACCTTCGCATAATTCCACTTCTTCCACAATACATCTTTGTTGGGCGTTTAAATTTAAATGAGTGCTGCTATGAAATGCAACAACTGTGGCCTTTATTCTATTTTTCTGCTGCATAAGAGCGAACGAAGTACAATTATTTGCATTTTTATCCAAACAGTCGAGCACCCAATAGAGCCAACACATTAGTCACCGCCACCGATACATACTTACTAAAAGCACCAATGACTGTGTTATTATCGGTTACACTGGTATTATCATACAATCTTGGAATATCTAGTACTTGCTACTATCAATATATAGCCAACGAATTCTCCTTCCGTTGTTGGATTCGTTCCTACAGCATTACATCATATTTGTGCGCCCTCGTCTCACGAAGGATTTAGGCGAACGATTCTGCTAAGTGCGTCAATTGCAAGAAAATTTCATTTTCAATGAAAAATGAGCAAGATAAGACTTCTTTCAGCTAAAAGTAAAATATTTCGGCAACAAAGATCTAACAATTCATAGAATTACTTTCTTTCTGTAACAAAGAAAATGACAGAAACACTTCGTTGAAATATTTTCAGAATGTCGCGACCGCTCAAATCTGTGCTGGCGTTGGTTGAATCGCTGTCGCTCAATTTTTTTCGAGAACGTTATGCGGGAATTCTGTTCGCGTTCGTGTCACTTCTGTACAACGGCTATCTCACAAATAATTCGTCCCACGTCCACTTCGCAGTCAATGTTTGCTTTAGGATCGCTGTCACCGATACGCTCTATCGCTTAGTAGCCATTTAGATGTGTTCAAAACGAAATATCTCGCGACTTATGAAAGCTTCATCTATCTGGTCAAATAAAGCTGCATCAATTGAGCTTACGTGGTGATCGCCTTGAAAATCTTAAAAGTGCGAACGCACGTCAGCACGAGTGAAAAGACAAAAGTTTTCTTCTTATTTCACTTTAGCAGGCAATCTTTCACGTAAATGTTCGGACAGAACAATGGACCAGTGCCTGAGAGGCGACGGTAGAAGGCTGGTGGCTTGTAACATGAGACTGATTTAAGAGTAACTGAGCCTGCTTATAGTCAGCTTTTTATGCTGGTTATAAATTTTAGAAAAGCGATCGCGTGGATCACCGCACGTGCATGTGTATGATCGCATGTTTGTGCGTGTCGACTTGTCTGTTTGAAGCTTACCTGTGCTGCTAGTTTATCCTATATCAAATTTACGCGGACAGGACGACTTTAACACACGTATGTGAAGTTGGAGGGCAAATTCCAAATTTCAGCATCAGGAAAAGGCCTGATATACAAAGAGTGAGGTTGATTCACTATATTTATGAGCATTTAAAGGTGCTTAAAAGTTGGCACAAGTTTTATACCAATCGGAATGCAGGACAGGAAACTTTGCTGAAGAATGCAGAACAACAGATTCTGCTTCTTTTCTGGAATCGAACGGACCAAAATAAGGGTGCACACATGATTCCTTGTTGGTAGTCTGTAAGCACGGACGGGCTTATGTCATCTACTTCATCGCTGTTTTCGGCTTTGGATGGCGAAGCTGTTGGATAAATCGTTGATCAATTCTCAGCTTTCGCACATCGACAAAAGTAACAAAAAATGTGTTAATGTGATGGGGAAAAAATGCTATTCTTCAAATTTTTATTCCTGAGTATATTAGCCAACACGTAGCGAAGAAGCAGAAAAGTTTATACATTACCGCCTGCTCAGCAGTCAGTTGCCATAAGCAATTCGAGTTCACCGCAGATTTCGGCCTCTAAGGTGTTTGAGCCCTCTCGAGAACTGGGTCGATTCGGAGCAGGTTTGTCCTTATCGGAGGCTAGCGACGAAACATTCACGATAGATGATCGATAGATAATACTTGAACTCTTTCTCACATGTATATAAAGCTGGTAAAATCTATCCGTCGTTAACTTTGAGCGATTCTTTGATGCAATGTTGCTGGGATGTTTGATGGCGGAGAAATCGTCTTTAATGGACCTGTGTGGATTAATGCAGACACAGACCGTTGTTTCATACCGATAAGGTGTTTATTATTTTGTGGTTCGTGAAAATATTTGTCTTCCTGTTGTTGTTCTATTACCATGCAAGGATTGTATGCCCTCCTTCTTCTCCTGAATTTGTTTGAAAAGGAATGCAGTCAAATGTGCGCATCTATGCAAAGAGCAGCAAGCAAGAAAGAGAGACCAGTTACGATGGATGTTTTTGTACAGCTTGTTACCGATGACTGTTTGGTATATGACGATGCCACACGTCAGCGAAGCAGTTCGTTCAGTTATGGGCTAAAGCGCTGCGTTGTTGGAGTTTAGCGCTCGGATTTTCGTGAGAAAACAGAACTAGTTGTAGGCACAACACTAAAACTTGAGTGGGAATTTTAAGAAGATTTGAAGTTTGGTTTACCTAAGAAGCAGCTTCTCATATGTCGTTTCGGACTACGACTTGTTTTTATCATTAGCAGAAAGCTACTGGGCTCTATGCAGGGCGGAAATATTTATTTTTCCATTTGCTTCAACTCTGCAGCCAAAGTGTCTAACAGAGGCACTAGGAGATTCAAGAAGACGCAGAGCACAGAGTTTTTTCATTCATGACGGATTCTGCAGGTGCGCCTTATACTGAAGAATTACAAATGATTCCCTGCGGTCCCCAGCCACGTAGGGCCGCCTCGTACATAAGCGTCAACAAAACTGAGGACGTGAAAAGGAAATCGCTCATTTTATGCTGAGCAGCCGCATGTAAAGTTTCCTCTAAAAATTTCAATCCAACTGCACTGTTGCTATAAGCGTTTGGAAACAACTTCCACAATTTGAGATAGGAAAGTAAACCAGCATCTTTGCAAATTGCTTTAATTTTTATATGCTTCAGCAAATTTGGTCTACCCTCAGGTCAAGGCAACATTTGTCATTGGTCCTGCGGAAATCATCCGAAGTCGTGTCTGGGAATGTTTGGATCACCATCAGGGCATCTGCTCCCTATTTATCATTTTTCATCACCCCGATGCTCGTCATGCTGACCGCCATCCACATACGCCCGATTAGTCCCACTGATCAGAAAAGAGAAGTGTAACGATGATACGAATCGTACGAGTGCCACTGATGGAAGCGGCTTGTGTGATCTGATTCTTCACTTCTACTCCCGATAAATTCAGGACGTCAGACCTTAATTCCCTAGTAGCTTTATCATATCACCTCTGGAGAAGACGTTACTCAGCAGCAGCATGACGCGGCTCGTAATAGAAACTTCCGGACGAGGCCTTAAATTGATGGTAGCTCGAAGGCACAAGTGAGGCAAAGAGCCACGTGCACAGTATCAGATATTTTCAACAATCAATTCATCACTACATACTGGCCAAGTGGCACTGAATAGCGTGCAGAAGAGCAGTATTTCAATTTCCGGAAGCTTTAAAACAATCGTACATTTTGAACTGTTCTAATGAGATGTTCATTCTGATGTCTTCTGATAGGAAAGGAAGTGGTCATTTACTGTATGAGTGAAAGGAGCAATATTAAGCGAGTAGTTTCGAACGCAACACAGCATCACTTTATGATTGCGAATGTAATTACACATACAACCCGAAACGCACAGTTCAATTGCGAGATTGATTTGCTTGAGCTACTTTGAAAGTACATCAGGGCACGCATATTTCTTGGCTAGCTTGCAGACGTGTCAAGGCGCACCTCATCTGTTATACAACTGGTGTGACCGGCAGAGAGAGAACATCAATTATATGCATCCAGTTCCCCTCATTCATATGTGCCAGGCAGTAAGGATACACCGGGCGCACAATTGTTCTGATTCAGAACTTAGGATAAAGGTGGGAAAAGCGTGCTGGTAACATTAGGTCTGTAGACGCCAAGCCTGTTTTCAAATATTTTTTTCTTTAACAATCGCAATTTAAAGATGGGGAAGTCCATACGGAACAGTTGTACGCAAGGATGTCCTGATCAAATCTGAAAGTGCTATTGCCAGATCGTCAGTATTGGTTCCAAGAGGTGAGACTGCGTAAGTCGGATTGCCTGAATGGAGCAAGATGTTTTGCCTTAGCATCAGAACTATACCTTCCCTTGCATCTTTTCAGCCAGTGAGTTTATACGGCTACAGCGCTCTAAAATGTAGTTCAGTGTGCCTGTATTTTTTTCCCACGCTGTTGTAGTGCATGCGGTTAGTATCCAAACAGGCTTAAATGGATGCTTGATTCAGGCGATCTTCGTACAGCACATTCTCAAGGCCAAGAAATGTGGACAAGTGCAAAACAGATAGAAACATGCTGCACACAAAATGATCAGGGTTTGGAGTTGGCAATGGACATGTGGCGGTTGTGAATTAACTGCAGCGATGGGTCGGGATCATAGATGAATACTAGTTCAGTCGCTCTCGCTCAGGGTGGATATTCATATTTTGTGTATTTGCCGGTGTATACATGTAAGAATTGTTGATTCCGTTCCTGTGTAAATCCTTCCCACGGCGATCGCTATTTCCATTGCAGCATCCGCATAGGGTTTCCCGCTTTCGCACGCAGCAGAACACGCATAGTATTAGCAGACATATTAGTATCGCCAAGCCAAGGGCCTGAAATCGACTGAATTCAGCCGTGCACGCCGACACTACTGTAATATGACTGGTTGCCGTATCTTTCGCTTCGGAAAAGGTGCAAATTCATTGCCACAAATATCAGTTCTACTCATGAATTTACTCACTTTCTTTATTTAATATGTGTTGCCACATAATAAGTGTTTTTTGCTTCATTTGAAAGAACAACGAATGAAGTAATATGGTTTTGTTGCATTTTGTTGGAAGCTTCTGAAAGATCATTTTGTTGCATCATTTTTTATTGGAAGCTTCTGAAAAAGGTTGCATTATTGCTACAGCTACGGAATAATCAATTCGATTTTTCAGATTACTAGAGTATTTCATATAACGCAATACAGCAAGTGATTTTATTATCGCGTAATTTCGAAGAGACAGAAATGATAACCGCTTAAAATATACGTTCATTAGAAAGCATTCCCTACCTATTCCCGAGGATAAATAAAATGGTCTCTGGAAACTCACGACAAAAAAAACATCAAGAAAGTGGTATGAAACAATTACCTTGCTTATCTGTCATTGGGTGAGTTTATTGACAAAAACCCTGCATTCCGCTATTAAGGCCAGCTGAGGAAAAAAGATGGTAACAAAAAACAAACAAATGTGTGAATTGAAATGAACTTCCAGTCATCACCAGTGTCACGTTTTGCGCTATGCTATGTGATAATGCTTAGTGAAACAAATTTAATGTATTGTGCAGTCGTAGTGTGATGCGGAGGTGCTGGTGCTGAAAGAACCAGTCAGGGATCATTTCTCAAATCTTCTTCCCGGTTCTTCCAACAGGTTCTCTATACTGACAAATCGATCTCCGAGAGGATTCCCCAGACCGAGATTCCTCTCCATGTAGCATGCTATGCGATCCATGGAAGACTGGAAGATGTTTATAAAGCTTGTCAACGCTATTCAGAGTGATGCAGTGGTGCGCACTCCCTGTTTTAAATTTTCGATACAGCATTCGCTCAAATCATGCATTCTGAAGATAAATGTGATAAAGCTTTTGTGCTTTCAGCTTTGAAGCGTATGTCATCGCCAAGCAAGTGCTGCTGTTTGATCACTGATGCACTTACCTTAAGCAGGCACACAAAGAGGAGGTAAGAGGGATGAATTCGCTTCGGGTGTGGCCAAACTTTTGAAGTGTAAGATTATTTCAGCAGGACAGCATAGTACTTCTGAACCAGCAAAGCCGACTAGTACGCTAGGATCAAGAACTGTACTGAGCGAGATGGCATATCTTGGCAGAGACAGCCACAGGCGTATTCGGAGGTTAGGCTAGGAATTCGTTGAAGGCACGCAGCAATATCGCTGAACTCTGCACGAGGCCAGATAAGAAAGTCATGGGGCAGCACCACTTAGAAATTACATCAGAAATTATCAACGAACGTCTAAACAACGCCAGTACTTCTTGCCTGAGTTTTTTTTTCTGATCCAAGAACGGGAGACAATAAGTCAAATCAGTGGGACTTTGTATCCTAGTCTGATTCCGACTCCTGCAAAAAGGATCCGGATTCTAACAGCTCCGAAGTCAAAAAATGGATAAATTAACTCGCCATCTCTTACTCCTCTTGGAGCTCAGGGTCGATTCTCGGATTCGGTTCTACAGTCAGTCGAAGAATCAGTCTCAAGCCCAGATATCGGAGTCAAATCCCACAACAGCACATCACTGGTATGGCACATTTTCCAATGAAGCGCAGCAGGCTTAACTTCAGAGCAAAAAACTTTGAACTAAATTGTTTGACTGGCAATAACATTCATTAAATGAAGCACAATGAATTCTGATTTGCCATGTCTTCTACAGTAGCTATATCTGGTCTGGTAAAATTGCTGTGTATCAAGCAATGAACCCGGTGAGTTTTCCCCCATCAAGCATACTGAGTTCAGTACTCATTCAGACTTCCAGCTCTTTCAGATTCCTCACACAGTTTGAATTCAATAAAGTTCTTCTGGGCAAGCTTCACGGACTGCCGACTGATTCGATCCTTGCATATCATCAATATCTGGCAAAAGCTGAAGGTAATTCATCTCAAACACTAAAAGCCATACTGGGAAAATGCAACTAACATATGTTGTTAGACCGATGTGTTTTGTTGTGATTTTGTCGATGAATTCCTGGAAGACCGTTTTCGTGCCTGAAATTACAAGGTTTAACAGCGTACAGATAGCGACTAAGCAGTGAACTAATGTGGTAAAGGGTGAGAGCTGCTGTCTTCAGATTGCGCATGAGCAACGTTCAGTGCCATTGTTATAAACTTTTATTGATTCATGCAGATGTGGGATGCGACGAATTCCCTCAGTTTTGGTGTACTATTAACGCGACTAGGAAATGGTGCTATATGAGTATAAATAGAATGCACTTTTCACCTCTAGCCGCAAAAATGTAGGAAATACCTGCAGAAAGAATAGGTTTGGCGCTTTTCCACAAAAGTTAGCATTATGCAAATCCATAGCCGAGGAACTTATTCATGCTACAAAACTCGTCTTTTGGAGAACAGTCTTGCTTGCAAATTTTATTGCAAGGGCCGGTGTTCATATTTAACAAGAAGGATGAGGATGCAGGAAGAAACTAGATATGCCTGTTGCCATCCAATGCGCAAATTACGTGCATCGCTGCAGTTCACGTGTTTAGTAAATTAAGTTGTTGGAATAGAAAGCAAACAAACGCAAGCAATCAGACACACGCATATATACTCAACGCAGACAGGCTTGATCCTCGGTTTTTCTCGCATGGTGCGCATAATAAACTGCGTGGAGGGATTTGTTTAGTTGAGTAAGTATTTTTGCCCGAACGTCCCCCGGACTCAACTCATCAAAAAAAGAAAAAATTCGGAGCGAAGAAATTTGCGATAAAAACGTCTGCGCACATGTGTACGTAGACATTTCTTAATCTGTTTCTTTTTAAACAAACGCACAGTCAGCTTCACTATTTGTTTATCGAATTCTTCAGCTATTCAAAGAAGCATCCATACCCATTGTTCACTGCAATACTTCTCGGTCTGTTTCTCTGATAAACAAACTAAGCCACAAATTTGTCGCTTAATAGAGACAAATAATAATGCTTGTTCTCACCGTTTGCGAGTAGTGAATGATTGCCTGTCGCCGCTTCCGTATAATCAGGCGTGCTTAGAACAGCCATTTCTTCTCCAATACTGTTTACAGAGGAAATGTCATGCACTGTTTGAACTGCATCCGTATCATCACGAAATGCAATCTTATCAGCTTCTTCTTCCTCACTTGCTCCCTCTCCATATTCTAGCTCGCTAGACCCAATTTCTGAAAAATTGTGCACTTTGGAATCTTCTGAGAAAATACCGTCGCATGAAGGTATGTTTAGACCTTAACACACTGGCTTAGCAACTGGTTTACAATTATTCCCGAATCACAGGTAATTCTTCACGATAGTCTAGGCAGATGAAAGGAGGCGGTAGAGTTACGCGGAAATTTCGAAGGAAGAACTACAAGCTTTCGCTGAGAAAGACAAAATTTAGTCAGTTTTATATTCTTTTTTTGGCCAGGAAAATGAAGTTTATAAGCACTCAAATTTCAACCAAGCTTCGCAGTTAATAAAGATGAGAAGAAGCGGTTCAAAGGGCATTCAAATATCACTGCATACAAATTTTTACCTCTTGTAAACCTCAGTTTGGCATTCCAAATTTTGCTCCAGAAGCGCCAAGATATTATACAAATAAGGAATCACATAGGGTCCCACTCTGAGGGTGTGCAAAATAAACGCTGATTGGAGCATAGAAAGAGGAATTCTGTGGGAAATAAGAAAATATTACCCCTCAATCTTACAGAGCTGCGCGCCAGTGAAAGCAGCATTTTTTGGAGGGATTACAGAACCGCTTGGATATTTCGTAAAATTGGATGAGAAAATCGGAAGCTGCTTAAACTGTTCGCGTCTTTCCTGAAAAAGCAACGAAATTACTTAAATTGTTTAGGGCCTTCACGAGAAGCGTCAATGAGCCGCTACACTTTGTTGGCTATTCAGTCATACGCTAATTTCATCTTAAAAGACAGAAAGAAACAATAAGCCCTCAAGAAAATTCTCTAAAGTTGATCATTTTCATGAATATATATTTTAGTTGGGAAATGTGGAAAGGTTGAATTGGCCCCAATACATCATTATATCTAATTACAATATATGAAGTGTGAAGTGAAATCGACATAAATGTTCCAATTCGTGAGAGTCGCACGACTTTTTTTATTCCATTGCTTTTCCTCTGATCACTGACTTGTTGTTTTTTCGAAGGTGCTGATGTTCTTCCTGTGAACTCTTTTTTCCTTTTGGCGAGAACAAATTTTTACATAATTTTGCTCTTCTCAAAAGCTGTTCAGCGGAAATGTATTCATCTCTTTTCTCTTCTATTTGTCGATTAAACCTGCAGTAATTCCAGTACAAACCGATGCAATGTTGGACACGAAGGCTGACATAAATTATGATTTACACTTAATTTCTTGATTTGTAACTCTCACGCTTAATAAGGCTCCACCATACTTCCACGATAGAGACAATAATTATTGCAATGCTATGGAAATTACAACTATCATCGTCGTAATCTCCGAGCCATCACATATTCATCTCCGTAGAGGAGTTTGACTTCATATTCTTACATTTAATAAGCTCCCTCCTCGCGACTTGTACGTCAACTCCAATACATACGCTCTAAACTTCGCTCTGATGCAGCATGAAATCAAACACCAATAAATGTCATTTGTTTTTCTTCTTCTCATCTCGTTTTACCTTATCGAATTTCAAAAGAAGCAGAGCAGTTGCTTTATGCATTCAAACAAACACTCATTGCCATTCTTCCACTAGGAAATAATACAAAATCAAGCTCATGTGAAAGACAAGATGAACGAAAGGGTCTTGAAAATGAATTTTGCCTAAACTGAAATGGGTATTCTTCTTTTCCATGAAGTTTTTTTGTTGTAGGGAATGGAAGAATTGTGCCGCGCGTACCTCTTGCTATGATGTGAAATATGGCTCGGTGTTAAGGCAAACAGACTTCAGCACTATTTGAGAACAGATTGTTCTTTCTGAATCAGATTTGACAAGATACTTGCCATATCTAGAAACTTACTGTGTTTACTTCTTGAAAAAAATTGCAAGACTCAATATAATTTGTTTCATGTGGATGTTCAAGCAGTGATGATGATGGCCTTCAGAAAAGGGAGGGATGCTTTCCTAGCAAGTGCCCTTTCCTTAACATCTCTCGGATTAAGCAAGAAGTGCTCTGCACGCTTTAGAAGAAAAAATTCAAATTGAAGGAAGTGTAACAGAAAAGAACACAGTCCCAAGTAATCCAGATAGAAACAAACCAGCAGCTGTGCTCAGTGTTGTTAGCTCGAAACGACGATGCGCTCTTTCTCGATCTTGCTGCAGGATTTTGCGCATCGCTTCATCACTGTTTTTCCTATGTTCCTCATTGCTCATCATTTCCTCAGCATCCTCCTTTTCAGCACTCATTGTCGCACTTTGTGCGCTCGTATCATCGTCAGCCAGAGTATCATCAGAACTGAAACTTGCTCGCCTCTCCTCATCATTCTCAAATGCCGAAATGCCGTATGATTCTGTTCTCGTTCCTTCATTTCCTTCCTCTTCATCTGTGTCACCATCAATCTGCCCATTTTTTCCATTATCCTCTCCGCTAAGTTCATCGAACCTTCTGTCTGCTGTGGCGTATATTCGGCTTTCGTCCACTTTACTATCACTTTGTGCATTGTCCATTTCGTCTATTAGATTCTCACGGAAATCCGCGTCTGCTTCATCGCCGCCTTTTGCAATACTTAATTCAGCACTACTTTCTTTTTGCTCGGATTCTTCTTCAAAACTGGTATCAGTATTCGAATACTCGTCTGAATTCGCTTCTGCAGCTATTGGCTCCTCGTCTCCACCTTCCGGAACTGGTCGTGACTCATCGTCAGCAGCAAAAAAGTCCACTTCTTTAGCCACTTCCTCAGCCGTCTTCTGCAATTACTTAAATTGGGTTAGAGAGATGTCGATTTGCAAAACAGTTCATGCCTCCTATGCCTCCTAATATAAGAACATTTCATAATGGGAAGTGGAACAGAGTGCATAAACGCAGGAACAAACGAAAATGCTTGGACAAAAAATTTTGTTAGGCCATTTATATGTCATCTAGATGGTATTTAACTGATGAAGTTTTGGGTTTATTTCCAGAAAGAAGGAAAATTATCGAAGCAATCAAATGAGGCGCTGGTACAGAGAAGGCAACCGTAATTACAGCTATCTGAAGAAATGTGCTTAAAAATGTCAAAGAGCATCTTGCTTCTGAGCCACGACTTCGATGCGCCTTTGAAAATTACCGTTGCAAACAGCACTGTGGCATGATCGTTTCTGCGCATATTTACGTGCGTATGTGGCACAGTTCAGGTATAGTCTGCACCATTTAATGGACTCCGATACCGATACTTTCAAGCTGATTCATCTATTTCTGAAAGTCGCAGTCTAGAGAGCACCTAATCAATACCCAAAATATGATATCTGACAGTGGCTGGGTCTATCTGTATGATGCTTCGGTTTTGAAAAACAAAGTTTTCGTAGAACAACAGCGCGCTCTTGTTAAAGTATGAGCACACTGCTGCACATGTTCTAATATTTCTCGAAAATTCAAGGCGTTTATTGGTTCAATAATTGGGAGTGCATAGGCGCATGTCGTATAAGCTCCACTGGCATCCTTCCAAGCTTACCATAAAATTTCTTCTAATTCATAATCAAATTTAGTGATCATTTCCTATAAGAAGCACATATTATAAAGAAATATCAAAATCAGTGGCTGTTTTTTCATTTGAATCTTCAGCAGGTAGAGGGTTTCGTAAAGAGAGAGCAGCAAGCAGTTCATAAACAGGAGAGTTCAGCGAGCTTTATATAACATTATGAACTTGTCTGATTTCATAGCACTAGCCGTAAATATGGCGAAAGTGGAAGAATAAATGCTAAAACAAGAGAAAAGCTTGCAATGGGTAACAGAAGGATGCGTTCTAGAGCACTTCTGCCTATCACAGCATTCTGCTTTGTGATTTGCCAACAGGTTAGCGCAAGATAATACATTCAAATGTTAACTGCCCGCTTGCGCAGTTATCTCATTGAACGTTGTTTTTGGGACCCAAACTTTTGTACAATGAAGACCCGATCGGATGCAAATTGCTCACACTTTTAGGTTCCCTTAAATAGCTGCAACTGCTTTAGAAGTTTTTAGGCCGACCTAGACGGAAAGGAAGGCCATCCTATGAAATGCATTATCACTATCAAAATTTGCACCTTCACTGTTTCACAAGTTGCAATTACAGGGTAGGCAAGCACACATATGCAAAAGCGCATACGTGATAACTCCATAATGCGCTTTGCAAATGCAAATCTTCAAAAGCACAGAAGAACGAAAAAAAGACGAAGAGTGGGCAAATATAAGCAAGTTCTCTACAGTAGCAGCAGCTGAACGTTAGCTTTGGCGTTACTTCTTGAGCTTTACTGAATTGCAAAATGCTTTTCGCAAAACATATCGAACTTCCTGATGACTCCTTGTTTTGCTGGCTAGCTTTGAAATTACTTGGAAATATTAACGAGTTTGAAATGATTTTACTAACGTTTCTCATTCTTTTCGAGGGCTTTTAGGAATCATTGCTTTTCTCTAAATGTAAGTGGCGAGTAATCGGCCTAACCAATGGAAGCCGACGAGAAAGCTATCTAGCAAAAACACCCACTTCCTTCTGCACGTGCTCGAACTCGGCCGCATTCTCCATTGCCACCAGAGATCTTTCTCCACCTATATCATTTGCATTCATATGTATTGTGTTTCCATTTCCTTCTTCTTTCCATTTTACAACATCGCCCGGAAAGTTCTCACCTGAAAATGAGTTGGATAACTGCGACTCATTCTTCTAAAAGAATTTCGCCGATGAGAAGAATGCGCTATTTGAAACGAAGGTAGTTTTTAGCGGCTTCTTTGTAATCGTCAGTGGAAACCCTTTTTTGTAATCCTTTTGCTTGAAAATTTCTGGTGGATTTTTACCAATTCTTGCAGGTGAGTCCGAACTGGCAGGCCAATTTCTGGTAATTCTTCTGTATTCTTCATTTTTATTCTTTCGTCACCTCTCTGAAAACCCACGATGTGGTCCCTCATTCTCATCTTCATACTCTCTGGCTTCTGAATTCAACCAATAATAAAAACTTCCGCTAGTATCAAGCAAGAGAAAAACTTGAGTATCACGATGCGAAAGTTCTTCAGGAGAAAACAGTGCCCAGAAAATAGCAGAATGGTGAGAAATGATGAAAACGGCCACATCGATTAAACAAACTGGTAGGCACGCATACACTCAGAACACTACGGAATGCCAAAAATGCTCGCTCTGTCTTCATTACTTTCATCATACAACTATAGGGATAGTTGATCACTACGGTGCAGTTTATATCGACACGTTGCATCTATGGTTCATATTTAGAAAAGAACGATGCGCTTAAACAAATAAATACACACATTCTTGAGATCGCGAAACTAATAAAAAATGAGTTATTTTATTGTCACAGAAACTAAGCACTCGTTTTTCTCAATGGGAACGAGGTTCGACAAGTCGTTTAACGAATGAAAATTCTTCAAGCGCACGTTTTCTTCAAAACTAAAATTCTTCAAAACTGTTGCAGACACGGCGTTTATTGTGTCCGTTTGATAATATTCAGTTATCACAGTCGGATGAGAACAACAGCTAAACAGTCAGAAATTTCTTTGCGCGCCTTCAACCACGCTGTGAGCCATGTTATTTACCGTATCCCCAACCGCTTTATAACGATAGCTGCATGTGCTAACCCGGGAATGGCAGACGGAAGGTAGTTAAGATTGGTTCACAAGGTGATGAATATGAGGTTGAGAAAAGGTCATGCTCAGCAGCGAAATGAAAGCATTTCGCAAAACGAGGCATCTTTTGTTGCATTCATGGAACAGATTGTTTGGCAGGGATGCAACTGTAATAAAAGAAGAATCAATCCGTGTCAGTCGTTTGTAATATTTCGAGAACAATAAAGGGCGTCCTAGACTACTCTATTCATGCATGCTGAAGCGTACTGAGCAGTATCTATTACTCATGATTTTGCAGTGGCAACAGTATATCCTATCCGCTGCCATTCGCTGCACGTCTGAAAATCGCAATGGGCAGTGAGCCGCCTGAAGTCACAATATTTAATTACGCATAGATTTTTTTTGCACAGTGGGATAAATTTTAAGCGCATTTGACTTGCAGCCTGAAATGATGATGAAAAATTTCATCCTTAAGTTTCAAGACACCCTTATAATCTAACGCATTTTGTAGATCCAAGCTTTTGAGAGCAGAATTTCACACCATGCTTGAAACGTTATGAAGGATTCTTTTCAGATCAATTCATTGCCAACAGACCATTTTGACTGTCTCCGAATCCATATATGCTCGTCTCTAGATCAAATTCTAAGTTGCCCGAATCTATCACTGAATACACATCGACAACCGCACTGTCCGTTCTGCGAGGATTCAGTTGCCTTGGTCTTTCCACATATACCGAATACCTGCAAAGCAGACCTATCAAAATGCCCTCGCTAGTAGCCTTTACAGTTCAACTGATCGGTTCAACCGATCCATTTTTATCATTAATTTTTGAACATCGACTCTTCATTTGTCGAACATTTGACCTATAAAGTCTTTAATCCAACCCTCCAACATTAACCGGTCCGGTAGCCCAATAGTCAAGTTTTTTCGAGCGAGCCAATTTTACAGCGTACCCAAAATACAGCGGAAGAAATTAGTTTCTTTATTTACTTAGGATCTTATGGTCTCAAATATCTCTAACCAGAATACGTCTGACAGTTCTACGACTGTCACGAAAACCACCTTTCTTCTGTGCTCGCTCTTTTAGTGCAATACAATGAATAGGGGAAGATAGCCACCATTATCACTGCCTTTCGTAGTCTCATTTGTATATCACAAGGGGCTCATTTGGTGTGAAACTTTGAAAAAGCAACTGTGCGAAAAATCAACCAGAATTTAACGTTCTCAGCTCCTGCGAAGACAGCCCTGTCGAACTGCACTTCCGAGACACCATCGTCTTCGTAAAAGTTCTGTAAAGTAGCGACTCTTGAAAAGATGTCGTGATTTAATTCGCGACCCTCTTAAATATGCGTTTATTCCAATTTTCGTTTCATTTCCGCAGTAATAAAAAGCTTAAGATCAAATAATGATTACTGAAGCCAATGAAGACACACAAAAAAGCGTCATACAAGGATTCTCCTCAAAAAAATGATATCTTCTAAGCACAAATTTACTCAAATACTCCCATAATTCTTCACTGCAGAGAAAGTTTCGATAGGAAAATTCGCGAAAAAAAAATTAGCTCTAGAGATGATGCATTTTCAACATATTTGATTGATGGACCCATGCAACTTTAAAATTCCCAGAAGCTCCTTTTGGTTACTCAATATTTTCTTTCACAAAATCATGCCGCGGCGGTGATCTGCTTCTGGCGGCCACATATCTGCTTGCGGCGTTGTTTTAATTGTCAAACAATGAGAACTAGGCTGCGAAATTTGGCATCCATTGTAAGGCAATAGGTTGGATTTTAGAGAACTTTGCCATACTTCTGAGTTAGCACTTAAGCACTATAAAATCTATGTTCAAACAGTGCATTGTGGAGAACAGTAGGCCGCGTAACTGAGCGTTTGAACGAACGCAGGAAACGTTTTAGTAACGATTGCTTCACTTTATGGAGGTGTTGGCTTGCTCGAATGGCTGCCTAATAAGAAAAGCAACGCTTTTTTCAGAGTTTCGTTCAGTGAAGAAGTAGGCTGCAGAGCGTTAACATGAAATTAGACAAGAAATCCAGAGCACTTACGTCAGCGAATTGATCCTCGACGTCAGCTTCAGCATTACCTGCTTCTGATTCGCTCATTTCGATTTGAAGATTAGCACTGCAGATATTATTCTGCCCATCGGCCGTGACTTGAAGTGCGTCCCCGTCGCAATTCTCTGGATGCTAAAGTCGATATTTTTTGCCATTTGCTCATTGTGTAAGGTAATCGGAGTAGGTGAAATGAAATGTTGTAAAGTGGATTTCGCTAAAGTGATTATGCAGACGGAGCAATTTCTTGACTTCATGATTTCTTGACAGTCTCAGCTTTCATGATTTCGGTTTCGGAAAAATTGTCATGCAAAAACTAGTGATTAAAAACTCACAGTGACCGGGAATTCATAATGCATTGTCAGGTTGGAAAGGCGTAGCTCCCTCCAATATGGCTGTAACCAAAACGGTTCTATCGTAACGATGACTGAGGATTGTCGATTTTCAGCTTGAGGACGAGGTGGTGATTGCAATGCTGTAAATTTCATAAAGATAGATGATATGCGCAAATGAAAATTTTATCGAATTAAATGAAATAGCCAAATTTCCAGTGATGTCGTGAATTAACGCCTAAAAATAAAGGCCGTTTTCACATGAAAAATTTCTCTACAAATACTGTTTCATAACGCACGATGACACTTAGAGGAATCTCGTTTGCTGCATTCTTATATACGTACGTCTAAACGCTGCGCTGCCCGTTCACATCGTCATTCAAATTCAACATCGTCCTCAGTAGAAGGACAATACAACAACACTATGGGGTGTTTTTTAGAATGATACCCCAGCTGATATCCGCTTCATCGTTGATAGCTACCAGACCAAGCTATGCATCTCTCTCATGCATCCTAGCGAGCTCATGTCTATCCGCATATGTGGCTATCCGCATCAATTAGAACCTCCAGGCGAGCGCCAATAACCGTGCTGTTGCAAAATTTTATATATATATATATATATATATATATATATATATATATATATATATATATATATATATATATATATATATATATATATATATATATATATATATATATATATATATATATATATATATATATATATATATATATATATATATAGTTCAGTTAAGCTGAATAGTCAGTTTTTTCCACTGACAGATTATTTCCTGGCATTAGACTGTTGCCCAAGAAAATAGCATACGAAAATAGAAAATTTCATGGGCCTATCCTCAATAGTTTGCGAGCTGAAACTGTTACACAGATGATGATGAAGGAGGCGAGGGAAGGAAAAAATTTTCCTCAAAGCAGCAGAAATATGGTACAGCATAGCAACGAACAGAAAAAACGCACAGTAACAACTACGTGACCTACATCTGCCACTTGCAAACTGATCATCTCTTGAGAAACAATAGTGACTCAGTAGACGCCACAATATCTCAGTATTATTATGGCGTCTACTGAGTACAAACTCACTTACCAACTCATTTAGTACCAAGTCATTCGCTGCGCATCTAGAAATATGGCAGGAACAAGTGGTTCCCCACAGTGGAAACTGGTATGAAAAACTCAGTGAAGAGTTCTTCAGAAATTCGCCAGAATCTAAGGTAACAAGCGACATCAAATATTGTCAATGGTATACGCATAAGGTGATTGTTCGGCTCACAGCAGTAAAGGAGGCAAACAGAGAAGGAAGGCAGTGTTTAGAGATTTTATTAAAACGGACGATAAAACGGTTGAAAATCAGATGAAATCTTTTACAAACCAGAAAGATAGCATATGTTGAAGAGTCTCGTTGATGCATTGTTCGGTTTCTGTCGAGTTGGTTTTGTGTCGCAGGTCTTTGGGATATTGTGTGCGCATCCACATACTCCTACTGTTTCATCTGGAGCTCGACGTGCCCGTAACGCACTCTCACGCAATCGAACACAAACGCTAAAACAATTGTAATATTCCGCTAAGTAAATGAGGCATATGCGTCTTCCCTAATGCAGCATTTCGCACGAACACATGAGGCACATGGCACGTGTGTATTTAGTCACTCCATCTACAGAATGAGCAGGAAGTGAGGGCTGGCATACTGCACATACCAGTTTAACAAGTCGGCTTATTTCTGCTCCCGTGCCTCTGAAACCAACTAACGAAACTCTAAAAGATAGTGCCGTTTACATTCGGTCGTCAATATTATTAGTACTGCAGAAAGAAGTTGTCGCACTCCAGATGAACTGTCACAGATGTTCCTGGGGAGCTATTAAATCATGCATGGCATCCTTCACACTGTGAAATCATGAAAACAACATCTTCACTCAGTGCATTGTCAAACAGATATTTTAACCTCTAATTAACTCTATTCAAAAACTGTTCGAAGGATTAAAGGGATAAGCTCATATTTATGAGGCCCCCTACTTCTTACTGAGATGGTTCTTTTTTCACAAGAATTTCCCATCTGCTTTTCAGATTAATCAACGGACGGGAAAACATTTGTAACAAGTTGGAAGTAACCTGTAGCCATTAATGGTGCAATGTTGACAGCCACGGCACTGTTCAGTTGTCCCGTTTGCATCGCTAAGCTCGGTTATCGTTTTATCGAAGGTCGTTCGTTCGCACTCCAGATCAACACAGTCCCTCTGGTAGGCCATCTGATGGACCGTGAATCTGTTGAACAATGTTTTAGGTAATAATGCAGCAGATGTTTTTTCTTCAACGAGAGCATTGCATAGATATTTATTATCTCCTCTCGCTCGCTCCCTTGCTTTCTCAGTCACGCATGAATTAGCGGGTACAGAATGAGTGAACAGCTGCCAGGTGATCGAAAAGCATCGAAAGAACTGAAGTTTATCAAAAATGTTGAAGAAAAATCATTAAAAGTGGGGAATTTCTCGTCCGACCATGGACTGTCGAAGCGCACTATTTGAGATTTATAGAAACAAAAATATTTCTGGCAAATTTAACACTGCAAACTTAATTATATTTCATTTATCTTTTCACGATCTCATATGCCTTGTGCAAAACGATCTCTACTGTTTACAAACTATCACAAAATTCCACAAACGTTTTAGCAACGCCTATATGCCGCCTACAGAATTTCTGAGGATAAAGCAGTAGCAGAGCACGCCCGTGTTTGATTAAGACGCAGAGTGTATTTCCATTCCTTCGCCTTCCCCCAAAGCAAATGTTCGGCCTAGTGAAGATCAGTTATTTTAGTATAGCGACATCTTTGATAGAGCTTATAAATTCGTGCCTTGTGATCCGTTTTCAGATAGAAATTTTCATACCATCACAAGAGCAAACATAATTAATTTTTATTTCCAGATTCCCGTCAAAGACATATTCACACAGCAGTTACCTGACACCGATGGCAAGAATCATTAAAATTGCATGGTGCAACATTCTTTCATGAACTGCTGACAACCAGCGTGTTGAGCACCTTTCCTTGTCGTCTACAATTCTGAAATCTATTTGAATGTCGTATTTCCAACTGTACAAACCTTGCAGCATATATCGATGAAATACATGGAGTATTTGAAGATGAAATCAAATAGAGATGCAAGAATGAAAACCTGCTATTCGTCCATAACAGAAGCAGTGTTTCAACTGATGTAGCGCTTAGATCATAAAACAGCGATAATATTATAGTTAAATGGGCATACGTCGTATTGTTTCGCTTTTACTGTATAAGTAATATGGATTACAGAAGAAGGAAGGATGGCAAGAAGTGAAGATCTGCGGACATTGCGACAGAAAATAATATGATTCTCAAGAAAATTCATAATTCGTTGACTATGGAAAAGCTGCAAGCATTCAGAAGGGCCATAGCAATAATACAAATGAGTATAGTAATAGAATTTAAACCCTTGAAATGCAAAAATCACCTCTTGAATCATTAACGGTGCCCCACAACGAAAGTAAGTATGGGATGTGGACGGAAAATATGTTTTTTGGACGGCAATTGCACGAACAGCTTTGCCTCTTTAAATGCAAGGAAACGATCATAAGAGCGGACGTTCTATAAATTTTGCAAAGATCTAAACTTCGATTTGTTTACTTAAGAAAATTACACATATATAAGCATTTCTTAGTCGCAGTTTTCAGAACCTCTCTACAAAACAACATTGATTTATGATGAAGTGTTCTCTTGCACCTCAAATTCAATCAAGTGCGCTCTCTTAAATATGCATTATGCAAACTGGGTCTATAACTTTCTTTCCTAAAATTTCTACCTGGGAGCGGACGAACAGCATGATCTCCTGTAAACTTTCCTGTAACAATTGAAGTAGGTTGTTATCTAAACGGACAATCCCGGTGACGAACGAAATTCTACCTTTCACTCATCCTACTCCCTCGCATTTTAAACGAAGCTTGGAGCCCAGCTCTCGCTTAACCATTTTTTAAATGATCGGTGCGAGCGGTAACTGTGTGCAATAAGCACGGAGAGATGACTCAGGCTTTTGTTTGTTTTTTTTAAACCTTAGGCTTTGACAGCGGCCAACAAACTTATCCAGGTAAGGAAGTAAACAAGTAGACGAATCATGAAAGCAAATAAATTCAATTAGGGCTAATGAGCTTGAGTAATCGAGAAAGCATCATCAAAAGCTTTAAAATGAGACCTGGATGAGTTGGCAACTTTTATGAGCACTAAACCTACTTTCGCAAAAAAATGATTAAAATAACACAACACTCTCATACTACAGTGCGACTATATTGAACAGCAAAACGCGAACCGAAGGGGTTATTTATTAACTCAACAGTTAATACATAGCAAACTCAAAGCTTCACATTTCAGTTCAGTTAGGCGCAGCAGTATTTTGTAGACGATTATTTGTTAACTATATAAGCGTCACTAGGCATAACGCTGTCTCCATGAAACCCCTAGGTAGATGTTGAAGCTTGCACGGAAGGCTTAAGTGAGAGGGCGCAAGTAGCTCTAGCATAAATAACCAAGGCACAAGTGTTTCGAATGCAAGCGATCTGCTCATGTGAATAGCGGGAGTAGCGTGTTCATAAATGATCCGGCACACTCAAACTCAACCGTACTAACCACCTCAAACTCATGCGCGCAACCAGCCATCTACCACCTCACGCCTTGCTCCACGATCCACTGTTTGCCTCCTCACACTTCAAACTCACTTACTCATCCAATTATTCTTTATCAATCCTGCATCCCATTCCTTATCAGTTTGCACTTAAATCTCGCAACCACTGTTCACTAGCATGCAGTTTGCCACCTCCAACACGTGCTGTTTCCAATTTCATACCTAATCCCACAGTCCACTTACTCCTCACATTCTTTCCCACAAGGCAGCATCCTGTCTGCCACCATAAACTTTATTCCACAAGTCACAAACAACTTGCATTTCAAAGTTCAACCCACTTTGTATCATGCTATACATCTTCACGACACCTTAAATCACATTACTCATATATATCAGCCGGAATATGAGAAACCAAGAAGAGTTAGACCAACAACTCCACTTGGCCAAAGTTTCAAAAACAGTTTTTGCAACTCAAAGTCTAGCCAGTAGATCAGAATTCCGCCGAGCCGATTACATTTAGAGACCAAGAAAGCTGGTTTCGAAATTGCGATGTTTGCAAAGACTTAGAGGATGGTCCGCTCCAGTCTGGTCAGGTTTGTCTAATAGATCGATCATTCAAAGGCTTAGCTGGTAAAATTCTCTCACAGCGCTATAATCTGCCTATTTTTGAATCTTTCTCTTTGAAGTGAGTTGACCATTCCACTCAGAAGCAGCGTTCCACTTGTTGATACACAGAAATCTTGGATAAATATTTAACAAGCAAAGAGCGCATAAAAACCAACTCAACGAGCCAAATTTTCCAACATCATTGCTTCGCATCTGCTATCTTGAACATTTAAAGGTTTTCTAATGATGTGGGCATGAAGAATGTATGGAGGAGCATGAATTTAGCGATTTGGTGGTTATCTTGGCTCAAAAGTTTGCAACAGTTCAACTGTGTTATAGCATTTCAGCAGTGTGAAACGCTCCGTCTTTCTATTATTGAACAAACAAGTGGGCTTCATGAAGAAGAACTCAATTATGGCTTATTGTTATGGATAAGGAGCACTGAAAGAAGCTGAGACACTGAATAAATTTGCATCTGACAACAATGTTATTCACTCATCTAAATGAGCGAAGCATCCGCAGTCGGATTTTGAAAGCCGTTGTGCTCAAAATCTTCCTAACTGTCCACTTAAAAATCCCACAATATATGACCATATTCGAAGACTGAGGCATGATAACGATGAGAAGCGAAACTGAAAATCGGGTGCGATTGCAAGTTATCAATCTGTGCTTTGTTTCGCTCATCGCTGCTGTCATTCTGACGCACTGACAAACTGATCGTTCTTGTGCAGGTTTGACTTAACAAGCTGTTCATTCTTGTGCACTTTTTATAAGCTTGCATAAAAGCGGTTTATGTGATCAGTATGTCAATGCATATCTATGTAAGTCTATGTGCTGCTCTGTCCTATAGCTTCAGCTCGGAGATGTAACATTTTGCTGTGGTGAAATTTAGAAATGATAAATTCTAGCTCCCCTTTCCCCAGTCAAGTCGAATTTCAGGTCATTTTTTTGTCTAAGCGGCCGAAGGCGAACAAAGGAAGAAAAAAAGATGGCTATATACATAAGTATGCGTAAACTTAGCACTTGCATGTGTTACGCAATAAAGAAAATTTCATGACTGTTTCCCCTGACGCCGGTGCAAAAATTCAGAAAGGAAGGCGTAATAGGTATTAACATGAAAGTGGTTTCATCTAATGAAAGCAAATGGACATTTTAGCAGTTCAGAAGGAAGACTTGACGTCGAAATGGCGAGGATTCGTAGAAAATAGCTGCGGGAAAGCGAAAGTGGAGTAGAGAATGAATCCAAAACGAGCATACTAAAAGGAAAAGAGCGCGTCTCAATGCACACAACTATCGGGTTTCCCGATATTTCCCCTTCAAGCAAGTGCCATGCATTACGTTTTACGAAGCGATGCCATGAGCCAAAACAATGCATTCTAACCTGTTTTTAACATTCCTCTAACCTATCATCCTATAACAATGCACTTTTTTGTGGTAAATTCTCAAAAACTATCAAAGATATGCAGTGAAATCTGCGAGATGGATAATTGAAATACCCGTCTAATAAGACAAAGCTTCGTATCTTTCAGGCAATCATGCATCTACTGACCAAAATCTGCTAGCAAACAACTGAAAGTTCAAATTATTTAGTCATACGGCACATGCGTAACTGTTAGAAATAGCTATCCAAACGTCTGATACCCGCCTTGTAGCCAAATTAACCATAATGTCAGCTCAATAACATACTCAGTGGCGCTTGCCTTCAAGTGCCGTTTGTTGCGCATGCCATGCACTAAGCTCTCAACAAATGATATTGCAGCAATCACTGGTCTGCAATTTCAAATCTATGCCATTGAATCAGGCCACCTTGGAATGGAAAGCTTAAATCTTCAGACGATGAAAGATACGAATATTAGAGTGTTCCAAGACGGTGTTGCGAGAAATTCCATCAAATTTTTCCTCAAAAAAACAATGTCGTTTTTGTCTGAAAGAAGAAATTACGGCGTCCACGTTGGAGAAAGCCTTCTTGGTCTGATGAAAAATGAATAAGAGAGCTCCGCACAGTTAGATTATTGAGCAAGTTAGTACTTTTAAGGCCGAGTTTTGCTACTTACAATAGAGATTTCGAGGTTATTTAATTTGGCAGTCGTAGCGGTTAGTAAGATGCGGTAAAAAAAATCGCATCGTCACATCAAAGTGCAGTAAAGCGTAGCAGTTAAAGGCATAGCTCGTCTAGATTCAGTCTCCGAAAGGGCTTCGACTTCTACACTCATTCAAATGTAGCGTTTTTCCTGCTTGATCGGTCCTCAGGAATGAAGTTTGTTTATAGTCGACAGTATGTATACGCTTCTTTTCGCATATGAGAAAACAAATTCCTCGTTAATTAAAGTGTAATGCAAGTATCAGATTTCACAGTGCCTAGGTATCGTTGACAGACATGTTCCCCACAGACTTCTGTCCACTTATGTTGTGTTTTCAAAAGAATCTGCCCTCCTTTCAAAAGAAATTAAAGATAGTTGGAAGTCAGTAAGAACACCAGACGCCTCTTAGAAGTGAAGAATGAGAGTTTTTATGATACTCTAGCACTATAAATCCTTACTTCCGCCGATCGAATTTAAATCATTTTGTGCAGTTTTCATCGCCAGAGTAAAGAGTTCAGTGATCAGAGTTGTAAACGATTGATTGCATATTTCGGAAATGGCATTTATGAGTGAAGAGAGGGAATTAGAGCCTGCTAAGGGTGGTATCCATTGCTAGCTCTCGAAACGACCCCATCTGTGAACATGCCCACTCTGAATATTTGGCTCCAGCTAGTGCTGTCCAAAATGAAGGATCATAGTGCATCTATTCGTAAATAAAGTTTCTCGAAACTTATTGATCTTTGAACAGATAGTTTCGGTTCAGTGAATAGGTTTAGAGGAGTCCTCAATGTTTCTGAGTGTGATGTACCAACAAAAAGTGGCATGCTGCGATCACTCAAGAAGACCAGTTTTCCGGTGTTTGCAGTGAAGAAGCGCAAGTGACTGGGAATCAGAAGTAAGTTGAGAGTAGGGAAGGTACTTATGTGTCGGCGCTTGCGTCATCAACACAAAACATTGGATTTTGCTAAGATAACAAGAGGAACAACCGCGTGCTATTCAACTGCTTCCTACAGCCTGCGTACATGGGCTATTTTGCACGTGTTGGATCCATCTAGGATCCCTTTTGCTCCCGTCTATGCATACACAAAAACAATATGTGGAGCTTGTTATTTGCTTCTCACTGTTTCGTAAGGTCACTGCTTCCATTAATTTCTGTCTACTTAATAGTTTCGCCACCAACAAAGAGGCGAAGAGAGGAAAAGCAGCGTAGAAGACCTCTGTAGGACAATCCGCCGGGCATGGGGGGGAGGGAGCTCCTTCCCATCAAGGCCACAAAGAGAGAATTTTAAAATTTCCACTGTAGAAAAATATAGGACGGCTTTTTGCAAACTGAGAGATGTAGTGGGTAACATCATCCAAATGACTTCGTGAAGCAGGCAATGTCGACGAACTAGAGTGGAAGGGAGAGGTGGGTGGAGGGGAGGGGAGGAGAGAGGTGCAAAAGAAAGCGAGGTAAACACAAGTACTGTTTTCGAAAGAAATGCACTTTTCCATGCGCCGGGACGACTTATTCAGTAGGTTTCAGGAGATCATTCGTCGCTTCTGTCAGCGCTTTTATAGATCATTCCAAGCATTCGATGGTTAATGTTCTGTTGCTACCTCAAGCAGACGACATTCTCCATCACATCAAATGGCAGCAATTCACAACAGTGTGAGAACGCCAAATCAGTCTAAACTAGAACTTCGACTCAGAGTGAAGTACAGCTCGGTCCCAGACTGAAGTAGAATGAGTTTTGTCATCGAAGCTGTCAGCAAATTTATGAACCTTGCTTAATGAAATTTAGAAACATGAAAGCATCTGAGAAACGTTTGTCTCAGTATATTGAATTGAGAATCTCGATTCTTGTCGCCTTTCAAGTGATAATAAATGCTGACGCCTGCACCGCAGTAATCATGATCGATCGTCGTCCATCTGGCAATCACTCATGAGCTGATATTTGCTTCATTGTCGCAAAAACAGATAAAAATTCACCTGAATATTCAGCCCTTTTCGTTTAACAGTTCATTTTTCACTAACTTTTAAAGTTCTATAACTTATTCATTTTAGCACATCACTGAATACTTGCTAACCTTAGAAGGCTATTTTTTTTTGACTTGTTGCGTGCACATTATCGCAAATGCACAATGATGTTTTCAGAACTGGGCGCGATGATATGCATTATGCGTCATACTCTAGAAGCGCTACTTCTAAACACACCCTGCGATTACTGCAATACACAAACGCATCTGTCGATTATTCGAATTTTAAGCACGTTTGGTAAATCAAGAGAATGGGTAGATGCATTGCTCAGACTCCGATGCGTGTTGAGCGATGGGAATATAAGATAGCGAAACGCTCGCAAAGTAATTTTAAGGTGGCATCATATCAAATAGAAGCATCGTTTTTGATTTCATTTGGCCATGATTTCGTATAATGGGTTGCGGATGATTGTGTGAAAAAGACAGTATGTTCGACCTTTTACCAGTTATGCACTTATGAAAGGTAGTTTTTGGAGCTTTCATTCAAAATGATGGCAGTAAAGTGCCTGCAGCCACAAACATTACACTTGCCATTACTTCACCTCTATGGTATCGACATTGGTAATTAGCTGTTGGTGGTTGCATTACAAGCGAAAAACAGAGTAATTTAAAAGCTAGCTATAGCATTTCAGAAAGCTTGACAAGTAATATTTAACGACTATTAGGAAAACCCTATGCGCAGAAGTAGCAGCTACAAAAGTTACCAATACTATCAAAGTAACATCATGATAGCTCCTTGGCTTTCACATGCTCCCTTATTGAGGAGAGGAAAGCGAACTGATCTGGGTGCCTCATTATTAAACGAAGATAAGGAGGAAAGGAGTAATGTGGTGGTTTCAACATTTGTGCAATTAAGCAGCGGGTTGATGTACGACACGAACCTTATGGATATCATTTTGTCTGGAAATTTACGGTAGATAATAATGAATAGAGCGCTAATGCCTACAAGACTTTTTCAGCGTATGCCACAATAGTCAAGGAGCCCAGCGTATGTGATCTCTATGATTTGCGCCAACAAACACTGCATGATTGGTCAAATCTTTTCTCTTGAGTGACTGTAAACAAACTGACAACCATGGCAAGTAAATGAAAAAAGGAGTATCGAGAGTTAGAGAGTGATTCAGGGGAACCTATCAATAAAATATAGAGATTAGATTTGATGAAAGTTTGCTAGTAGTACAAAAGAAATTTTTGGTAATTTCGATGCTGGTTAAAAGGCTACAGAATGCTGATTCACATCATCTTATTTCGGTTTCAAAGCTTTTGATAATATTTTCTGACAAAAAATTTTTAAGCCGATGCTTCAAATTTTCTTACCTAAATAATATAGCTCCCGTGCCACAGAATGCATGAAGTTTTCGAACATCTCTTATTATGTACTACTCTAGCTACATCATGCTTGTGCTCGTTTTTTCCAAGCATCGTTGAAAGGGTTCTCAGCGGCTCTATAAAAAGTTGAGTTGAGAGATAATATACGAGTTTCTAAGTTCTATATTGATGAGTAACCACATAGGAAATAAATTACCGTAATTTATAAAGTAAATGAAAGAAAATCATCCGCATCTCGAGGTTCAGACAGATGATGCAACTAATTGCAACTTCAGTAAGCCCAAAACAGAAAGCTTAAAAAGTGATAACGAAGCAAACTATTGGTGGTCGTTTCGGCCATCTCTAAAACAGAGTCAATGGGATCGTGGGATCGTCTCATAAGCTGAAGTGCCACTGCGGTTCGATAGAAATTAGGTCCCTTTTCGAATCCCCATAAGTCTGACTTTCTTGGAACTAGAGCTTCGACCCCCAAAATTTTCAGTCGTTGGTCAGAGAAGCGAGATCCGACAGCGCACTAAAAGCCAATATAACTTTGGTCTGAAGACTTAATGTTTTTAAAATCTTCGAAGAAAATCTTTGCGAAATCAGCGCTGTAAGCTGTCAGTGTCAACAGGTGCTCTAGTCTCAACAGGTGCAACAGCCGAATACCATGCAGCGAGATTATTTAATGGAGTTGTACGATGGTAGGAAAGACGTTCTCAAAGGAAATGAAAATAAAGAAAGGAGCGAGTGAAGAAATTCTCAAGGGCGATTTCAACATTAAAAAAGTCAGAAGCTGAATAACATGTCGGCTCTGCGAAGCGCAGATTGCCTAATTTTTTACACAGAAATATCACTTTCACATGCATTTGAATGTTGTAAGATAAAACCCTACTTCGACTTTCAGAGCACCAGAGCACTTTTTCCCAAAGCTCATAAGCGGCACCATCAATTGTGCCGAAATTGGGTTGTAAAGATCATCACTGTACAGCAAATATTATTACATCCACGAATGGGCAGCTCCATGTACTTCCCGACTTCTCTCTACCTACCTTTCATCACAGATTTAGGGAATCCAGATCGGGCACAGTCGAAAAGCAAGCTAACAAAAGAATGGGTCAGAATGTCAGCACCTCAGCAGTTTCGAAAAAACCGCTTGAGAGAGCAAAATTTAGCGAGCTTAAAAATCAGCAGCCAAAAACTATATATATATATATATATATATATATCTGTATTGATATCTGTTTGATATCATGTTAGAGATACATTTCTTGACCAGAAGGAGTACAGATGTTACGCAATTAACGATTAATACACGCCCACATAACAAAAATCTGAGTGGATGCCGACAACCCGGCCATCATAATTTTAGGTTATTGCATATTAAACACAGCACTGCTAAGTCGCATCAAAGATGGTGTTACTAATGAAATACTGTTGGCCACTATCCACAGAGGGGAACGACTGGACAAATATCAATGAAAAGTCCAGCTATCGTCACAAGTAGCTAGCAGTAGCTCTGGAGTGGCAACGTTGTCGGGCTGAAGCACTGAACGCAGACGAGCCGTCTATCAGTAGCTAACAGAAACAAAGCGATATCGAGCAGCTTGAGCTAACAAAACTGGTCCTGTGTCACAGGACGGTGCGTCATCCCGCCTGCGCTAGCAGGCTATGCGCCTGCTTCCTCTGCAACACTTTCATTCGGTTGCTGCACACTCAGAATGCTCTCTCTCTTTCACAGGCATACACTTTTGTAAAGCACACTTCACGAGTATATCCGGAATCGCGCACATAAGCCTTTACCACACAATATTTTTGAACATATGCATCCACTGAAACGTTGTATAACTTTGTGTCAGCATCTCTCTACCATGCGCTCGGCTCGAAGCGATGAATGTTTTTTGCTGCCCTATAAATATCATCGCTTTTTGACTCACTAATAGCGCTTTTCTTTCTGAACTCTTTCGCCCATCTGTATGCAACGGACTTCAGAGAATCGCACAAAATTCGACAAAGTTGTAAATTTTGTGGCTTTTATGGTCTCAACAGGTAATGGACTGTAGAGGTGGGCCGACTTTATAAAATGGGCAAGCCGAACAAAAGAGCATCTTTTGTCGCGTTTTTTTCCCATATTTCACTTAACCGAACGCTGTTGTTCTAACTTCGCGTTTTCACTCACCATGTCTTAAATATTGCTTAGTTGTGCATACTGTTCCAAGAATGCTGCTCTAGCAGCAAGATTGGAGTGACAGGAAGCAGGAAAAGCTTCAGAGTGAAAATAGCTTCTTTGAACGTTAAATGAGCGTTCACATTCCTAATTCTTTATCGCCACGAACACAAAACAACAATTTGTTGCGTCACCTGCTTCCTGCTGCTGGCTTCATCTCCGTCATTCGGAGGCATGGTCCTATATATAATAATAACCAGCACCCTATTTGTATAAGGAGCAGCACAACGAGAAATTAAGTACTGCTCTCCACGGAGCTGTTGAAAAACAGCTTTTCATAGTGTTGTGCACATCCAAGTGAGCACAAACCCTAAAAATAGCAAAAAATACACTTTGTAAACTTTTATGCGGAATGCTTCTAAAGTACCTGTCTTGCAGGACGAAGTAGTAGCGACGCCGACTGCACTTCACACGAGCGATTCAAGAAAGTTTGTCCACTTGAGGTCACTCCATAATGATAAACAGTTTGTGAGTATGCGATGATTACTACCTAATCAATTCCTCATATCACAAGTGTTAATGCTGCCTAAAATGCAATATAGTTTTCTATGACTTCTTATGCAACTCGCGTCGCCAACTAGATAAGAAATTGCGTTGATTTCTATACGACGCTCCTGGAATTCATAGGCCCTCAGCTTTCAGAGCTTCCGATCTTCGGCTGCCCCTTAACTTTCCAACTCCATATTGTAGTTTTCGTGTGCCTGTGTTGCATCAAATTGCTTTCTGGTTCAGCAAAGGACCAGCAGTAGGGCTTTTACACTGCCAAGAGTATTCAGGTGGCTGTGGCTGGTAAGAATAATTTGCTACAATATAACAGCAGTGATGCAGTTGACCGGTGAAAGGATTTCGCGCTTCAAAAATCTCACCAGCGATGCCGAACTTTTTAGGATTCCAAGCCATCGTTCTCCACAACGAGAAATATTTCTGCATATATTAACAAGAGGTAGGAAGTCGCACTTGAAATTTCTTAAAAGCAAAACAACAATATGTTTGGGAATGCGTTTACAAAGAATCCATGTGAAGAATCCGATAAACTCTTGCAAGAATGGGTAAGAATTGATTGAACTTAGAAGCAAAACAAGTGCAGCAGTTGTTTCCAGAATATGGCGAAAAATGGCTCGTGTCATTCAGTTTGGATGATGTGAGCAAAACGCGAACTCTTCTGTGCAAACAGGACAAATATTTGTCAAAACGTGATATTCCCGCATTCGTTCATTCAAAGCTAGGGTGCCGACCAGCAGCTTTTGAATGTATTGGTGCAAATCTCCTATGCAACGACGCTTTACTGGTGCGAACTTGATGCACTTTTTCAATGACATGTTGGGAACAGTGCGTTCGTTAGCATGTTCTAGCAAGAATTAATTAAAAACACTCGATTTTAGAGTGTAAGGGAGATCCGCAAATACAGATCAACTGACTTCCCACACAGCAGGGGAAAAGGTGACCGTATGACGGATCAAACCGTATACCAGTGCTTTAATGATTTCAGCAATAGAACAAACTCCCTATAAATTCCTTGAGGCAGATTTGAGGCGTATAAAAGGGGAGGTGTTGCTGTTGTCATTCATTCGGGGTCTGTTTGCAGAGGCGTGCCCAGGAAGAGAGAGAAGGATCGTTTGAGCTTTCTCGAGTGGACATCTGTTGTAATTTTCTTTTGGAATAAAACCCTTTTTGTGTGTGCAGGCTTCGCACAACACCTGGAACCCTTGAGACAACCCCACCAACCACCCTTACAAGGGAAGGGTAAAAGCTCACGACTGGAGATGCCGATTTTTGCATATCACGGAAAAAGATGAACGTGAATGCCAACTGAAAGAATAAAAGGTGGAGACCGATCGGATTTTGAGCATTAATTAGGCCTACTTAAGATGAAAGGTGATAGATAAAGAGATAAACGCGACGGATCGTGCAAACGCTTATTAAATATCATGCCAAAAAAACAAATGGAAGCGGATGGGTAAGCATCCGCAATTCTCGCACAGTAGTGGAAATCATTCAAAGAACTGTCGACTAAGTGGAACGGCCACACGACTGCCACCTTATGAGTTATTCGTATATGTTTTCATTGCCCGGACGAGCAAGTCAGTCAGTGGTCGTTGGATAGCCTTAACAAACAAGGACAGGAACATGCCAAAAGTGACTTGTGCATTTGCGTGTGCTCACCTATTCAAGTAGTTACATAAACTGTCACCAAATAGTAAAATATGGGAAATAATGCTTTCTGTTTGAACTGAACAGACCACCCAATATAAATTTTTCACCAAAGATTTATTTTCCACAACTCGGCGGATTTAAAGTGATGAACCTGTTGGCTCAAAATGCGGCGAAATCTTGTAGCACTTCATTTTTTACAGCTGTTTTCGCGATTGTTCGATCAATGTGCCGTCAACGATATTGGTCACTCCAACCTATAAACGCGTGAAATATTGTTTGATAGTTTTTTAAATGAGTCGAATAACATCCATGACTTAGATGGTTAAAATGGCGAATTTACTGTTTTTCAATCACATTTGTCGGACTATAGCATCAGCTAACACAATGAGCAATCGTATATCATGTCTGCTTAGCAGTCCTCGCACATATATCTTCCATTCGTCGGATCCACGTCGTCTCGCCGCTTAAATACTGAGCACAGATCTTTTTCATCGTGTGGCACTGTTATTGTGAATTTGATTGGAGATATAGGAAGAGAATGCATAGAAAAATTGCTTTTTATATGTTAGTCTGCACATAAATCGAATAACTTTCAGGATTCTCGCTGTGTAGATTACAGCTTCGCTGAGCAAATTTGATCTCATTTACGTGTACTACTGATGTTCCACCACTTATGCTCCTTGAAATTAAGACATTTTGCACAACTTAAATTTAAAGGTTCCACCGATTACAACCACAAGCAATTATACCACATACTTCTTTGAAATCATGCAGGATGTTGCTAAATGGCTAAATGGTGTTACTGAAGCAGTCAAAACGAATCTCTTCATTCTACGACCTAGTCGATTCTGCCTTGTTCTGTTTTGTTTCCCTATTCTGCTTTGATTCTGCTTTCGATTGATTTTTCATAAACTTCACTACATTTTAAAATATTCACTGCAACTTTCCTTCCTTCCTTTCTTTTTTAAAAAAACATTCATCAATGAAGCTCCACTTTGTTTTTCTATCGTCCCCGTTTTTTCTTCTTCTCAGCATTTCTATGGATTGTGTGTGATATGAGCGCTATATGCATTTCAGTATCTTTGCCAGTGTGTGCACATCCTAATGTAAAAGACAACATCCGACGGTGCACACGCTGTTTCACCAAATTTCATAGTCTGCGCTGTTGTCGAGTTTCGAAGACTGGACGGAGAGCACTTACATATACGTACGTATACGACTTTGGTATAACCCGCTAGGAGCAAACAGATCTGATGCAGTGAACAAATAATATGACCGACAGACTCATTTGTGAGAGGGAACAACGGCAACAACTGCGTATATTGAACTAGCGGGGTAATTCTTCAACAACGATGCCAGATAAAATGAGCATCAGAGTGAATGTTCGCATTCGCTTTTTGATTTTTTGTTTTTACGATAAGGCGTACAGTAAATCGAACGACATGGAGGTGGGGACGTTGATGCATGTATAATAAATGAAAAACAATACTGAATGGTTTATATGGATCTTGTATCAACTGCAGACATCGATGCTAATCCCAACTGAACACTCAAATAACGGGCAATATTCATGGTTTGAGTTGATCTTCAGAATGGACACAACATGTTTATCATATTTAGTAGCCAACTGGGTTAACGATAATTAGATGAACTTTAGCGGAATACGCAAAATTGTTTGCGTCGCAGTGAAATGATCAGTCAACTGCAAAGTGAAAAGACAGGGAATTTACCCGCAGGTATGACTTCATCAGTATAATTGGAAAAGTTTGCACACTTGCTGATGGCAAGTGATGAAGCTTTATCATTATTTGATGTCAGAATGTGAAAAAAATTTCTTGGATGCTTATGCATTTCATCTTCAAAAAATTTCGCTTTCTTCAGGAGACGTATTTCAGGTGCATTAAAGATGTCAGATGCATAGAAATGATATGAAGACCTCACATTAAGTTCATTACTCGCTAAGTACCTTAACGATGTTTTTCTGAGGGTGCGATATACCCTCTCCCTAAAATATTACAGACATGAAACCTTATACAATTGCCAAAATAAATTTTTCATGTGGATGTATCCACTCATAACTAGTGCATATGTACCTACGAACAACAGTTGGATTATTCACTTTGGAGCATCTTCGTTTATTTCCCAGAAAACACACCTGTCGATTGATCAACCAACATAACGTAACTTCACACATCTTAACTCGAAAATGTCACGATAGGTGTTGAATTTTGGACAGCTCTTTTGCTTTCTTTTTTCGCTGTCTTCACCATGTTCCCTATAATCACCTTTTGTCCCACTTACTTAACGAGCCGAAACTCAACGCATTATTTGTTTCTCAGCGCTTTTACATCGCTCATTCATGATTTGCTTTGTATTTTAACGGTTGCTCAGATATTACAAAAGAAAAATCCATCGGTTTTGCTCAAACATTGCTGTTGAATCAACGTTGTTGTCAAAACTGTTGATTGAACACACTCACGTCTTACGCCGTTACTTTTAATTGTGATTGTCACTTTAAAGCATCTTATTCACGTCCGCTATTCCACCTGGTCAGGTCTAAGCTAAGCGAATGCAGAGTATTTTCAGTTTAGTGTTGCTCCGTTCTTTTCAAATTTTAGCAGGCTAGCCAAACTGAATATAAATTCGCGCACCGTGTTGGTCCTTTTCGACAAAATCACATAATTATGCAAATATCCCATTGAAACTTCTCAGTCGAAACATCGCTCAAACAATCTATCTGAGGAGAGCACTGGGCATTCTTAGCGTGATGATAAAATCAGCTTGTCTTCGTGAGGGAAGGGGGGGGGTGCTTCTGATCCCACATGAACTGCGACAAAAAACGTTTTCCTTAGAATTCCTTGAGAACGAGTAACTTTGTCAAGTCCTCCCAACTACAGTATGTTTTTCGCAACTGTCAGCAGAAAACATTCATTAGTTGTCGGCAGAAAATAGCCTCTTTCGGCCATTTTGGTGTTTTGTAGACGAAAGAGTTTTACCATGAAGTTTTGGAGGAAAAGCGACATTGTTTGTTTGCGACTTTCCTCTCAGCATAAGCAGTTTGATTCTGGCACTGAGGTAAAGCCTTAACGTATAAGCGAATGTTTTTCATGCTCTGAGCAACAAACATACCTTATTGGTTACGAATGGTGTTGCTTTTTCTCATTTTGCATCACAGCCACTGATGAGAATGCTTTTGTTTGCAAGGTTTGCAGACGTCAATGGGCGAGCCAGTCGCGTACGGAGACACTTTGTATGCATGTCGATTGACCGTGGCGCTGTTTGCACATACTCGCCGCCTCGAATATTAGGCTGCAGAATCCTCCATTGGCAGCTTCTCTTGCCTCTTGTTGCAACCACATATCGAGCTTCATATAGAAAAATTTCGCTTACGCTAATTTCACTAGCGATGGTTAGTCGATGGAATAATCGAAGGAAGAAAAACTCGACTTTTCAGTTCCTTCCCTCTTTCTTAAACGTCACGCGCTTTCAGATTTTCTGAGCCGCGCAAGGTGAGTGATGCCTTTGAACGGCGTTTTTGAATTATGCACATCTTATGCGCACCAATGAAAATGATCATGCCAAAATGGACATTTCTTGAAGAAAATAACGCAGAAGCGTACCAGAATTGAGGGTATGAAATGCGAATTTGCTGTGCTGCTCGTCCCATCAACCACTTTCATGAACTGTCAAGAGCCGATCAAGCATCGACAATAATGCACTCATACTTTAACTGAGACCATACCATGAAGTCAGACTAAAGTTATATCATACCAAACATAATTCAACTAGAATATTTCTACAAAGAAGCCGACGTCCTGTGGTCCACTCATCATACAGAATGTGTGCGAATTTTCAGACGCATCAAAGTGACAATAACTCCCTTCAGGATGGACGGATCAACTTAAAATTTGCTTTCAAAGGCCAATCTAGAGTGCGCATGATATTATTTAATCTCGTAACTTCAGCTTCAGTTACTCCCGAGTTGAAGCTACTGGAAAGGCGAGTAGAAATATGCATCCAAAGAAACAGATGCCACAAAGCGGTTTGCCACTGGAAACTTGCAAAAGCGTCTGAAAAAGGAATGTTAGGACGAACTGTATCTGTCTGTCAGCAAGCAAGAGAAAGCCACTAAGCACCATCCGTCGGTTTCATCTCGGACAACTTGAAACAAGCGAAATCGGTGGGTCAGATCAGTGCCTGAATTCCGGCTTTTTACTTAAAAGAACAAATCAGAAAATGGGAACTCGAAAGATATATTAGTCGGAGACGACTGGAAGATCAAAAAACTAGGGAACAGGGCAGCCGGATTCGATACAGACCCCAAACTGCGCTAAGCATCAGGTCAATATATTTATTAAGGCGAATCCCTGCTCGCATATGCGTTGCGGATCTGAATTCGGCGTTTGAAAACGGGAATATATAACGCTGCTTTTAGCAAATCTTCAAAAAACAGTTGCAAAAGCTGTATCAAGTATGCCGAAAAATCGAGACAAACAAATCGCATGTTCCGCGAACAAAGAGCAGATCTACAAATATGTGAACAAGAAACTAAAAATTCGCCATAATTTGATAGCTGTTAAGTCTGATCACAAGGGTATTATTACGGGTGACTATGTTAAAAACGAACTTCTTGCAGTTCTTCTATAGAATTTCAGTATAAACGATAATGCAATACCTCAGTTTTCTGTGTGATGCCAAACTCAGTTACGTGTTATAGACGCATGATGTAGTACCACCAAGAAAGGAATGGAAAAGCTCGATAATAAAATTTTGCTTACATATGACAGTATGTCACATTATTCCGCCAAGCGCACCTTGAGCACCATCTCTTACTAGTGTTTTCCAGTTAGCTCAATCATACTGCACCCTTCTTTCTGTTCAAAAAACTGCGGTCTTTTCAGCACTTGTTAAAATACCTGCGACGATTAATACACCTTTGGTAAGGTATTGTTCCATTAGTCTAACGCTCTTAGTCTGCAAAATGTTGAAAATTACAATCCAAAACTTCTTTCTCAAACAACTGCTTAGTTAAGGTCTGAGACAGCTTGGGTTTTCGCTTGGGCGAATAATTCCGCTGATTACATCATTGCAAGAGCACACTAGAGTTCCAAAGCATAGGTCTAGTCCCAGAGGGTCTGTTCCCAAGCCACCCTCGGTTTGGATTTTCATCTGGGCGAAATATTTTGCAATCCCACTCACCATTAGGAAAGCGCATCGCACCTATGGAATTCCGACTGAATTGGTTTATATCGATTATGCGAAGCGTTTGATGTCGTGTTCGCCATAAAATCCTGCCTTCGAGTCATAATCAAACAGCAACTTTCAAAGGCATACAATATAATTAGCGCTATGCCTCAAAGGGATGCTCTGGGTCCCGTTTTGTTTGTAAAATATATCAACATCTGATGCGTAATTCAGCAATTGCAAACGATTGCTGATGACTTAAATATAAAAAGGCTTCTAGTGGATAATGGAATTGGTTTTAATAATAAACTACAGAAGATCTTCATAGTTGCATTGCATCATGGATAAGATGACAGTAAGACTTTCACAAGAAAGATTCCACATAACACAGATTGCTGTTCATTTTGGATGCCTCCACTACACCGAAACTCAATGTTTAACATTTACTGAATGCATATTTGCGATCACGGCTTGAAATTCTTCCTAGAGCTTCACAATGAGCCAACAGAAATATCCAAAAGCCTTCCGTGGTTGCAGACAATATGGTTGAACCCCCCCCCCCCCTAATATCCGCCTGAAACACTGCCGCAAACCCTTTACGAAGTACTGTTATCCATTTCCCGAATACTGTAGCCTTATACTGCAGCCTCCTTCGTTTTCAGCCGGGCAGCTCACTAAAGGCATCCAAAATTACTTTATCTGTACAAATGTTGTTTAAATTATGTGATGTACAGCAACTGAAAATACTTCCCAGCTTAGTACCTTGCTACAAAATGGTGAATGGGATATAAAGCACAGGAAGTATTTCCGTCAGGAGCGCAGTAGATAACAGAGACTCATGACTTTATGCAGACAATGTTCCAGGTAACTCCAAAGTTCTTTTTATGGTCTTGGCTTGAAAGAAAGTTTTTATGGTCTTGGCTTGAAAGAAAGAAGTTTTTATGATTTTAGGAATACAGTTTTGCAGAAAAGTTGCATATATATGTGCTGTAAATGAAAGGTGATGCTAAAATTCTTCTGGATTCTTAGTGATGACACTGTCGCGACTTGTCGAGATGGCAGAACCATGTGTGTGTGTGCATCTGATGGGTGTGTTCACATCTGCGACCACAACAATGTAGTGGGGAGCTTGAAAATGCAGTGGAACTTTCATTTTCGTAGAAACACCGACTTTCAAAAATAAGTACAAAATGTATAGCAAAGGGTACAAATATATATGACAACACCCAAACGCGGGTGAGCACAGAGGAGAGGAACGGTGAAGTGTTGAGGGACCAACTACAACAATCAGCTTCATCCATAATCAAAAAAATTCCACGGATGGATGCAAATGCCTCCTGGACTCAAATTCAAAAAAGCCAAATGAATCCTCGCCAACCTACTTGTTTTTCTCTTGATTCCCAACAAGATGTGTATCTCGGCAATCATCAGAGAGCTTTTCAGCTGCCTAATAGCTCACTAATTTATCCCTGAAAAAATTCTAAATTACGCAGTGACTTTCAGGTTATAATTCTTTGGAAGTGAGCACCCCACAACCTCCCAAAATCGACATTCATATTCTGGGGCCGCCCCTACGACACCGGTTGAGCACGCAAAATTCACAGCTATCAAATACGAGCACATATCTAAACAGAACTTGAATCTATTCCAACGACCTTAACACATTCGCGATAAGGGAAAGGTCGTACAGTTCATGACTGTTTGAGGAAACAAATGATGAACAGAGGAATACGATATGTCGTTGCAGAAGAACGTTAGGTTAGACGATTACAGATCACCAAGCACTGGAAGGGTATATTACAGTGGGGTCCGACTCTATAACAAATGCGATCCATCAATTAGATATTCGCAAATCACCCTCCAACAGGAGTTCCATTTCATAACCTTTCTAGCGACAGAATAGCTGCTGCACCGACTTACAAATTATTTCGATCACTTATATTATACGATGAAAACAAATCCCTTCTCAACAGCAAAACAATGAACAGTGCACAAACTGATGTTGACAATTTCTACGTATAAAAGCGCTCATGAACTCTTATTTACAATGACATCAAAAAACGACATTATATATACACATGCGGATTGTATAGAACTCTGCTATAATCTGAATCGCCATATAGCACAAACATTTGCGGAAAGAAATAAACCATTTTAAAATGACAATAAAACCTTAAGGGGAAAAAGAGCACAGCCACCGCGTTCAGAAGGAATTATAAAAAAAGGTTCATAAGGATGGCCAACGAAAATAATCAAAAAGGCGTTCAACAAATACTAGGAGATAAGCAAAAGGAACGAATTTGAACGACAAAATTTACAGGTGACAGCCATTACATGGCAAACATAAAACTGGCAAGGACCCGACACAGACAACACATAGACACAAGCAATAATTCTTTATAAACGCATCACACTTCTACATTGCTAAATCAAAAACCTCACATTAGGAGCGACTGGAGGCAACCAAAACAATAAGTTCACTGATTCCTAAAAATGTGAGGCGCCGGGAGATGTGTTGTGAGAACTGTGTGCATCCTGCCGGATAAGCACTTTCTACAGAAGGACGAAAAAGAGGGTGGCAACCAATCGCATGAAACTTTCGGTGGAAAACAGGAGTGGAGAGGATCTGAAGTAGTGAATAGGCTAACGTGAAGCCATCAGCTTAACAGGCCATCATTTTGATCGGTAATGAAGTACGAAAAGGAAGCTTCTTCAGGAAAACAGCGCAAAATTATGCTTAAGATAAATTTACTTCATTCAGCGCCGACAACATCTTCCCGCCTCTGTAGCTGCTTTTAAGATATTTGGAAATACTTCTTCGAAAAATAGACGCGTGGAAAAGCTCGGACTGAATCTTCCTCAGAAGTTGGAACGAGACTTCACCTCTCAGAAGGCGCGAGGGTGACTACGACAATACGCACAGTTTATAGTGTACGCTAGGAACATGAAGACGCAAAAAGTACGAACACAACCTAAATCCGTATGAACTGAATTTCTAAAACGAGTCGAACTCATTGCACATCAACTGATTAATTGATATTATTACAAGCGCCTCCAAATTTAAATTTTTAACCCGATCCTCCTGCCATCAAACACGGCCGACTTGCTGCATCTTTTCCAAAGTGCAGTGCGCCATACTGCATTGTGTCCCGCTCCCTCAAACTGGCATACGCACGGTACTATACCAGGTTGTCGCAGATAAGATACATGCACAAGTACAAGTGATATATGGCAGCGCTACTCGCAAATGATTTTCTTCACAAAGCCCCCAGTTCAGAAAACGTTGACTGCTACAACAATCCAACCTCAGGACACTGCCAAGCGTGAACTATTTGCAGACCACCCACGACGTCTGCCACATGCCCCGCTTATTGAAACGCGGGAAAGCTGAATTGTTCACCTCTTAAGCATTAACACCGAATGGATTCCGTAAAAAGTGCCAGTGCATTCGTGAAACAGTGGAAAGCAGTTCCACAACCAAACAAGCAGTACCATGACACTTAAGAGAAATCCATGCCCGACTGTTGTTGATAGACGCCCAAAGCAGCCGACTGACTCGGTTGATTATCCGGAGAAAAACTAGCCTGGTCCCACTGTACATCGGGTGACATCTGACTAGGCAACGCAGAGCCATGCGGCGATGGTCCACCACCTGCCGCCGATATCATGGGATCTCCCTGAAAGACGCTACAAAAATGAAGAGAGCATCCGGAACACTGGTCGTTAAAATGATAATTCACCTAGAAGATCTGAAAAGACTCATTTCCCTCCTTGAGCAATATGACATTCTCGACATATGTTTACTGTTTACTTCAAAAGCACTTCCGAGAATGCAGCGCACCTTAAAATAATCATTTAGAAATGACCATGAGTCCTTACATCGCAAATAAATGCACCTCTCTACTCAGCAGCATTGAATCTACGAACAACACATTTCAGAATGGCTAAATAGAAAGTATCAAAAGCATCAGCCCATTGATGAAAAGAGAACAAGACAGTGAAACAACAGTGCAACATCAAAACGCTAGGAATCACCTGCAGTAAAGGGCCGCCGGTATGCAGCGAGCTAAGATCCTCCATAATGAGATCGGAGAATGGCTGTTGTTGTTGAGGTGGCAATGAAGACATATTACTATGCCGCCAGTCTGGCGTCGCATATGGCGAACTTTCAGGTGGACTGCAGCTGCCTATGCTGAAAACAACTAATCATACCTACTCATATATTAAACGAATTGTTCCTTTCGAGAGGTGATCAAAAACACTAAACAATTTACTGATGCATCAAACGGTTTACGATAACAAAAGAGAATTTATCTTAGAGTAGTGGCAAGCGTCAAGCACTAAGAAAAGTTTCATTGTTGTCGTGTTTTTGTCCAGCGGCTCCGAAATGTTTCGTTCAGCGCCTCCGAAAACTCACAGTAGACGCAGGATAAAAGTGAACGCCAATGTTTTCATGCACCCAGAACTCAAAAACAGCTGAACTCATTTCACCCGGAAATGACTCGAGAAACTGGTGACCGTTCACTGCTTCAATCGAAATTCAGCAAACTATTGATTCCACATTGGGGATAGAAATGCGTCCTGCAAAAGCCATTCGAACAAAATTATTACTGATTTGACGATTAAAACTGAGACGTAGTGACCATTCAAAAGTGCGAAATGAAAAGACAAAAAGGCACAAGCCGATTCCATGTCACGTTTACGCAAAGAAAATTGCATATGAAAGCTAGAGCGAAAGAAAATTTGGCAATGATAGCTAGAATATGTTAATGCGATGCAAGAACGAATGATTCATGCAAAGTGAAAACGAGAACATGAAAACTGCAAGAAAGACATACCTGAAAAAGCTGTTGCTGTCCTGCTGACCGTGAAGGGTAACTGGGCTCGTTATCGCCATAGCTGCTGTTGTGTCCGATAGCTGCGACATGAAGCCGGCCGACGACTGCAATAACTCCATTTACCTTAGTAATGTGATGAAAGTTGACACTAAGCTCACTAATGTGAAAGCCGAACCTTCATAATGAAAATCTCAACAAAAGGAAAGGGAAGCACCGGCTTTTCCAATAATCGGTGTGTTCGTTTCAGCAGCCCAATACGGACCAATATTACAAATTTAGTCCTTCGGTACGGTTATCTATCCACAAATAAACCTCGATTCAGTTAAGTGTAGTAAAGCATATGGACATTTGACAACAGAGCTAGGCGCGTTCAATCGACGCGTACATGCATAAAACGACCAACACAAACCCTCTTCTCGCACTAATGCCTCACTACATGCATTTCTGAATGCATCATAACGCATTTATCAGCACAGTAAGACCTGAAATATCTGGCAGCAGCTGCTCATCTATACGAATGCAAATAACTTGCAAGAAATGCATTCACGAAGAGAATCAATTTTTCATCATCCGCATATGCCATTATCAAAAAGGATAGGACAGCAGCTGCGACGTCACAGAAATTCTGTTGTTGTCTCTCGGCCGCCTGTAAGCGAACATATAAGTGAAACCGGCTCTATACTATGAGTCACCAGGTGAAAATTGAAGGAAATGGTTTCGTAAAAAATATTCATTACTCTAGCCAGCTACTGGGGAAGAACAAACTCGACGGTTCCGAAAACTTCGTACAATTAAGAGAAGCGAAAGTATTTCAGTTCCACACGTGGAAACGTCAGATAAAGAAGAAAGCAAAAAAATAAAACTTACAAGGCTTCCAGTAGGGGTCTGTGAAGGCGATGGAGGGATGTCATCGAAAGGCTCTTGCTTAATGGCCCTCACTGTTGAGGGTATCGGTGGAGGCGGCACTGGAGGCAGGCTCGTTGACGCAGGCGGTACTGCTAAGCCGTTCTTTTGCAGCTGCTCTTCCAATTCCTGTTAGACATAACATAGGACTTCCACTGGAACTTTGACCTTGTACCAACATACGGCAGCACTCATTCCCCCTTCACTATTCCGAAAAAGCACTTTTGACAAGGTTTCGAGGAAAAGCAAGCTTCTAAGCGACGGAGTGACAGAGTTTTCAGAATGCTTGCTTTATACTACTTACTGGATCCATTCAGCGGCGACCCACGCAGTGCACGACTTACTAGCATACAGACAGAACGAGTAAAGAAGGTAAACGTTCAGCACAATACGAATGTAGTTTGCTTTCTCCAATATATATTAATGTTGCCAAAATGGTAGCAACGAAAATCTATAAAAGCGCAGATGTGCGAAATTAGCGCGCGATGAAGCGAAATCGTTACTTCAATTAAAGCGAAGAAAGAAGAGGAAATTTCTTTCGATTAAACGTCCATGTTAAGCAACCCACACCCACTGCATACCTCAAAACGGAAAAAATGGAGATTGAGATGTTGAAGCTACGCTCAACAGACTGAATATCTCCACTTCAAAACAGCAGTTTGCTGCCAGTCAATTTAACCCAAGAGCTTTGCACGCTGCAGACTACTGCATACGTCGAAGTGGTGTGACCCTGAGTACCTTTCTCACAGCAGCGCTCACAATCGCTAAATGATACTTCACGCTCAAAAATTTTCTGCTGACATAAAATATATGATGCAAGTGGCACTAAATGACACCATAGGCCACGAATCCTAGCTTCGACGAACGCAAATCTAAGATTGTCGCTTTTGTGCTTATATAGTGTTCGTGACACACAATATCGCAAATGCTCTTCCAATCAAATTACTTATACCCTCAAAGTCCAATAAATTTCTATACTTACAATTGCTTTCCAGCACAACCAAACCCAAACGGAATGAACCGTTTGAAGAACTATGTGCTTCTTCTATTGTTTCGCGTATATACACTGGTATACACCGTCGAAATGTATGTTCCATTCTTGGAGCGTGTGTATTTGGTGTACACGGAATTTGGTACTTTTAATTCATACAATATATTCTAATCTCCAGAAGAACGTCCTTCGTTATTCTCTTCGCCTCCCACATGCGCTAAGACTCGCAATGGAATACTAGTTCCCCAAAGCTCTACGCTGCACAAATAGCCTATAAATAGTTGTTAAAAGCGAGCAGATACCTTGACCCGTTCGGCATAAATCCTCGCCGCATGCTCCAGACGTGCTTGCTGCTGCTGCTGCCGAAGCATCAGCTCACGATCCTTTTGCAGCTGCCGAATGTAATCGCAAGATGCCTTCAGAATCGTACCCTTGTTCAGTTTCATTTCCCTTAACAACAAATTAACAGCGCCGATACTCGAAATTTTCAGCAAATCAGAAATACAAAAGTATCTATCCGGCTAGGAAAAAGGAGTAAATTCATGCACAAATTTGAGCTCATATTCGAGATCAAAAGGAATGAGGCGGAATGGTGATGACACCCCTCTCCCTTATGCTCACACAAAGTTAAAATTAAAGCGCCGAAATTTCAAAGAAATCTGTAGATGAGCTCAAAACTGGAGTGCTTGTTCATTAACTAATGTATATATCCCCTAATGAAACTTGGTTGGCAGTCTCCAACGCGGTCCTATGTTTCCTAGCAGCATGGACAGCAGTGTTCTAAGTTTTCGACCACCCAGTGGTTCGGGATGCCATAACAATCCCACATCAAATGCCGCTATACTGCAGGCGAGAGTAACGCCAGCAATAGTTTGACAGTTTACGACAGCCGAGATACCATAATCACATCTCCACTTCACCTTACAGAGCAAAACGCTCACTATGCGGCCAACCAACAACGAACCTAACATCCAACATTCCACCGAACATGCCAACCCTGTCACCTAAAATCACAAACATTGATCGTGTGAAATGAAAACGCAGTGCATCCGTTTCAGCCGAATGACCAAAGATTCGATGGGTATGGACCAGTAAACTTAAACGTACCAGCATAGTGGCCAAATACCATCACCTATTTATCCCACGTGTGCAAAATGGCACGCACCTAGACATGCTAGCCCAGTTAAAATTGTCCACTAAATATTGATCGCATGGGTGTAAAACCATTGCACTTAAAGGTGCCAGCTTAGTGACCAAAGGCCACCCACAACCTGCTAATCGAGTGGGTCTAAAACAAGTGTACTCAAAAGTGCCACATTAGTGACCAATGACCGCAACCTACCGAACGGATGTGCGGCAGATGCATGAAGAATACCTCAGGGTTTCGAAAGCTGAACATTATTTCGTTTCCATACAGCTTATTCACAACTAAAAGCTTGACTGTCGTTCATATCTACATACGTATTGAGAGTTCTCAAATGCATGCGCTAAACAGCATGAAACAACATTTTCCCAGGCGCACATTCACCAATGTAAGCCCCTTCCACATTAATAGTGCAAGCAATCAAAATGCACATGAGAGTCGCTGCATTTCCACGGACTCAAAAGGACTTCAATGTGGAAATTACTAGAAATTTGCAAACCCAGAAAAATTCATTGACTTACTCTGCAGAATGCTTCGGTAACATCAATCCAAGCTCTTTTATTCGGTCATTTATATTATAACGGCGTCGCCGCTCAACTAAAAGAAACGTTTCGTTGGCCATATTTTGCGCAAACATATTCTACATTTTATACAACAATTTGATTCTGTTTCACTCGAGGACTGATTATAACAATTTCAGTAATGCACTCTCCTTTTCCGCTATTCCAACTGCGTCAACAACAATCCCCAACTAGAGGAAAAATTGCTTGTGTGCTACCTGATATGAACTCCAAAAGAACATTTGCAAATACAGTGAAAAACAGACAGTAAAGCAAGATCTTATATGGCTTCTTTCAAAATCGCAAAGGCAACTTCGATTCTTCCCCTCCTTTTCTTCGCGTGTTTTCAAATATGGGCTAGTTTTCACTAAGCGTGGTTTAGAGTGTCACATACGCAGCCTTCAAGGCTAAGGTCAATATGCCCAAATAGTCAACAATGCCTCACTACTACACCCAGGCACGTTCAACACCCATTATGGTTAGCATTACTATATAGTATAGGGAGTGGAGAGGTGAAACCACATCTGATGGAACAACTGAATACAATTTTACCACTATCCCACAGTTTAGTGAAATGTATATTCGTTAGAAATATTACGTTTTGTCTTCTTCTATGTATTTCTATGTTTAAACATTAAGAAGAAAAATATTCCTTAAAGAAAGGATAAAATCGGTGAAAATAACCCACTCATATTATGGATGTCTTTTTTTCTTCGGTCGCGATAAAAATCTGGCTCGTTGCTTATTTCCTGGCTGGAGCCCCTCACTAGTGTTTCCATATCCATGCTGCTCGTAGGCGCACTTGACGATACAACCTGCCGATAGGAAGATGAGTTGATCGGGATGGCTCCGATCGGGGATCCACTGTGACCAGAACCGCCTGAAACTTGATCGCGCTCAACTTATGCCTAAACTAAATGTGTCAGTAAAGAACACAAAAAAAAAGGTGCAAGCGACAAGAAAAAATTATGCCACAGCCATATGGAAAGCATGGGAAACTAGTTAGCCCGCATTCCTGGAATTCTTTCATGACTGCAATATGTGTTTCAACATCTCAGATCAAAAAAAAAGTCGCGAGAGGGACAAGTACGAGCTTATTCAGCGAAAGAATTCATGCTGACCTGCAGATAAGCTGAAACAGGTTACATTCCAACAGTTATTAATAAACGCACCTAACATGCCCCAAAAGTATTCGAAAAGCTTGAAAGGCAATATGCAGTAAAGAGAGGTATAATAAATAGGTCTGCTGGAAGCACACAAGTTTTGAGAAGACAGGTCAGCATACTGTTGATGCTGTTCAGGATCTGAGCGCAAAGAGATAAAAATAGGGCCTTAGACAACCTATAAGCATCTAGCCGGAAATTTATACGGTTTTAAATCTATACATCTGCATTACCACTGAAATGTGCTGCAAAATGATGGAAAATCATAATACAAAAGAAACACATCCCTCTTACTAACATGTTGGGCTTTCCAAAGCAAACTCTTCAACATTGACCCTTAGTGCTATCTGCAGAGGAAGACCCTCTGCAACGTGGAGGACTTCTGGACATGAAAAATTGGGACGGGGTAACAATAAGTCCAAAAATATAACAGACGATTTGAAAACAGTATAGAATATTTTCAGAAAAAAATCAGGAAAGAGTTTCGTGCAGAACTCAAGATCGGGGGGGGGGGGGAAGGGGAGGAAGGGGAGGCATAATAAACTACGTCCAACCACCAAGAACCACCAATACCAGAGCTCGCGGTCCCAGGGATGGAACGTCCGTTTGACATCGAAGAAGCATGATGAGGAGACGACAACGTCGTTAAGTTGTCGGCACAGCTGTAGCTCACTGGAAGCTGCAAAGGAATTTTTTAAACAACTTACACTTACAGGAACACATAATATGGGTGCCACAAAGCAACATTTTTTCCAAGCAATCTGTGTAATCGTTTCTCTCTTCCCCCCCCCCCCCCCCCCCCTCCCTACAAAGCACTTATTAGAGGACTACAAAAACAGGGTCTCCCATTTTGCGAAAAATGGGAACATTCTTCAGCCATCAATAGCTTACAATTAATTTTTTTGCAGAAACAGAATCAGTTCGGGAAACTAACAAAAAAAATTAAACTGCTGCGAATCTGAAATGAGCATTTCACGACTGCGATGCGCTTAGACAGCGTGTTTCGCTTCTCCTGCGAGCACAAACTATTAGACTAAAAGCGGAAACGCTGCAACGTTTCAAATAATACGATCAAGCTATTATCATTAAGAAAAAAATCGATCATACTAAAAACAACATCACAGTGCAAAAAAACGTATTTAACCTTCAAGCAGAAACAATATAAAACGAAGAAAAGACGCAGAAAACGAAATTAAACTGTTATCCAGAACAAAACTTCTGCCATGGAGACATCGCAGATGCAAAGCCGATGATGGTACCATCAGCCTATCTGGACAGCAGCGAAGGCAGGTGGGAGGGGGGCGGGGAGGAATCAAATTAGCAAAGAATTGATGCGTACACAACTTGCTTAAACGCACTCACCAAGGCGGGGGCTTAGTGCTAAGAAACGGCTGGGCGAAAATTTTCACATGAATTTCAGTTACGTACCTTATTAGCTAATTTTGATGCCACATTTAGGCCAACCTAGAAAAAAACTTCGATGAGCGAACGGAGGACATTCCATTTGATTCTACTAAATCCCCCACGGGTGCGAAAGTGTGATTTGACGAGGTTTTCGGGAGAAATTTTACTGTGAACGTGGAACGAGTCACCTTCCATTCCGAAAGCGTGATGCTGAAGAGAGGACGAGAGGGAGTTCAAGTGAGTTAAAACTTTGTTTTAATACACTTTATGCAAACTACAACCCGTAAGAAAGTCTCGCTTCCTCAGCCGATACGACGTTAGCGTATCGCTTATTTGAATTGATTGCCTCTAATATAGTCTGCTCCCCATCATCACCTCTCTTTCACACATTTCAAAAGTAGTGCACACTCTCTGATAAGCAAAACTCGCGACAAACTGCACACTTAAAGAAGACTCCGCACATCAAATCAGTGCCTTCGTTGTCACCAAACATCTTCCCATCCGAAACGCTCTTCTGCACAGATACATTCGCTCAGAAACCGGCTCGCTCTTCGGTTAGTGCAAATAATACCACTTGCACATAACCGCTCCTTCCGAGAATGAAATGCATATGCGTCGTCATTTCCTTCCACCCTCGTTTCATTTTCTTCAGCACAATTCTTCTTTAAATGACAGCAAAATTTTTCATAAGATCAACAGTGTAAGCAACATGGTAAAAACACGTTGATAAATTCCAACGCGGAATGTCATTAACTGTCTCAACTCACGAAATGCACATCTCACGAATTCCAACAATATCATCAATAAAACCTTATGAGGTATGCGAGAAATCACTTCGAGTCCGATCAAAATAAGACCAAATGAACGAGAACATGGTCGAAAGGATTGCGTGAGAAGGCTCGAATTAGAGGCAGCATGTACTACGAGAGACGCTGAATTATCGCAAAAAAAAAAGAGACAGGCGCACAGCGCGTCATTTTTTAACACATTAAACTTTTCCTCTCTTTCGCCTGCTCTCTCACACAAGACATCAGCAACCCAATTCGATATGCATGCACAAAAGATCGGTTTCAGGTGATAATTAAATATGAGAAGGATAAGAGAGATTAAAAAGCTGCTCTTGTCTTAGTCGACTAAAAAATAAGGTTCCATTAACGGTTATCACTGATGAATTGCTCCTGGCGATGGAGTGATAAATCAGGCCAAATCTCGATTTCGAATGTGAAAGACTAAGGATCGCATCAACCCTCTCACTTCACTCTGTTCGTTTGTTTTCCATTCCTTCAGCATCGCTCCACATGAAAGATGAAAAAAAGTGGCAGAAAATAAATCAAGGACCCCGGCAAGAAATCTGAATCCTTTCTATGGGAGCAAATATGGCTGTGGAACGTGCTGAAGAGGCATACATAATATGCGCTTTTGAATTTTCAAAGAAAGAATGACGGAATGTAAGTGACTGCAAATGCATAAAAAAGCAGCTCCGCTAGTCTTATTAACAAATATGTGCAGCACAATTTCCCGAAGAAGCTGCCTAAGCCTAACTCAAATTTCCCATCTATTTAATCAGCGGTGCTAAGCCAAAATATGAATATCATTAATTTCTTATCAAATGGGGTTAGTTTTAAATCAAAATTTTGGATTAGTCGGCTCCCCCTTCGAAAAATCTCAACAGCCGAAGCAATTCAATACTTTTTGAGGTGAAAATCATCAACGGTTGAAACAATGCGATTCTTTCATAACACTTTTGGCCGTTCAAAAACTTCTTCGCTCATATTTGTTGATAATTTTTTTACGTGATCGGATTTTTATCCACCTCACACAAAAGAATTCAGAAAACTCAGCGCTATTAATATTCTCGTTTCTTAAATTCCCTTCAATCTGAATAGGAAAAAGAGTGATTAATCAAAAAGACAAGGGAAACAATAGAAAGTCAAACAAAAACAAAAAGCACGCGTGAAGCCATGGAAATGTCTGCTGATAAAGATTAAAATTTGCATACATACATCACAAACAAACTTATCAATCTTTCTCCCACGCGTCAGGCAATAGAAAATACAGTTGTGTTATTGCCCTTCCCTCTCTCTCCTTCTCGGCTATAAGCAAGGCAGTTGGAGGTTAAATGCCATAAGGTTGTGGCAGCAAAAATAGAAAACAATGACGGCAACAAAAACAGGAAAATGTAACGAGAAACACGCTCATATTTTGGCAATAAATATAGCTGCACAGATAAGCATTCGAACATTCGCAATCCCCTTTCATCACTCCCCTCACTTCTTATAAATACCATCTTAATTTCTCAAGTACTCCTTCTTTGCAACAACAATCACCATAAATGGGCAAGTCCTGCTCTCCTCCCCTACTTATTGGATTCCAGCCGTGAGAGCACTAATTTCAGGCCCTCAATTTTCGACGCGAATTTCGTAATTTCAACTGCGATCTTGTTTTGAAATGCACACGACTCAAACAACCTAAGGCACGAGGACTCTCCGCAATTCTCCGGGATAAGAAACGGAAAGAGACTGGCCAAATACGACAACGAAGGAGTGTAATCTACTTGACGCTTACTGCAGACATGTTTTACAGCAGCGAGATATGCAATGACGGCAACAAGCTTTACACCGCACAACATCTCATTATTTGGTCCCTTAACTCGATCACAACGCTCCCTACGACTCTTTCCGGAGAAGGAGGTAGGGGGGGGAGAGAGGGTAAAGCTCTTTAAATCGGAAAAATCGCACCCCAAATTATTCATAAAAAGAAAGTTAAACATCAAAGAAAAGAAGCGAATACGTGTTGACTGTTACACTGAAATGAAATTCTGCACGAACAAACTGTGACGCAAGCGCAGCAAAAAAAGCTGACCGGTTGCGTTTTAGTACCTCCCACGTCCCGTAGGGCCATCTGGTCGTCTTCCAGTGAAAGAATCTCATCAATTATGTAGTCATCCAGCTGAAATTTGCCTCATTCATTATGTCGAATTCAAAGATACACTAGTAAACGAAAACAGATCCGGCTTTTCGGTATTCAAAAGGGCTTGAGGAACTTAGACCCCACTCCCTCCCCCTGCCACCAGATTAGAAAAAGATGAGGTGCGAACTGAAGCTGAAAAGTAGATATACCGCACGTTAACAATAGACAATGACACGTCCTACTTATAGAAAAGCCGGAACGTATATTTATCTAGTCTTTAAATGGAATTAACTTAACGAACAGCAATGAAATACTGATAAAAACTCATACAACCTCAAAACTACTAAAAACACTCTTACGAATTGTTTTACCTACCCCGCTCAAAAAAAGACACTCTTTGATAGAGAACGGCTAAGTTGCAGAATAAAATAATGGGTTTCCCAACTTTCAGGAAAATCAGATTTGAAAAAAGAATTTGTCCGTCTCCGCATCTGCTGGCTAAAGGCCTCAAGCCAAAGAAATAAAACTGCATCTTCCACCTAGAAGACTACATACAATCAATCGTTCATTAGCACATTGCTGTTAGCTTTTGAAGGGGCTCAATTGAAAACACCTCGTGAAGGCGATTAGTTTCCCTAAAAATCGATAACACAAGTAATTTCGTTCACCAATAACTGCAAAATCACTTTGGTACTATGAAATATTAACTGCTGTACCTGACATTATAAATCCGCTCTTCGTACCCTCTCTCTCCCCCCCCCCCCCCCCCAACCTCGACTACGGGTCTTATCTACAAGTCCAGGAACTGTCGCGGTCCCCTTAGTTATAAGGCCACAGCTAAATCCTTTTTTCCTTCTTGGTCTTTGCATACCGCCAGCTACCACTTATATGTGAAGCATACTTACACGAACAAATAATATTCCCCCCCCCCCTCCTCCACATACACATACATTCACAGCGGACATGGAAATTGCCGGTATCCATTGCACGTTCTTGCAAAAATTTCGCTAATGTAGTCCCTCAACGAATAAAGCCCCTCGACTACAACATCTTTCCCCTTATAAGATTGGAACCCCTTCATAAACACGGTTCCACAGCAATTGAAGAGCGAACATTGCAAATATAGTTGTAAACCAATCTGCTGACAGCAAAACTGTACCGAGTGCAAATAAAATACGCCCACATAAATGGAGCAAGCTCAGTGCTGCAAAAATTTTCGACACTTTGATTGAATAAAAGAATTCCCAACAAACTGAATAATATTCACAATGCAGACATACACACATCAGAGACCGCAAACCTCTCCGACTATATCGTTCGTGGCATTACGGTTTTTTTTTTTTTTGTATTCAATCAACAATCACGCTCGCATAACTTTATATAACGCATGCGAAAAGTAAACCTCCACAAGTTCATGCTAAATGAAACATAAATGGCGATCAACTGATAACGAGGGCATGCGCTACGATTAGAGAAATAACTAGACGATTAAGGATAAAAGACCGAAAAGAGAGTAGTGAGGGTAACCAGCCGACCGAACTTTGGATAAAATAGGAATTTCGATAGGTTCTTATCCAGTGACATCTGGTTTCACCTGAATGTTCTCAGCTGCTAACCAACTGATATTTCTGAAACGTGTTCGGTTCCACCTGAAATTTGCTTTTGACCGAACGCCTCTAGTAAGTAAGTTTTATTTTAACCAACCATCTAGAGTTTGCTCGAAATAACTTTTCTGCCTTCTTTCTGTCCTAAATGAATAAACCGTAGCAAGTGACCGGCGCCAAGACTCCACACCTACAGACGCCGTGGCCCCACAATAACAAAAAAATACTTGTGACGCAGACAGCACTTTTACACTGAGCAGTTACCAAGCTAACTAACCAACGGGTTTTAAATAGCAAACTCTCTCTGTTTTTGCATTTTTAGTTCTCTTTTTCAGCAATTTCGTAACCGCTCTCTCGCAAAGAGAACGTTTTGTCATAGCCGTCAGTGCCGTTGCACGCACCATTATCGTTCCTCATCGTCGACCTGTCCTTTGCTTCCGTTATTCATATTAGAATTGTGAGTTGGCTAATCAAACAAAGTTTCTCGTCGTTCATAAGAAAGGGCCTCAAATGACTGCTTTTTGGTGTCCCTCTGATCAGTAATCGATACTCACTTTTACGCGTATTTTGAAACATTCGCCTCAACCGAACGGTTTCGGGGACTAACTACTTAACCATTTTAGAACATATAACGTTCCAACAAAACTTTAACGTTTTCGGCCCCTGATCTACCAAACGAACTATCGAGCGATTATCATCACTAACAAATATTGAGGGCTAGTGGCTAGGACACAAAGACGATGCAAGCATATGAACTGCGCAACAAAACATGCATGAGATGAGAACACAGTTCTCGAAAACGCCCATTCATAACTCAGAAAATCCGCTAGGTGACGACGGCAGTGAACTGTCCGACAGACAACACAGACACACAGTGGCAATCAATAGCAACCGAGTGCGAACACTGCCTGGCCAGACGCACCTCACCGATACGAAACAGCTGAGTGAACGCTCCACCTGCCACATTCTTAACCAACACTGAATGAAAACGCTCCGATGAAGCGAACCTCTCTACTACAGTTCTATTAAGAGACGTAAACCCGGTTCCGGTACAACTGCACTGTTTTAAACACAACTCCAAGAGTGCACTGGAATTTCGATGTGACCGCAAAGACTGTTGCCTTCGACTAGAAGTACAAAGAGGCACACAATTCCACTAGCTATGATTCTTATGGAAACGCGATGCTACCAGCTTGACGATAAGATGCAAATTGCTAAAAATAACAATTAGCCCGTCTCAAACGAACAGATTCATCAAGTTTCTTGCCGCATATTTAATGGATGAACTTTTGACACTCAGATTAAGCATCACCTATATGTGCAACTTAATCGTTTCACATAATCAACGCTCGCATCTTGCTACGTAGTTTTTACCACTTCACGTGGAACAGGACTTTAACTGCAAGCCTATCGATTTATTTCGTTTTTATTTTCCTCACCGCTTCCCCAGTTCAAAGCAGCCTCCTACTGTCCAATACGGTTATTCGAGTAGCAACTGAGGAATGAATCCCAAATTTGGGGGAAGCGAAAATATAAAAGCGATAAAGGGGGGATCTGACGTTTGAGTGAGTAAATCGGGGTCGGTTTTGGTGGCTACGTGTATCGTTTGCGAAACGCGCATGACAATTGATTGCCCTATTCGTGTACGAGGAACAACGCAAAACGAGTCAATAAATTAATTCCATCCAAAAAAAAAACACCGCCGTTCCGCCACATCACTTCACATTTTCCGAAAGAACGCAACGCCAATGAGAAACGCCTATCGCTCATCTGCTGCTATTAGCTAGAGCATTCATAATCCTTCGTCATTAGCTATCTTCTCGAAAGACGTTTCATTCCTTTACGCCAAACATCATTCACCTTCCTGAACACATTTCTGAGAAGAATAAATTCCGGTGATTCATCTGAGAAATGGAAAAAATCGTCGCTGCCCTCCCCTTGCACCCGCCCCTCTCCCCCCCCCCCTCCTATAAGACCTCTAAGCTAATAAACGTTCCAAAATATTCAAGAGATGCTCATTGCAATGCTTACATATTTGCAACTGAAGGAAATGACGACTAAGCACTATAGGTAATTGCAAGGCTTCACCGAAATTCCGTGTGGCCTTTTAGGGATCACATCCCGGTTCTTCCATAGCTCGGTTCACATGATAGAATAGGACAGGAGACGCGGTTATGGGACGCATGTTTTCCTCTTGGGATCCTGACTCTGATCTCGGAAAAAATTCAGATGCAACGATCTAAATAAAGTGTACATGCTCACATTTGCTAACAGAGGAGGAGCGATAGGCAAAAGAAGACAGCTGGCGCACGGTGCTTCTGACCCGTGCAAAAAAAGCGTATAAAGGAAATGTGCAGTAGGTCGCGATTTCAGGGCTCACGATCAGTCACTGCACGATGCTAGGGGACGGAAGAGAGAGAGAATCGATTAGAAGGGAAAACGATGCGGCTGTCATTTGTAGCCTAAGTGGACGATAACATGAAGAGGAATAGCCGCGTGATCCCTATATCATATATTTGCAGGCCGCGAACGCAAACAGATGCAGTCCACTTATGTGCCGCAAAATCAACACAACGTCACATAACAGTAAGTACTTGTCCCAACCCCCAAAAAAAGATAAAGTCTACGCATTTCGTCCACTCAAATACTCACCATACAAAAAAGTGAACCATGCATAAAACTAAATGACTACGAATGGCATGCACATCAAAGGTCTGCTTCAACAGTGCAGTTTATTCTATATCGACCAATTTTTGAGCAAAATAAAGAGTGGGAGGTCACATGAAAGTAATCAAAACAGCCGCTCAAGTTATTGCGATTCAATCCAAGCCGGCTGATGCAAATAGCATTCCCTTTTCGCCACTAAACCCATCTCAATAACAGAAAAGAGGAAGAATGAAAAAAAAAATCTCCAGATTCCAATGAGAAAAAGCAAATATGAACGGTCGAGTAATATGAATGCGCAGAAAAAAGAAGAACAAGGCGAGCAAGAAATAAAGCGATAAAATGGGGAAGGCTGGAAAGAGTACCTCTGAATGAGTGAGCGATCCATGAGGCTGTCTACGAAGCGATTCTGCTGTTCGCACGGACTCTCTGCGGACGGAGATTCACGGAGTGTGCCGCTCTGCAAAGCAATCGAACCACGTTTAGAGGGTGCACTAGCAGGCGGTGAAGCACTGCTGGCCAATCTTTTTACAATCACCATCTTGCTCAGTTCCACAGGACCCCCACCGCCATTGGCGATACTTGACCTGAACGCACCGAGCGGTGCCATGCCACCACCATTCGTGGACGCCAGTCGACGAACCGGCTTTTCGGTGAAACTGCCAATTTTGACGACATGAGCTGCTATGGGTTTGCCACCACCTCCTCCAGGTGGTGCCGAAATCAAACGCCGGCGATTCGTATGAGCAATACGTCGGCCGCCATTGTTCACCACAGACGTCTCGTAGATACGGTGGCTTTCTACAGTCATTTGTTCCCCTTGCAACACACCGTATGTGGTGCAGCACCGGTACGGAGTGCACTAAGCTGTAGGCACACACAAGCGTGCAGCAGTTGGACTCAGTGGACGATTGTGCAAAGCAAACAAGAGGCAACAAGGGATTCAAACCGAATAATTGTCTGGGAACAGAACACACAGCTCTCAGCTGATGGGCGCACTCAGAGACTCAACTCTGCGCCATCAAACAATACGGCAGCAAAACGGGCAACTGAGAAGCGAGCGCGCACAACCTGAAAACGCGACTGCCAGTGCGCATATCACACCGTCTCCTTAACAATTCACTCGAACTGCGTCAAGCGGGAAGATAAAAAACACTAGAAACTCACTGAAAATAAAGCATAAAGCACCACTGTCATAGCATTCAAACTCAAAATTAATATCTAATACTGTCAATCAGCGGTAACTGAATTCATATGAACAGATAACAACAATTACTGTCATATTAAAATAGAAATATGTCACTGAGGTTCGCTGAAGTACTGTGAAGTAACACAGTATATACTTCAACCGGCTCGTTAAGAAGTCCACAACAAATAAACCTCACAAAAGAGTAAACTTTCAACACTGATTTCATGAGGTATTTACTGATATTGAATAGTTTATCCAGCCTCCAAATGACATGAAATGTCTATTGCTGCTAGCAAACATCAATGTTCTATGAAACCTCAAGAATTTATAATTTTACTTTTCACGATGCAAATATCTGCCTCCAGTGAAGTGAGGATTTTGCGCATAAAAAGCGTTGAAAGCCTTTAAGGTACGGGGTGATCAGAATGCGAAGCGGTGTTAGCAACCAAACGAATTCAAAATATGCCCACTGATTACTAAGTGAACGTCTGATAGACTAAAGCTATTTTTGAAGAGAAAAACATAGGCGCTTAACAAACATCTAAAGTACAATTGACAGATGCTCCGGCAAAAAATGTTCACTTGGAAACCACTCTCAACTGTTTACCGATTTTTCTTTTACATCTATACGCAAGTTCACAAGTAAGGTGAAAGATCAAAATCGACACACTGTTACATTGTTCTCTGCGATAATTTCGCAATCTTAGAGCGCGGGCGGAGGGGGGGGGGGGGACGGCTCTCTCTCTCCTCGTTCTCAATTTTCACTGTTCGTTATAGACATTTTGCCTATCGGTATATGCATCGACAATTTCACTAGGCAATTATGGCTCGTCACAAGCCGAATATCGACCGCATATGCTTCCGTATTGACAAAGACGAGGCGAGATGTAAACAGAATATACGCCATGTGCACATCTTTCGCTACGTTCACCTGTTCAACGCAACGAATATACTAAATAATACAAAAATATCGACTAACCTCGAAATGAAGAACATTTCATCAAACTCTAAATCCATCAGGACTGGCAGACATAATAAGATTCCCCCTCCCTTCATTCCAGAATCCAACACATCGGATGGAGTCTAAGCCAAACTAAGCCAACACATATGTGGGACGTGCAGAGTAGTGGAATCTCCGCAGGGGTTGCGCGACGGGTGAACCACAGATCAACGCACATTCTGAGAGGTCAAAACATCCTCATCAGAGGTATGACCGAGTGCTAACTTCAATTTCAAATGTCTTCCCAGGTCAATAAATTGAAAATGGGCTACTCTAAGCAGTTAGTACACGAAGTACAATTGTACAAGTTACAATCACAGAAAAATATGTACACGCATCATGTAAATATGAGCATTGTGGCCTTAATTTATTTTATTGTCGAGCACATTACGCAACAAAATAAACTGCAAAAATTAGCACTTTGTGCACGCGGCTAAATACTACATTTAGCGGCAGCATCTCGATTCAAAGTTGAAAGGGTGGATGAAAACGGGAAATTTCTATGAATAATGCAAAACCTGGAAGAAAAATCGCCAAATGACAATGTGCAGCACCTTCCTCTTCAATTTCACATCAGTTAAATCAAAGAAAAATCTTCGCAACCGCGTAATAAACCACATAGGACGAAGTAAACCGAGGTGCCAATTGTTAATAAATACGAAAACACATTCAAACAGACAGTGAGAACTGCATCACAGATAAGTTGTAAAAGAGAAGAAAAAAACTAAAAGGACAGCTCAACAAGAGAAGCATTTATAATTATTTCAAGTAGCGGAGGTGATCAATGAAGGGCATCAAGTTGACGAGGCCGTCGAATGCAACTAAATGCTTCTCCGCACCCGCCGCCGCACTTGTTTGCGCAAATATCGACGCGGCGCGTTTCGCTCCCTTCCCATCCCACAAACACCGCGCTGTTCAACGATCACAGAGACCAAATAAGACTACGCCATACATACTTCTATACTTATTCACCAACAAAGTAACGATTTGCGAAATGAGTAGATCAAAAGCTTGATGACCCTAATAGTCGTTCAGGTGAAAAATACTACAACTGAACAAAACATTTAATTTCACAACTGTGAAACCTCAGCAACAGCAGGAAACTCCCAAATTTTCCCGTGAGTGCACAAATCTGTGGAAAACATCAATAACTTACCTTAATTTTCAACCAAGCAAGGGGCAGGAAATGAGCTGTTCATAAACTTCCTCCCCTTCCCCTCCCCCAGCTGTCCAAAGAGCTGCGTTAACGCTAAATTTATGGTAATTCAAATATGTTTATTGAATAAATGCAAGAGTGGAAAACAATTTCCATACGCAACACATCTGAATCACACGCCATAAGAGAGAAAAACAAGTCGCGGAGATGAAGACGAGCAGTGCTCCCTTCAACTTAAAATAAACTTCACTGATATATTCTTACAGCAGATTTAAAAGATAACGCGCTTCAACTTATTGAATTAACTCCTCTATGAACCTTAACTGTGACAGACTACAAAATATTGCAAAGTCCGTCATGGAGTTTGAAAACGTTACTCCTTCCTTCCATTTTTAAAAGTTTTATGAAGGAAAAAACAAATGTATATACATGTAGACTTCAATGAAAATTTACGATTTTACGGAGGAAAAAACAAATTTGTAAGCAGATCTTTTATAACATGCGATGAGATTAGGGTCTATTATAGAACACTTTGCAGCCGTCAAGAGAACAACAAAGCCAACAGATGGAGGAAGACAGACAGAGACAGATGGAGAGAAAGGGGAGGAAAGGGAGATCCGGCTTGATGAGGCCACAAATTTGAGGAAATCTGAGGGCGAGGGATTTTTGAGATCGTGAAAAACCTCATGAAAAGCAGATCACCAACTAGTGTCGCTTCAGTGTACTTAATAATTCAAAAAGAGCGTGCCAATAATTCAGAGGCAAAATTTCAAAACTTTCTGTTATGACAGCAAAGAGTGGAAGGGTTACAGCAAACAGTATGTGGCTAATTTTCCACTTCATCATGAAGCATTAAGAAAATCTCAACTTTTTCTGTACATAAAAAAGAGTGACCCGTTATTGCATTCTTGGGGAAACAATACAGTGGACAAATGAAAAAGAAAAATAATTAAACAGCCAACTCAATTTTCAGTACTTTCAAAAGTCCACACGTAAAGACGAAATCTGCTCTCATAGCGGTTTTCTATCGGACAAATACTTCTTACTTATTCAAAACCGCTCGCAAAGGAGAACTCCAGCATGTCAGAATAGTATCACCATAAACGTCAACAAGAAATTGTCCTCTTGAACTCGGAATCACACATGCAAACAGCAGAATAACGTTCAAACGAGTCAAAAAAACATTCGCAATCCCGACTTTAGAACAGCTATAAGTGAAAAAGTTACTGCTTGAATTCACAAAACCTAAGAGTCTGGTGCTGAAGATTCATATTATTTCTGAGTCATCAAACAAAACGCAAACTTTGTACGGTTGCAGCGATGCGAGGCACGAGAGCTGCACTCCCATGATTCAAAAAAAGCGCAAGATTCTTTAATTTAGCGGCAACAACATATAATAAGCAACAGTGCCTCAGAATCTTGAGAGCACATAGCAAGCCAGAAAGTGACACAATTAGGCGACGACACAATATGTCTGGCAAGGAAACATGACACACCGTGCTCAGAGCATTCTATCGCTACCTTTCAAATAACTTCTTTGTCTGCTACCAAAACTCAACTTTGGATGTCACTGGACACGGCATATGGATAGGCTCTTCTATTACTCGGCAGTACATCACTACGTTCTGGCAACTGACTGCAGAATTTCAACTCGGACTCAGTGGGAACCCCTTTATGCCGATGTCCCATAAACGCGCAGCGTCATCACTGGAACGTTCCTCAACGATGCCTTTCCTAGAGGCTGCAAGCATGCTGGCGACGCATCATTTCATCGTCATCAGACATACCACAATATGAAGAACGCAGAAGAGCTATCGATTACAGTTCCAGGGGCCCTCACTTCGTAAGCCATGAAAACATGGAAAGAAGCCTATCGCATGAACAATACAGGCATCGCAACGATACACTCATTAACTCTCTCAAGAATGTGTGGCTGCATGAAGAGACGAGAAACGGCAAACATTCCGCGCTATAACAGAAGGAAACATACTGCAATGAACGCACGAATCTCATCATATTTAAGCTCCGCTGACTGCTGCATGCAACTATATTTCCAGAAGAGTGAGAAACGAGAGAGGTATGGCTCTCTCTGAGGTCAAAAATCGCAGTGTTAAGGAAGTCTAGAGCCACAGCACTTCGAATAAGATTGATAGATGAATTAGCAAAACCAAACAGATAAGCAGCTCAAACTTACATTCTTACGCCTTCTGCCCCTTCACCTCCAAATCCACTTGCATTGGACACGCTGTGCACCCATTCTATTCCCATCCTCTCCAGGTCTAGTGCTCTCAGCGCACGATGTGCACCTGGGTCCCTCCTTCCCCTTTCCCACAAACACACACACATGCCTAATTATCAGTGGTGATGTGATGAGAATCACAAGAAGCAAGCAAAAAAAAGGACTGTGACCCACACGGAAGCTGCTGCACAGGTGAAAGCTAAACTGCGCCTATGATCCTTAACACTTGCAAACAGCTCCACATTTCACTGTCAATCACCGCTGCACATGCAGAAAGCATCGGGCTAGCTAAGCTGCCTTTACTTTTCCTTTTTCTTCTTCTACCGTGCAAGTAAAGGCTGGCTTTCCTCTACTTGTACAAATCGACGGCAAACATTGTCTAGCCGGTGGAATGGAAGGCCACCCATCGTACAGATGAGTTGTGAATTGCAAAGATGGTGCGACTGAAGTGCAACAAAACGAGAAACATTTTAAGCACTGTTGTTGGTATCGAAACCTGAATTACAACTTGGAAAAATTGAAAAAAGTCAAACAATGATATCTTGGAAACGAAGTCGCAAGAAAGTAAACAGCTGCACCTTTCAACTCCTTAGCGTCAGTTCAAAAAATCAGTCCTCAACCGACCAAAAAAGTAGAGGAATTTGTTCCCCACGTATGACAGCTGGACGCAACTCAATATTTAATCTGCAGCTTTTGAAGGTGAAGCGCCCTTTGTCCTCATCCGTCTCATAAAGCGCTGACTCTCGCAACGAGCCGTTTTTCTGTTACGTTCGTGTTGCTCGACCTCGAAAACTGCTGACAGCTTCGGTGATTTCAAATGACGCTAAACATAAAACGGTATTGTAACAATACTAACAACGTTATCCGTAAAAGGTAAGTTATTAGCCCCACTGCTCTTCCCTTTAAGCTGTCGGTGTAAATATATAAACAGCGTGATTCAAGCTGTCGTTTTACTACACCGCTTTCTCAAGCACTGTTAACACTAAGGCAGTCTTCATCATTTCTGAAGCTCTCAAACGCCGTATACAGCAACTAACTAGCGCTGCAAGTACATGCACCAGAAATGCTTCACAGAAAGCAAACCTCGTGCAAACATTGCTATGAATGACCTCCACGTCGGAAATGTCCAATCATATAAGCTGATACGTTACAATACCATTCCTCAAACAACTTTCAAAAAACTGCAATTAGATGATCTTTTACAAGTTTAGCGGTCACACTTGCTGTTTTCATACCTCCTCTCCCTCTGCCCACCACACCCCTCGTGGCTCCACAGCGAGAAATATCAAGCTTCCGACTAAAAGCAAACTGCTGTCAATAGCAGCGCTGACTCACAACCAAGATAAAAGCATCTATAGTCTTCTGACCTTATTCCGCAAGGGATCATAATAATGAAAAAATTCCTTAGCTATCCATCCACGAGATGCAACTAGAAACCACACTACTGCATACCACTCACATAAGTGACGCGCAGAAACAGAGTGTTATAATCACAGGTTATGCGAAGCTTTCAAGTACGTGCAAGAGGGGGTTTAGCAACAATCGTTCAACGAATCCTTTAATAACTTCGTTTTGAAAGATGGGACAATAAACGCTGCTAGTTCCCAAATGGGATTCGGCTTTAGCAAAACAAGCAGTCAACACCAATATGGCGTGTCCAATAGTCGAATTCTTCACACAAATGGCATCGCTCTTGTAAACATCAACATGACAACAGCACCCACCTCAGCTATCAATCGCACCCTCTCAGCAGTTCCACTGTCTATCGGTCACTTATGTAATGATCAAAACAGCTGAAGGGAATGAACTAATTCAGCGGCGTCACTCTGCCAATTTGCACCTCAATGATGCGCAGTCGAGTTGAATACACTGCACTTTGTACTTATAGTTCGACAATATTCGTATAATAGGCTTCAACTGAACTGCGAAAACTAGGATAAAAATCTGATAAACACTGTTGGCGTTGCTGTCTTTCACTTCCTGGCCGCTGCACTATCGCGTGGAACACTGTTCAAGGCGGAAAAAAAATCAGCCACGACGAAAACGTGCACAAAAGAGACAATGAGATGCTCAGAGGGAATGCAGTGAACCATCTTGCGAAACACCACACCCAAAGAAATATTAATTAGTACGGACACAACGAAACTTTTCGATGAGCAGAAAGAGCTGACTGTTATAAGCGATATCCACCAACTCATCTGCTTGTAGATGTGCCAAAAAAACCAGGCTATTTCGGAGACCAACCACTGGCAAGACAGCACACCGCAACGGGAGAGTACAAACGCCGGCAAAGTGCCAAAATATCGATCTGTTGCAGCCCAAAATCATAATACAGCGCCGCTCATGCACTTCCCGATACCAAGCAACAAAATAACGTGCCCTTCATCTGCTTCACACATCTCACTGTTGCAACTGCAATCTTGCTTCCCCCTCCCCCTCGGAAAAACGAAAAACCCTGCACTTCTTTTTGCAACTTCATGCTCGCAACTACGACTTATTTTCGTTGCTCCTACCGCACGAATACTGCGCGAAAATTCCTTCAAAAAAGCTCTTAGAGTAGAGCAGAGATTCAGCAAAAGCGCATTCAAAAGTACGCTAAAACAGCAGCTCTAGCCACAAGTCAGTGGAACAAAGACGCCATGTACAGCGTTCAAACACAACCGAACTCAATTGCTGAAAATTGATTCCCTCAAAACAACATACATATTACACATGCCCCTAACATCCCAAATAAGCGACGCCAACAAACGTTATTGTCGTACTAAACTAACATCGCTTTTACGCTGCATTAGACTATACGAGACATGACGAAAAAATGTTTGCTGGCTAACAGCTCAATCGTTTATTACCTTTCGCCCCATTGCTACCCCCCCCCCCCTCCCCCTCCCTCCACCCTCTATTCTAAAACATTTCAACAGTTGAATGATGAGTGGGAGACATAAGACGGAAATGGAAGAGACATAGAACGGGAAAAGAAACGATAGCGGGAAAGTGGGAAGCGGATCTTTGCACTTTCATCTTGCTTGCTGCAAAAGTATAATTCTTTTAAATTAATAAAGCAAGGGTGGCACAGATATTTCCGCTTTTTAGAAAACCAGTTAGATGCAATTTCCGTTTACAAAAAAGGAACGAAAATGAGCTAGAAAATTTGCTCCAAATAAGAGACTTTCACAAAAAACTTTGCGAAACGTCCAACAAAATGTGCTCCACAACACAGTGAAATACATACTCAGAAGAGTGTGTTCCAAAAACGCCTCGGGGCGCGAAGGAACGGATTCCCCTGGATTCTTTGTTCAGGGAAATATGTTGCTATGTGCAGAAGTGTTCTCATAAAATCTAAGATACAATTTGACAGGCACAGCGCATCTGCTACGGCATAATTCCTTCACTTCTCTAACCCTTGGATATCCTGTGTCAAGTCAACACTGCCCACTATTATAAACTGTCGCAATCTTAATGGAGGCCGAAATGTCATCACACCGATCCGGCGCATTCCGAGGTTCATAATATAACAATTTTTTTACTACAGCGTTGGACGCTGGATGAGTCAATTTTAAAGGATGAAAAATCTGAATCGAATTATAAATCACTTCCTTCGTCGTTATATTTTACCTTTTATTTCACTTCTTCCATCATTAGATTTATTTCCCGTCAAGAATTTCGCCGCAGGTGAACAATTACTATTAGTTTAGATAAAAAATGTTGTTCAGTGAAAGACTGCTAAACTGCACTTGAGAGACGACAGAACCGGTCCCTTTGATGAAAAAATTGTTTTGCCCTATACATAGAATGATCACCATCATAGGTTTCAGCTGAAACTTAAACATTCCTAAGAGAAAACGCATCGTTCCTTATGGGTTAAGTAAACGGGTTACTGAAGATGACGTGAATAAGTTACAAAACAAACAAACAAATCACATGCGTCAAATTTTTAGACTTCAGTTTTGTATAACTATAACGTTCCCAGCGTAATCAATTCAAAGGTTTGAGGAAGCAAATTTCTGCTCACCGCTGGCCTCTTTCCATAGATTTAGAGGCACATTTAACTTTGCCACAATAAGGGGTACGATTGGTGCACGACAAGAGTGTAAAAAAAGACAATCGAACGTGAACCTTCTTTTGCTATATGCACATCACTACAGCGATATATGCAAGTGCACCACTCATACCCTTATGAAGCGGCAAACGCCCTCTGCACTTTAACGCTTAGAACTGAAAACTGCATTCTCTTTCCTATAACAACGTAGATCACTGCATCAACGTTGACATATCCTCAACCCTCTCCAAGAGTCAACAATTGGATTTAATGATAACCTTAGTGAATTCGTATACTCCAGTGAGATCAATTTCAGGCGACGATATTCTGATGACGCAAAGTGGGAAATCTACAAGCAGGTTTTATAATCAGGAAGACGGGGCCTGGGTGAATCCTGAGAAACATTACGTGAGTGTGAACGTGCAAACAGGCAAGCATTATTGAACTATAACGCAATAGTACACGATATAAGCATGGGGATAATGCTGCCAGCACCTCTGTTTCAAAGCTTTCAATATTGTATGCACCTTAGCAGAAACTGCCGAGCAATGTGCAGTCCAGCAAAGGTCACTGCAGGTCTTGATTTAAGAGTCGCGAATCCTATCGGAAGCTGGCAGCAACGACTTCCTGGCAACTTAACGAAAAAACATTCATGGGGAACTTCATTTGAGGAAAGACATTTTTCTGTAGCCATATTTATATTTGCCATTGTAGACATTTAGGTTCATCCGCAAACATATTAAGCACTGTTGAGCTTTCCACGAAGATCGTAGACACAGAAGTGCAAAAGGAGGGGCCTCAAGATTCTTCCTTGCGAAGCACAGCTTTTCACAGTCTAATTATCTAACAGTAAGTTCGAAGCAGCCGTTAGTAAAAAAAGCCCTGACTTATTTTAACGAAGAGCTTGCCACCGTTATCGCTTATTATTTCTCTCTGAATGGGACAGCAATGAGCAGTATGGGACCGGAGGTTGCTAGGAATGATATGAACGTTTCGGGGCAATCATCGAGAATGAGGATGTCGAGATCACCGATGACAACTTAGAGTTTATCAACCCTGCATTAGCTAACCAGCGCCTCAAAGAACATTTTGGGATTTCGTAGGCGAAATGCAGCATTCAAGCGAAAATATCCTTTGCGTATATAAAATAATTCGCAACCGATCAGAGTTAAGACATGACCTCAGTTAATCCGCAACGACGATCAAAAGGAATCTAAGTCGGGTTCTGCGAGGGAGCCGACTAGCAAACGTCGCAGCCTTGCTTCTGAAGGTGCTCTCAGAACACTTTAAAAAGGGGACCAGCAAATCACATAGTTCGTTTACTGTATTCTGTGCGCTAAACTAAGTGCATGATTCCGTTTGCAAAACATTACTCTTCAATTACAAGGGGAGAGCATAAGAACAAGTGCGAAAAATTTTTACTCAACGCGTCGGCATAGTTCCCTCCACCATCCTTAGCAACCGTCACTTTGCTGCAATGCTGAATCGCTGAGCAAAAAATAATCCGCCTCTGAGTCGATGACATCTTCAAAGAGGTTTAACAACTCGATGGCAATAAAGCAACCGACTGAATCAGAAGATGTAAATTTAAAATCCAACAAAAACTCTCACCAGCACTCGCATCCGTCAAACACTCGAACAACATGCACTGATCGTTGATCACTTCCCACTAAAAAAAATACGCCACCTTGTTGGAACCCTTCCAAACTCCACACACACACATCCGTTTTGCTCACTAGCCACTGTGCCCGTTCTAATCGTTATAACAGTGGTCAGTCACACTAGAGAGCACTGCGTAAAAGCGAAAGACAATGCATACATGTCACCAAAAGCGGAGACACAGACGATCGAAGACGGAAATATAGGAAGATTTGATGAGACGGGAGAAAACACTAACAACGAAATGACACACGAAAGCGAAACGTTTGTTATTTTGTGGCATGACGAGCAAACAGCGAACAACGATCAAAAATCATCGCCAAGTGGCGATCCTCAGTCACATAACAAGCCATACTATATTGATTCCTTTCTCTTGGAATTCTTCAGCACCAACGGATGCCGAATTGTTGGAATTTTTTAACGTCGAACGCATGATTGCAATATTTAAGGACAGAACGGAAGTACACGGTTTCGTAATCAATAAGTGCCGTCAAACAGATAAGATGCAATCTCCCACTGATCAACCCCCCCCCCCCCTTATTAACGACTCCAGGACCAAAAAAATATCACAAAAGCGACAACACAGCTTCATAAGTATCCCTGCAGAGATAAAGCACTCACAGACAAAAACGGCTCAGAACTAAACCAACACCCATCTAACTCAAAAAAGTGCTTTTGGGGACAGTTTCGTTCAAAAACCGGGAACCTCAGTTTCCATTTTCCATCCCTCACTAAAGATTTACGCGAATAGATCTTTCTCCTCCCTTCATCCGATTTTTGCGCAGATCTCTAAAAGCTTTACTATACAGAGACTGCATAAGTCCGTTCACAGATACGTAATCTAGGGACAGCGGAACGCAACGGGAGAATGGAGTGGAGGAAGAGGAGTAAAGACACGACTGGAAACAAATCTCAACATCTCGAAGGCTACTTATCTCTACAAGGCGCGTTCAACATGTACAAACTTTGGTCGAACTGTGGAAATGTGCATTCTGCAAAGCGACCTGAGGAAGAAGCTGCGTAACTAAGGTTCAAACATCAACAAACAAATCTGCCCAATATGAGGGGCGGGAAAGGCCAACCGTGCTACCGGATATCCAAAATTCTCGTTGATTCAGAAGCATTATTTTCGTTGAGCCAAAAAAAATTCGCTGCCAACAAGATCAACTTTGGGTACTTCACTCACTCCTTATTTCCTCTTCTCTGCCATCTCAGCGACAAGCGAACTACCTTGTTAGGTGCAGTGCCACATCTCCTCTAAACTTATAAAAGGAAAAAACCGCATCTTCAATAAACCTATTTAGGATAAGAAGTTTGCAAAAAGATTCGACTCCCAGGGGCGAATGACAACTGCTGGTTATGTGCCTTATGAAAATCTGTCAAAAAAGTAATTCCTTCGTAATTGAGAAATTTTTTCATTCTGAAATGACGTAAAGCTTATAATTCTTAGGAAACATCGACATCTCATACAAAACTATAATTTTTGGGACCATACTTGAAGTGGAACGGTGGGTCTGTATCTCAAAAAACCTTTGCTCGTAAGCGCATATATTCGGCCGCTACGATTATACGCCCTCAATGCAACACCTCACTTCAGGACAAGGAAAGGAAGCACTAACAACATCACAGAGCAAGCATTCAAAGCATCCTCATAAGTGCCCACAGCATTCCACGTGAACGACCTCACCTCTTATCGTTATGCTCAGTGTTAATAAAAAAAAAGAAGCGACTCTTCACCTCCGCGGACCTGGAAGGAATATCAACGAGACAATGACTGAAAGCTGCAAGAGAAGCCGATCACTAAATTAACTGGAAGGCGAATATTTCCTGGGAAACTTTCTTCTAAAAAAATCGCAATCTACGACAATGGCGATGTACTAAATGAGCAAGAATCGATCAGAACTGGCCTCTTCTCAATAACGACTGAAAAGACATGTAAAAAGAGCATTCAACGAATCCTTATAGAAAAAATCAACAATTCTTTGAGGAAATTCGACACCAAAATCGCCTTGAGAGCTTAAGATAGCGTGCTCAATTTAAAGTATTCGACGAGTGAAAAACAATACAAGCCAAATTCAAACCTGTAAATGTTTTTAGCACAGATTTAGAAACATTGTCTCTGCGCTGTGCCACAACTACTATCATCTTACAGACAAACACATATAAATAAACAAGCTCTGGCTGTCACGAAGCTGAAAATGCAAATTTTCCGCTGAAAATAGATTAGATGACAGAAAGATCCGAAACAATCCGAAGCTCTTTTCAATACGATAACCATCTGATGCACGCAATGCTGACGATGAGCGGTTAAAGCTACATGGTGCCACAACTGTTCCACAAAAAAAGTGGAAAACATCACAAAAATTTGGATGATTCTGCGAAGCACCAGGGGGCGACTTCTTTCCACAGAAATATACCGCAGCTGTTGCTGAAAGAGGTCGGACTCAAAAAAGTAGATTCACCTAAAAATGAAATGAAAAAAATAATCTTGCTCGTCATCAACTTAGCAATGTGTGCTAAGAAAGATACGTAAGCACCCTCTCCAATCCTAAGAACGCAATTCTTGAAAAATGAAAGGAGGACGGCGCGAGGAAGAAGTTGCGTAAAAACATTCGGAGAAGCGAAACAAGGAGAATCAAGGTGAAGTTTTCAAAGTGCTCCTAACGACTCACTTCTAACAAGTATAACGATCGAGAGTGGAGGAATTTTTGATGTAAATGTGCCGAATAGTCGCCCAAAGATTCCCACTGGTTTTTTCAACATTGTGAACGTTGCCAACGAGATCACTGGACACTGCCCTACTCTGGCGAGTACTCTCACCAATTCTCTAAACGCTGGGTTCACAATTAATTAGGGTCGGCGAATAACGAGATCTCTTCTTCAGAGTTTGGGTTGGCATCCATTTAGCACCTCAAATAAACCGATATAAAGCATATGTCCTGTCATGATTGCGATGGAAAGGGTACAGAACTGTTTACCGAATTCTCAAGAGTTGTACCTTCCTGCTTCAATAAGCGAAAAAGGTGAAAATTGGTGCACTCGGAAAAGTGATAACGGTGAATTTTACAGCTCTATGGACTTTAGCATCATGAAGTGATAACAGCAATCTGAAAGAGTTAATAAAGGCTGACGCACTTAATTTTACAGACTCTGAACGTCGTGGAAAAACTCTGTCGAAACTGAGGCGTTTTTTTTGCAATGTTGGCATTAGTATCAAAACGCCCCACAGAAATGATGAGAATTGACATGCTGCATAGATAAACGTCCCAGAAATGAAAAAAGGACAAATGCAAGAATCAAGCCTAAAACCGGAATGCTGCATGCCATATCATCATATCTTGTGATAGATCCTGCAGATAAGTGGAAGGAGAGAGCAGTTTCTTAATGAAAAACCCACCTCGAACGAAGTGTCTAAGCTTTCGATGTGGTGTACTCTCCACTCCACTCCCCCCTCCCTCAACATCCCTTAACCTCCCTCCAACCCTACACCACATAAAGCTATCCTTAGAAAAGTCCCATCGGATAAATGTCACCTCGTCACCTCTCACATTCAATTTAACCACTACACAAGAGAATGTTCCCCTAACGTTTTCGTCACATTTTCATTCCTCCACCTAGAACAACATCGAACAGTGTGCCGATGCATATCCAACCTTTCTCTGACGAAACTTCTCACAAATCCCTGCTTCCGGATAGAATTCCCCTTGGTTTAAAGAGCTGACTACAGTTAACAAAATTTACGTTCTTTGTCTCCTTCAGGTCGGAAATACGCAAATTCCAAACCTACGTGCTCACACATCCAACAGAACCGTGTACACATGCCTCCATGTCGTGGCGGCATAATGAGAAGAAGACATAAATAATTATAACAGAGATCAAATGGTTCTGCATTGTCGGAAACAGTTTTTGAAAAAAGTCATCGCAGACATTTAAACACAATACAAATGTAGGTGCTTAAATACGATAGAGAAAGAGAACGGTATGCTTTGGGCACTAAGAGAAGTAAACCTTCCATCCCCATCACAAGGATACAACAAACTGGACAATAACTACTCGGCTTCGCAAATACGTCCTAAAATCATTGGGCTTACTGGTGTCTGACAATTCCCTCCAAATACCTTAGGAAAATTTACTTTTCAAAGATGCAACGACGTTACTTTCTGGTGCAGTTTTTGGGCACTTTCTTTCTCAATATATCTGACGGTAGGGGTAGAATTAATTAACTCAGGATGTACAGATATGGAGTTTGAATTGACCCTCTACAACTTAGTCATAACCAACCAATGCAAGCTCTAGTACACCATTTCAATCTCAACTGCAGGGAAAGCAACCGTGAAGTGGGCGAAACGATTTCAAAATAAAAAATATCATTGGAAAAACAAAGAACATAAAAACCTTCTACTATCGGACATTAACGAAAACGTCGGACGCCCGAGAACACAGCATTGCATACTTCAAACACGTCATTATGCACTCACCTAATTACGTATAAGCATACCATATAAATCATGGGAACATATTGACAACTATTTTCCCTCCAACCACTCCCTATTACATCATTTCCTCTTTGAACACATCTATTGTAGAGCATTTAAACTTGCGACGTTAAATAGCGCCAAGAGATACATCAGACATCGTTCTATCGTAATTTCAGAATCTGCCTAATGTCGATGGCTAGTGATACCACTTGCTCTTAAAAATGGCAATTCCAGTTTTAGTCGCCATGAAGAGTTGTTTTGCAAATTGCATCCATCACATTTCGGTTAATATTTCTTCGAAAACATTCCACAACACCCTGTCACCGTATCATTATCTTCGCGATCATTTTTCCAAGACTATCTTTCGATGCTTTATGTGAACTGTTAACTGCTCATTCGATACACACGCGCCCTATTTTACGAATCAAATCAGAGTATCACAAATCACATGTGAACGATGTGTGCAATGTCTAGTTAGGCAAATGGCCAAAGAAAGCAAACATGACGAAATATTATGCAAAGATCGTTAAAAGAGTTTGAGCATATCAAAGCAATTTTCGTGTGCACACGCCCATAAAATGTGAACGTTTTTAACGGCACCGCCTGAGTGATGCAGCCTGTCCCTCAACAAACACCTTCAAAAGCACAGAAAACATAATGCGACCGCATGTAGTGCAGTTACCTTGCAGCATAACTGAAGTGGTAGCCTCAAACGAAGCACGTTAGAAAGGGAATCGAGCAACTGCTGTCCGAAGTGGGAAGTTGAGGAAAATGAATCACTGCAAGCTGCAAGATAAAACCGCGCTGCTGACTCAGTGCTATCATAACGTGCCGTAAGAACAAAGAGCCTTCTGTTCAATTTATAAGGAGAGCGAGAAGGAGAGACCGCGGGTGGGGTGAGGATACTTTACTGAATCGAGATAAACTTTCAACAGCGATTAAATAGCAGCAGACGGCCGCCGTGCTGAAGTTTTTGTGATAAAACCGAGTGCTTTTGCTGCACACTTTCTCACAGCCTCACCACCCTTGCTGAGAGTTCATTTCGTTTCCCACATAAGTTGCAAGTCTATATGCAAACATTAGCCTCAATATTGCATACACCAACGACAGGGCAGTTGCCGTTCGCTAAAAGCGATTTGCTACGACAGAAGAACGCCGCAAATAAATCAGTGCATTTCTAGGCGTGACATTAACGCTCGCGAATGGACTCACAGTCGATCAAAGACCAAAGCAATCGAACATCAACCCGCACAGCAATTCGATATCAACCCACCCTTAATCCGGTTCACCTTCAACATGTTTGGAAGTAATCATTATCATTACATCGTGCTCTTCCCCATCCGCAATCACTTCGGAACCCAATTTCTACTTCCCTAACTAAAGCGTCTCCCTCATCAAATTACTTAAGCGACAAACCAACAGAAGTGATTTAGTGAGGCGTATAGAAAACATATCAATATTTAAAAGAGCAGAGGATTCTTCTAAATTTATTAAAGTGCAAGAACTTTCCCACTCAGTCTTTTAAGACGATTTTATTCCGAGTAAGAGCGAAAGCATGCTCTATAAGCTGGTAACTAAGTTCTTGCCTAGTTTGCATCAGGAAGAAGAAATAACCCACGCAATAGGGCATTAAATGAATCGAGCTCGCATTCACAAACGCCAGCACACAAATACGAGATAAAAAAGAAAACCCCTTAAAAGAGCACCAAGCATCGGTGATGAAATCGGTTGTTTCTTCCGCTGTGCCTTAGTGCTTCGTAAATAGACGACGTCATGACGCAATCACGTCAAATCGCGTCGACTGCGTTCAATCGTTTCAACGACGAAAAACTTTGCTGATCTACGAACCGTTCACAGCGTTCGCCGAACATAAACAATACAACGCTTTTTTCCGTTTTTCACTTCGCTTTCAAGAACCTTCTGCACGCAACATCCATTTCATATCCTCCTCACCGTTTGCACTCGATGGAAATGTACACATATCCAAAAAATGAGGATTTCATCTTCACAAATCACCCTAAAGACGACGTACTCAGTGATCTTGATCGTAGCGATTGAAGACTATGGAAGATTACAAGAATGAGAGACTTTTTTGGGAGATGAAAGCCTCCTGACTGCTCGACGCCATCAATACTAAGCGAATCTGATCCTCCAAATAAAACATTCTGCAAGAAACTGTGCAGGTGCACAACTAATCTCTCTCCCTCCCTCTCACTCAAAAAAATTACTTTGCGCTCTAATGATATCCGGAAACTAGGTGGTAGTGGTTATCACCTTGACATGAAATATAATTTAATCGTTGCTGTGATGATCGATGAATCGACTAGAAGTATACTAGCGGGGATGAAACGTCTCCCTGCTCCTGCAACAACAGGCCATTAGAAAGGAAAGTTCTGAAGCTCATTTACTGTTAGATATGTGCACTTTCGAAACAAACAGCATGCATAAGTTGCCAGACTCAAGCACATTCCTGTTACCAACAGTGCTCATCAAAAGGTAAAGTGATTCGTGAAGGATAGCTTGGACATGGTTAGCATATTCCTTAAAAACCTTTCAACACTTACCCATGACCATCAATATGAATACCTCGTAAGTAATTAAAAAATGCACGTAGGAATAGGTGCACTTTTTAATTACTTACGAGGTATTCATATTGATGGTCATGGGTAACTGTGATTTCACTTACGAAAATGCCTTCGACTAGAGGATAATTAATCAAACTGTCTGACCACTTCATTATCGAAAACCCAAAACTTTGAACGCAACGATAACCTATAGATTACCGACTGCCCCCTCGAGTATGCCTGACCTGTGTTTGATTGCCCCATGGCTAAGCGTTTGCAAAGTGCTATTATTCTTGCTTTTAAAGCAATATAAGAGTATGCCATTTTCGGTTGTCTTAAAATCAAGCTCTTGAAGCATTTTGGCAAACTCACAACACTTCGAAAGGGACGAAATATTTTGAAAAACTTAAAAAATATACAATATCGATACTTAATATTTCGCCCAAAAAACTCCTCAGTTTATTCAATCCTCAAGAGAAAATAACTACATGGAAAACTGCAAGAACGTAAAGATTTTAGCAGTATAGAGCTCTCGAGGAGGCTTGTTGAAATTTGAAGCGCACACTAAATTTCGTAAAATACGCCAACAGTATTGTTGACAAGCAAAATGTAATCTACAGAATCCCACAGAAATTGTTAAATATGAAATCTTTGAGGAAGTGACAAACGCTTTGGGGATCCTCTTTCCACAAAAAAAGCAGCCACAGCAACTCAGCTGTCTTTCGGTTATCCCTCTTTGCACTCTAAGCTCTAACATGAGATGTAAAGAAGCTATAAAGCTGTAAATGCATAACAACGTTCAATGAAACTCGGTCTCTTCTCCTCTTCATTTTCTACACTCGAAAACCAGTTGGTAAGACATCCATCAAATTGTTCCTTAAATCAAACGCTATACGTTCACAATACAATGCGATTCTCGGAACTTGTTCGAATGTGTTCATAATTCGACTGAACACATTTGCCAACAAAAAATCGCGCTTCATTTCTCCAGTGTGTCCTTTCAAGCTGTTTCTTCTTTCCTTCCAAAATTTCATAGATCTTTTCGCAGTTTTTGTTTTTCTTCCTTCGCTTCAAGTTAGCTTTGATGTTAAACGTTCATATATATATAGCCACTCTTATCGAGCGTTTAGGACGTAAATATAACACATGCAAGTACTACGTAAGATTAGTATGAAAATATGATAGATAATAATATGCATTTTGAATGCACGACTTTGACTGCACAAACAACATTCGATATTGTCCCACTGTCTACATCGCTAGATGCAATTTACTGGCTGTGCTGAGCAAATATTAACAAAGGCATAATCTCTAGAGAACCGAAGATCGCCACACTCCTCAACAACCCCTCCACCCGTTCTGCACATGTGCGTCACAAAACTTTTCAGAAATTTGGAGCAAATCAACAGCAAGCAAAGCACAACAAATTCCACGAAAACGCACGCAGGTCAAACAACGAGGTAAAACAAAAGCAGCATTAATTCTATTAACTGGAAGAAGATAAAGAACATACCTATGATCAATCAAATAAAAACTTGTTAGGACATCGTGTCAACAAATTTTGGCAATGCAAAGTGACATGACAGTGCATCCAATGAAAGAATGCTCTTAAATTTATGCATCGATCCGAATATGAAAACAAATCAATGTGATGGAAACTTCGCCACACTTGGATTACATCTCTGGCGAAACACGGTAGCAATATGCTGTATTTAACTCTGTTCAAAAAGAGCAACGTTACATCATGCAGCTATATTCCTATTTCGTGAAATAGCTCCGTGAGACACCTACCGTTCATGGTGCTTAAAGCACCAAATGATTGATCACCTATATTCAAATTCATCTACAGTTTGACTTCAGTTACAAGAAAAACTTCCACAAAACGAACATAATCAACGAAAAGCGAACTACGTGATTTCAGCAGATACAAATGCTCCGTTCAATCTAGTCTGCACTTTATTCTTAATCAATAATTGCAGCTATCTGAAAACCGACGAACTTTCGCCCATGATTCAAAACCTACGTGCGAGAACTCTGACGGTCAGAAAAATCCTCTACGCACATAAGAATGAACTAGTGAAAATGTGCGCGCTGCTCGAAACAAATGCAGTTAGAATAATCAACAAAGTTAAGAGGTGACTGTTATAGGCGAAATGCTGCAGCCTTTTGGAAAGATGAGCAGGATTTTAATTCAGAAAGCTGACGTGCTTGAGGGAAAACAACACATTTCCTGCCACGATTTGCATATACGTTCTCCTAGTGCGCTCCATGCAAATTCATTTAAACAATCGTTCGGCTCATTCGGCCCGTAATAATCGCAACAGTGCATGCGTAAGACAGGCGAATTGGGCTCGTCGCAATGTCCATACCTTGGCATAAAGCCGCATTTTCACACTCATCATTAGGCCTTCTTAACAATCTGTGTGCAAATATGCCATCAAAACTGCAATAGATGCTAGAGGTATATTATGGATGTCTGCGTTCCCATTACAAGTTTCATAAAAACACAGGTTCGTATGTAAAAATGGGCAGGAACAATGAAGCAATCGTATGCAAAGTATGGATATAGAATATTATACGACGGCCACGGTAGACCGGAAGGTGAAACATCTTTAATGAGAGTAACAGCATCCGGATATCCACTTCGCCATAAAATCTTCAGAAAAAAGTCGCCTGGATTAAATCACGTTCAATGTAATAATTTTTGACGTGTTAAAAGCTCCCTTCGAAAGCAAAAAACCAGTTACTCGCTGTGCAGTTGCCCCCTTTCAAAAAGAAACGAATAAGCGACTATTAAGTAAACATTCACCGAATGATTCGCGTGTCCCCTTTAACGGCCGAAGAAATACGAACTTCACACATCAATAAGGCAAAAGAAATTTCAGGCATCACATGTCCGCGACGCAAAGCGCGCAAATCCAACGGAAGCAGCTCAAAATAAGAAAAACAAATCGAACGATGTCATTAGAATGTCAGACTTGGGAGAATGTCGATAAAAGCAGCATTAAATACCGTTAATGGGCGAACAATCCACCAGTATCCTGAGAGCGATGAAGAACGCTCATGTAGCGAAGTTATAACAAGGATGGAGAGAAAAGATGGCAAAACTATCCCTTGGGAAGCGCAAAAACACAAAGAAGCTTGGCGCCTTCAGTTAGGATGGCAGCATCTCATCGTAAACACACTTGTAAAAAGAGCTGTTAACCAAGGTATAAAAACGAAGAGACGATGTTCTTTGATCGCATTTCTGCTAGCATCACTTTAGCACTACGACTCCCCGCCACATGCGCTGTATTAACACATTTCAACATAGCTGTCAGCAAGTCAGCACAAGTGAAACGCATATCCTGAAACCTCGTTCGTGAGCCAAGAAATGTATATCCGCTTTCTATGCGCTGTGCATAATGTTCTTGAAGTGCGCGCACCAAACAAAAAGACCACTTAGAACAAGCCACTCCCCCTTATAGCTTCAAACCTTGACAAGAGAAGAAAAAAGTTCCTATAATTTCATCATCATAGAGGGAGCAGACTAGCAGCTTTTACCAGCATTTTGAGCATAATCGAGTTCGCTGTGTAAAACCGGCTAGAAAACTTGAAAGGCGTTTGACATGCGGCAGAAAAGTTACTGCATTTTACAAACAAATCACAAAGAAGCTATACGCAATACATTAGATGCCCTAAAAAGGATCGTGGCGACTCCCCCTATCAGAACAGTTGGCAGAAAATAACATGCTAGCAGACTATTTAAAAACCGTTTCTATGAGGACAACGGTGTGCTGCCGGAGTTCCCTTCACGTTGCAACAAACACCTAGACTTTGTTGACGTTGGGGTCGGCTCAGTTTTCAAGCTAATTTACAACAAGCTTCAGCAGTGAAGTTCCTCACATATAGGACACCATCCCAACGACAAATACAACGTTCCTCCGTTCCCTTTTCCTGTTCACTTTTCTTTGAAGACGTGCACATCAATTCTTCGAAATACATGTTTGCCTCACCATGTGTGAAGAAAGCAACAAAACGATTTTATGCGAATCGATCTTCCAAACTGCACACTGCCAGGTTTCATCCATAGCCGGCCTAAGATATCGCAAATCATTTCGTGCTTAAGAGATCGGGTTCGTGCGTTAAGCACGCTAGTTCGGATCGAAACTACAAATATTAATTACGCAGATGTCTCCCACGAAGAACGTTATGTAGCTGATGCTATCTTTTGACATAAGCGTTTTGCCACATTAGGATGCGCCGCTCTCATTACCACAGATGGAGCTCATAACCTTGGTATTATAATCCACCCTGAACTCCATTGAGAGTTGTAGTGTTCCATTGTTGCTGAAAACTTGTCGATGATTTCAATCCGTACTCTCTGCGCCCTACAGCACAGATATACTGAGCATCATCAGAAGGCTTTCATTACTTAGTGCCGACCCATTCTCGAACACTAGTCTTGTTTGGTCTCCCTGCCAGGTTCGTGATATCTGGTTGTTAGGAAATGTACAGCAACGCTTCACTCGTTACGCTTTTCGTAAAGCCCGAAAGCGGGCCTTGGCTCCTTGTAGTCAAATTACACCGCCGGGCTAAAAGTATTTAGCCTAAAACCACTGGAATACTGCAGGCTTCAGTTCGACTTGGATCTTTGTTATAAAACTGTGTGACACTTATCCAGTATCCTGCTGTTAGAAATTTTTCAGCCTGCCACTCTCTGCAGTCAACGCGAGCATAACTTTCACTGCGCCACAATGTTTCGGCACAAACAATGTTCTGAACAGTTGCCACAGTCGCACTCTGCGAACATGAATCTGTTCCTTGCCGATATCGATGATGCACCCATTCTAGAAGATTTTAAACTGCGACTTAGCGATTTCGGCTTACACGCTTCTGCCGCTCTACTGTCTATTTGTCCAAACTGTAGCTCTGCTGTAAGAGACGATCAAAAAATCGCAGAACAACTGCGTTTGGGCAGAGCACAGAAGTGATGATCATGGGACAGAGCAAACTTTCTACAAACGCTTTGTGGCAAAAGTCGGAGCCTATAAAAGGACAACGTGTCTGATTACAAGACATGAGTTTACTTCTAGCTTTTCATGCGAGATGTCGTCCTTGCGAGCGTCAGGTCGGACCTTATCGGTCTGCAGTCCTGCCACCAAGTGTCTCGGGCGTGACGAGTTCCTGGTGCTTGTTGGCTCGGAGGTGGCACTATTCGTCCGAAGGTGCTGTCGAAGCGACGTCCCCACTCCCTCGACCCCGTCGTGTTAAACCCGTCCGCCTTACTATTGTTGATTTTATTCAGCTGAGTAAAAAAAAATCTCAGCCTCTCGTCTTTTTGGCAGAATACACACCATCTGGTCGAGCCTCGAAGGAGAAGGAATTCGCGATTCCATCGGAGGCAAAACAAACGGAGATAGGGAAAACAGCACCCAACACCCTTACACTGCGGCTGTTTTGCTCTTCCGTGCAGATTACGTTCATATGCTTTTTTTGTATATTTCTGCTATTCGGCACATTGAAATAAGCAAAAAAAAAAAAAAAAAAGATTTGCGCAAATAAAGTGTGCTCGTGAGCGAACAGTTCTTTGGACATTATTGAGAAAGGAAATGCCTCTTGTGGCAATATGCACTTCCTCATACATTTGCTGATTCGATTCAAATTCGTATGCAATAAAAATGAAAATCATGCAAATTTCTCTGCCATTCTTCGTATCAAAGACGGCGGCATATTGTCAAATACGGCAGCACTTACAAAATATGCAGCAGATCGCCCCAACTGCTGACGTTCTTCTCCAGCCAGTGTTACTTTCGGGGATGTGCTATACAAGGGCGAATTACTTAAAGCAGCCCCAAGAAAACCGCTCGGAATTCGTTGCGACGGCGACATCATTCTTATGCCATCATCCGTTTCGTTTCGTTGAACCTGAAACCGTCATCTCACAACCATTCAGTTAACTGAATTTCCATTTGAATCGAACGGCCTTCTTCTCGACGATTTGTTGCAGATAGAGCTTTTTCAAGAGGTAGTTACGGGTAATTTTATCCCATCAATAAATTAACGCTGTTGACTAGAATGCTACCAAAAATAGAATATCCATCACGGACAGGACAACACTGGCATGTCAGGTTCGTTTGGAGATGTGAGAAGCGTGGAATATTTGACTGCTTTCAACGAAATTGGAAATTTCGCAGAGAATTGCAAAATGTAATAAACAATCTCGTTGTGACCCCTACTCAGCACAATAAAACACTTTTGCTGTTGACCTCACATGAGGTGCCAATAACTTCACAAATGAAGTGGAAATTGAGAAAAGTTTCACTCAAACAGAAAGTTCCCACCATTACTGGTACGTCGCCTACTCTTTTCCTTCAGGCAAATTTCGCCGCAAATTATACGCTTGAGCCCCGAAAATCGCGTTCCTAAACAAACTTTCCAGACATTTTTTCAAACAATTTTCTGTGTTCATGTGTTAATACTAAAATCATATACTACTTCAAAGGCATATGAATGGAACAATCACAACGTGAATAAATGTGCTACTACAATCCCCTCATCAACCACAGAGGAGAGGAGGTCAGCTAGAGCAACATCTGTCAAATAAGAGTTTTGATTCATTTTTTTACAGAAGTACTACAGCTATGCACTGATCACGTCAAGTAGAGAGTCTAAGAAACGGGTGGCTTTATGAATTACCCAAGACTTTAACGATGCTTGGTTAAACCTTGCCAACAATGATACGTAACGTTAACACACGAAAAACCTAACTGTCCGAATTTTATGATCGAGGATAAAAGAGGAACCTTATCGCGCCTCACATTACTTATATTCCCCGTTCGGGCAACAGTTTACGACTGCTGTGACCATAACTTTTGTTTGTTGACTACGATAACGAACACGTAGCGCCATCTGTTGCAAAACGACGTTTCCGTAGCAACGAACACAATCACAACCCTTCGAAGGGATCACTGATCACAGGAACGAAAACAAGGCCACATATTTCTAAAGTCAATAACCGCCCTCTCACTGGAGCAGCCATACCCAATTGCTTGCCGATTTTGCTGATTCCCCTAATACGTCGGATTTATAAATCGTCAGCAACAACTGAAATCTTTCCACATAACGCTATATCGCATTTCTTTGAGCAGAAGCCTCAGTTCTTTTACACAAATTTTTGCAAGTTTTGAGTGGCCCTTTATTGTAAGAAATGCTGTGGGATTTTTTCAAAACTTGAGAGGGAGATTTTAAACTCCGATAACACGGCACCTTACGTCTCCATCATACTGTGCGAAAAAAATTTCCAAAATGACTGAGAGATGAGCAGATATTAAGGCGCGCATCAAAGCGATTACATCAACTATCTAAACCGGGCTATAGAATAGCGAACAATCCTTTTAGCTGTGCTGCACTGTGGGGATGATCAGAGTTACAAGCTGAGAGAGTGATGAGGAGCACTCTGCAATCGACGATAAGCTGCATATGAAAGCAACAACCAACTGCGAAACCAGCAATAAATGATATGTTTATTCACATGCCGCATAGAAACATCCAGTGTTTGGGCGGGGCGGTAGCATAGAAACCCCCAAGTGCAAAATATCTCAACTGCACACCACTAGTGTGCACAACTAAGCGCATATTATTCGACTGCTTGCCTGTTGCTCGGAGTGCACCCTGCAGCATATCGACCACGGATGCAACTACAGTCAGATTTTGGGCGACCATGAAAAAAGACCGGGGAACAATGCCTCTCCTCCCCGCCACACCTTTTCCCTCCTTTCGTTAATCAAACTACAATGCACCAACGCGACTGAGAATGCCCAAGTTTGATGCTAAACAAAAGTGCCTAAAAGATCGTTTTCGAGCAAAAATTATTACGAAATTAGAAGCGAAAAATTCAACGCCCGTTACTTTAATAAGAAACGCATCTAACCAAATTATTTCGTTTCATGTGTGCGAAGTGATCGAAGAGATAAGGTATATCTGATTCCTTTGCTCCAGCGAATTATGGTAAAGTAACAAAAAAACAGCTACCGTCCGCTCAAAAAAGAGAAGAATGGAAAGGGGGGAGGGAAGGCGAATATAGAACAAGTATCGTGACAGAAGCGCTACACGTGTTAACGTTATTACGGGATCAGAGGAGATGAGGTGGCTAACATACTAACATATTTACCCTTTGTCTCAAAGTGAGTGAAAAAAAAGAAGACATCGCAGAAGACTAGAAATAGATTGAAGGAACTTGCGATGCTTTCAGATTCCGAGCTGGCGTATGTTAAAATGCCCCGTCCATAGGTGCATTGGCAACAAAGCCCTTCATCCAACAAAATCGCGGAAAGACCATTTTGGACTGCAAGAAAGAGGGATAAAAATCAGGAAAGATGAGATCCCCTTTTTCTCCACGTGGATGGCAGTGGAGTGGAAGAGGGGAGGGCAAGACAGAGTACAGTAAGCAATTTAGCCCAAATGTGGCCTTTTGCTTTTGATGGAAGCAACGGAGCTCATAGTGAGAGTTGATGTTTATTTAAAGAATTATTGGGATGGTTATTTTCCGTTAACGCGCCAAGAAAAACCATTTTCGGGGACACTTCTCTAATTGGAAAGCTGTTGTTATTGGCGGCAAGTTGTGGTGTCATGTTAGACGAAAGTTTGGCGATTGAAAGAGCTCGACGAAATGAGACTTTTAATTCGAATGTCGAATGTGTCATCTAGAGAGATACAGAATAACGAGTTTATTAACGTGGAAAACTTACGGAACACTAAGTGAAATTGCTGCAAAATTTCTTCACTAAAAATCCTCAACAAATAAACTAAAGAAGGATTTTGTATGCTAGTGAATAGCGACTACTAAATAAAATCAAGGACCCGAAGAAAATACGATAAACACCACATATCTATTACATTCTATTGTTTTCAGATCAGAAGTCGAAAAAATCATATTCCCACGCCAGAAATATAGCTTCATTCCGGAGAATTGTAAGTAAACAAAGTTAGCAGGCTTGTGGGCACAGACAGAGGCTAAATAAAAAATATAACCGAATACAATGGACCTCAGTTCATATAAGTAGGTACGAGACCATGTCGAACCATAATATATTACAAAGTGACTCAAAACGTAAATCCACCGGATTTCAATTAACGCGCTGTGGTTTATTAGCAGAAGATCACATTTCTGCCTCTAAGTGTGCGTAATGATTGACACTATAAGTTTTCATACCTGTGATGACAAAATCTCAACATTTTTCAGCATGCGCGCATATCTGAGATGTCATGTCCCTTTGCAAACAGCATTAGCTCTGGGAGCGAGAAGCACGCAAAAACTTACGAGAATGGTTTCCGGCGGTAGATGGACGAGCCTGTTCCCAGAAAACGTTATAGGCTGCTTGATTATGATAGGCGAAGAACGAGCCGATTCACCTGCAAACAAAATACATCAACCTGACTGCAGCAACATAGAGCAACACGCTCTTATTCCCTTCTACGGTAAAAGTTTCGCTAAAAAGCTCTAGCTACATTCTGTTATTCTTCTTTCTATCCGTGTTCGCAGAATTCCCTCACATCTGCCCATTTCCAGGCGTTGTAGTGGAATAAAATAGCTACGTTCTGATGCAGTATGGAGCGCCTGCCCCAAGCATGACAGCTTCTGAGATATAATCCTTCCGGATTCGTTCAACAATCATTTCGTTCGAAACAATTTATTCACTCTGAAAGACAACAGTTTCTAAAGTGCTGCATGTTGCAATGACTGCGTTTTATCAATGAAATGAATGATCGAACTCAGAACATCGATTATGCCAAAGTATATGACACTGCCAGTCATGAGTAAATTTCACTAAAATTATCCTCTTATGGTGTATAGGAAAGGTTCTAAATTGAACTTCTTGTTTTCTGAGCAGCAGAGCTTTTGAATTAGGTGGGCGAATCGTATGTGGCATCGTTAGTGTCGGACTCCATTTTAATCCAACTGTAGATGAATTATGTGAATGAGTAACAGCTTGTTTGACTAATACCTGCAAACTATTTTTGATGAATTGCAGATTCATGGATCAATCAGTACCTCCTTCTGGGTTTTAAAGATCTTATACTTTGGCATAATGGTCCAGCTAATGGTCCAATGCTTGGCAACTGGACATTAATAGCCAAAAACGTTTGGAAATTGATTTGACGCGCGAATGCCCGTTAAGAATCTGCGAAGAGTTTGATGTCTAGTATTTGTACCGTCCGAGATTTAGGGATATTCGTTGACATATTTTTGCGCTAAAAGACTGATTGTGTACAGATGACAAATGAGGCGTTTAAGATCAACTGCAATTCAGTATAGCTGCATTCAACAGTATAACGAGACTTTTATTGCTTACTGCCGCCCCTTTTTTGAACAGTTATATAGTTTCGGATGTGACTTTAAGCAGATCGACAACCTCATACATAGAAATGCAAAGGCACACATCTTCATGAAATAACTCTCTTTGAGTTTCTTTAAGTGGTGATGCGCAAAAGAGAGGTCTCTATAGTTTGTCAACCACTACATTTGCCACAAGATGTACGCATTGCTATCGTCATACCTACCGCAGTGCAAACTTTATGAATTAACTATTGTGAACTCTCAATAGTACTTGTGACTTTCATACTACCACAGAAAAGCATCAAAACTGAGCTTTAGAAATATGATCGTCTTACAATATGCCATTACAAGCAGTTATTGACAAACTGACAGGCACGAACTCGGTTATTGACAAATTCAAGTTGGTTTCTTGAGAAGCTAGCAAAAAGACCACAGTGGATGATGTTAAATGAGTGGAAGCTAGTTTCTGAAAAGCTCTTGTGGAAAAACATTTTCACAGGTACCCCCCCCCCCCCCCGCCACGATTGGCGATCCCCGCACCAACGAAGCCATAATAATACCTTTGTACTACCTTATCCTATAACGTGAATGTATTATTGGTAGGGGAATGCAAATAAACTTACGACGGTCATGACAACGGAAATAATGACAATTTTTGGTACGATGTAGTGATTACAATATGACAAGTTAATAAATGAAAAAGAAATCTCGAAATCCAACGACGTGGGACATATTTGACAGCTACGATCACTCTGCCAGATCAGATTAAGGTGTTAACTAATCAATTTCTTGCAATTTGCTTAAAGATCCTTTCCCACAAAAGACAGCAGAAAATGAAATAACACGCCCACTATTCTTGTTACTTCCCTCCCGCCTCCACTTATCTGCATTGCCATCTGTTCCAAGTCCTCAAATTCGGATATTCAAGTTTAGTCAGTCACAACCACCAAACTTTTCATTTCTGTTGTTTGCCGACTTCTGCGTTTATTCCCACATTCCTAGTAATGGCATCAAACGGGAAAAAGAAGTCCACTTAACAGACTTAAGGGCACTATGGCACATGAGAAAACTGCTGCGAAATTGAGCATCTCTATGCAAAAAGAGTATGTAAATAGTAAGAGAGAAGGATGCGTTAGTTGAGTGCATTCAGCAACGAATCACGATGCTTCTAGCAGGAAGTGTGCATATCATTTTGTGAAAAGTGTTAGTGCAACGATAATAACCTCCGAACGGGTCAATACAAACACAGTTCTTTGAGAAGTTCAAAGATTTTCCGAATGTCACTGAGATATGCTGACCACAGCAAAATGGTTGCTTCCCAAGTGCACTAGCAAGAGTTGCTCAACTCGCAACTTCGCGACCACAATAAAATATTGCAAATCTTCAAGCGATCACAACAATTTACAACTTGAAGTTGCATGCGAGAAGCACTATTTGCAAGTCGTCACCGTCTCGCTAAAGTCCAGGGCTTCCGTCGAGTGGTGAGGGGGCAACGGCAAAGGTAAGGAAGAGGAAAGAAGTAGGGGAGAAGTGGGGTAGTCCTCACGCGGCCGCAAGCTCGTTACTTCCAGAGTCGCGGCCCTCACGGCCGGATGCACTGTCTCCCGTCTTTAGGCTCACCTGTTTGCATCTTTTTCTTTTTAAACTGTAGTCTTCCTCTCACAGCAAGCTCAATCAGCCCATAGATGTCTGCCACAACGTGCACCTTCACAGGGAAATTTTTGTTCTCACCTATGCAGCGAGCACGGCTCTCTGATCTACAAGCAGTAAGTTATGCCGCACAGTACTTTTTGCCTATTAAAGAGGAGTAGTAGGAGCGTCATATAACTGCCGCCCTGAGCACTGCAACTGAGCCAACAAATGAGAAACTGCTAACACTAAAGACGGCCACTGGGTTTACGAAAAGTGGAGAGGAGCAGACACAGGCGCCTGGTGCTAAACTTGCTATAAGATGCCTCTAGCGAAATGCGCCACCAAATTACTCGGGATATGAAAGAAGCAATGCGCAGTGAACATTACATCCTCACTCATGCAAATGTTCAAATTCTTGGCGCAGCCGTTCGACTGTATCAGTAAATGCACGTGGCATAAAAAACAGCTGAATGGGTTATGCAGAGGCGCTTGTGACATATCGGCAAAACGTCAAATGGCATTTCGCGTCACATTCACACCTTTCCGCACCTGCAAGAATATCTAGGCTTGCAACCATCCCATAAAGTCGCCTCCACACGATGACAATTAAACAAGCATTTTTTGTCATTTACTTTGTGCCTACTTTCTGATCTCTTAAAATAACAGTAGTGAACACCATCCCTCCCAATTTCATCAAGGCTACTATGTTTCACCAATTCAGGTTTTGACGTTTTGCTTGTACAAACGTTTTCAGCCGCTATAGTCATTGAGTACAGATATGCCGGACCCGTTACCCGGCCACCTCACTTGTCCGCCCATGACTGGTTCGCGAGCGGTTACGTCGCCGCAGTGCCCTAAATTCATGACATTCTCTATAGTATATTTCATTTCTTCGCATCATCTGCAATCCCCTTCTAAATGGTTTGTTACCTAAGCCGGTTCATTTTGGTTGCTGGAACTCGACAGAACAGTGACCGCGATTGTAAAAGACGGGATGAAGAGGGGATAAACGAATGAGAACGCATGAGCAGATTCCGATAAGCATTAGTTGCCTTCAGGTATGTAGAAGTTATTTCAAGTCGAAAGCATGCTTCGGCCTGAAATTTTCTATGAACATTGCTCAAGTAATGATCCCGGTTTGCGCTCGCCGTCGCGTTGCTAGTTAATTTTAATTTTTTTGGCTTAAATCTCTCGAAGAATGAAGAAATTCCAAGATGCAAAATCTTTCCGTTACGGCACTCAACCATCATCCTTGAAGGCAATATGCTTCTATTCTTTTTGCTCGCCTGCTACCCCACCACCTCCTCCCCTCTACAAACAGCTTCAGTGCTCGCCCGCCTGCTTCTTTCTTCCCTCAGCTAACTGAGAACCGCGTAAATGCGCCGAAAATCAGAAAATTACACCCATTACGAAAATAAATTACCTGAAATGATACAATTCATTCATGAGGAGTCTTTCGCCGATAATCACAGCATGTCCAGATGTATCCACATTTACATCAAAACACCTTCCCACCACCTCCCCCAAGAGGGCACTATATGCGCATGTCCTCAACAGATACGTTCGCAACTTCAACGAATGGACTATAAAAAGCGAAGAAGCCTATTGGCTGCATGTGGAATGGAAATGAAGCCACGGAAAGAATCCGAATTCAGTCAACGAAAACTCGAGAAAATCTCCTCTAGATGAGGTAAGTTGACAAAACGTGCCCATCAAAGAAAAAATGCGCATCACCGTGCATACTGAAATGCACAATTCTGCGCAACACATCTTAACAGTATGCAGATTTCGAATAAAATATCTGAAGGATTCAAAAGCTGTTTATAAGGCAGTAAAGGCTACAGCAATCATCAAAGCCATAAGGTGCCGTAAACCTAAGATGAATCATCAATACAACAATGAACTATGCCACTAGTTTTCGGGACGAAACTCAACACTATTTGCTGTCGGTTCGGCTGGCCTCTAACCTATCACATAATCTTTCTCATTTCAAAGTACTAGGTTCATTTCAACTGTTTCAGAACTCCGATATTGAGATTTGCTGCGCCAAACTTGGTAAATCGTGAATTCCAGAACTCAGCAAAGTATAAAGAGATTTCAAAACTTCAAGTTCATAGAGCCAAGACCAATACCTCCTAATCGCAGCCCTTCATGACAGAGTGGTGTATAAGCTGGGTTGTTTAGGTGTTGCGTTATGCATCATCAATAAAATTTACTGCGGTAATCTGAATACATACATATATTCGCCAAGCTAATGAACCGAATTCCCGTTCAAACTGTTCTCGTTTAAAGTTGTTATAGGTTGTGTGTTCCAAAACACAGATGGCTGAAATTTCATTTCGTTTCTTTCGTGAGCCCTGTGATCACTGTGCTGCGTAGTGTCACCGATGAAGCGTCTAGATTATTTCATAGTAAAGGTGAATAAATTGGCCAAACCTGACCTCTAATTTAAACGTTTGTTTATAACTGCAACATTTTCCAAAAAGGCTTATCGCTACAGCTTTTTCATGTACCTCCAAGATGCAAATGTGCAGAACAACTTCCAAATGTGCACTTAGGAGAAATGAGAAGAAAGCTTACCGGAACTATGCAATCCCAGTGATCGACTCGCCTCCTGTCGAGAACCTTCATCCCTAGAGCTCATGCGGAATCCCTCAAGTCGGTAAGCCACACGAAAAGTAGTTACGAAATCGGAATCGATATCAACCTAGATCGGTGAATGCAGTCGACATTCAGAAGGGTGGTCGTGAAAAGCGCGAGCAAATGGACATCGCAGCGAGTAGTTCATATCATAGATTAATGAAACCAACATACAGTAATGGGTGCAAACATCCAGAAATTGCCCTCACCTTCTCGCAGACAGTGATCATGTGAGAACTTATTAGAACTTACTAGTCCAAGCTTCAGAAATGTGTAATCGCCAGCAAACTATGCCATTATTTTGCTGGATCCCCGGATACCTATTTCAAGAAAAGTTTTAAATTTTGCTAGTGACACCACGGCGAAAGCCCTTTGCATAAAAAATAGCAATGAAGGCTATGAGTAGAAACCAGCGATACAGTGAAAATTATTGAGGTCGAGGAAAGCATGCGGCCGTAAAGTTTTTCTTCTGCTATTGGTTGTTGTGAGGGTGGGTCAAAGATTCTCTATCAAGAAATGATAGCATCTGCCCAGATGTTAGAGATGGTGCTATCGCACTGTACCCGTTGCTAAAGAAAACATGAGCCGGATTGTGGTAGATCCTCGGCAGCGGGCAAGCGAATCGCCATTCCACTTGCAACGTCTATATGCCGAGGCTGCCGAGTGCTTTGACTTGAAACGGCTTACGATAACGGCTCGAGGGATGAGTTAGTTGTTACACAATAATGTTGTGCCTCTTAAGCATCGCAATGGAACATTCTCTGCAACGGCACCATCTCTTCATTCACTGATGATGCTAGATACTTAAGAGGGAGCGGAAGGGGGGGGGAGGGGGAGGGGGAGGGAGTGTTGCACAATATTGAAACAGTTGATGTAGGGAGATCAAGTATGAGACACTTGAACGTTATTGTAGGTAGTGAAAAGGATGACTCCAACTCCCTGATCCAGAAATCTAATACGGCAACCTATGTTGCCATATTACCTCACAGAAATGGTGTCTTCAAGAAAAGTTCCTCACCGAATAAATGCCTCATTCATCTTATTAGAAAAACGAATCATAAATCCTCATCTCCAATATCCCCTTTCCCAACAGAAACCTCCAAAAACGACTTGCTTCTACATATTCGAAACGCCATGCATCTGTATGCATTCCGCCAAAATTTTCGACAGTTGAAAACAGCCATCCAACTTTGCTCCAGAAACCCCGGAAAATATAAAAGCGCTCCAGGATTTTTCACGTTACTAAGCAGATATTTCACCTTTTTCTGGCTCTTTCTGGAACCAAAGCCAACTCCGACTACGCGACACTGGCACTTCCTGATTTTGCAGATTTCATACCAAGGTCTTATCACCTGTTTCTTCTTAATCGGGTTTTCACGCCAGCATTCCAATGGAGACAAAGTGGAAAAGCATGTCGGCAGGAAGGGAGGAGGGAGGGGACTAAGGCTATGTGCGCTTCTGCAGAGTTCTATTCATCGAACCATGCAGTTTCATACATTGGCAACACATAACAACATAACCAGAAAACGCACTCGACTCTTCTGCTTGCTTCATGGCACGATCGGTCAGAAAAACTTATGTGAACAGTTTTCGAGGATTTTTACTTGGTCTACAACTTCGTTATGTGGAACTTCGTTTCGGGCTTGCCTAATGAAATATGTTATAGTGCTTCCGCCAGAACTGCCAGCTACTGTTCCCCGTTGAATGGGTACCAATTTACGGCTTTGATAAGGCGAACTTTCAAGTTTCAGCATTACGCCTAACCTTTTAACATTGATTATTTTTTAGCACTGTTTTCATTAATACACACTGTGAGCACCTGCTTCGGGCACAATTGTCACTCGGTTCAGCTTCACAAATTCCGAGTTGAAGCCATCGGGAAACTTCGCTAATGCCGAATTACAGAAGCGCTCAAAACACGAAGGTCAAGTAAACACCGTTAAATATGAACGCGTGCACATTACACACCAAGTAAACGCTAAACGGTTTTTCCAATCAGATCATAATGCGTGGGTATTTAACGATTTAGTGCGGTTTGTCTGGGAGCTGTGACACATAATTTTCCACCACTACTGCCTGGCTACCGAAACACAAGAAAACCCCAAATCCTCCTACTTTATTCCCCACCCTCCCCCCTTTCCCCTTGCAAGCCTGATTCCTATTCCTGTCAATGAATAAAAGAGCCTGACACTGCTCTTAGAGGCGTCACACATCTTCCTCACCGTTTACATACTTCACAGCAACTCTGCAACGTAAGTGCAACAGCGACCAAATCCTAGAAATCAATAATACCCACCAACAAACGAATTAGATCCAATCCCCTTCCGAAACGCCCAGCACTTTTAATGCGCGTAAACAAAAATTCATCGAGTAAAACACTGGAATCTGTGCCAAAAAAAGGCAATAGTTTTGCGTTTCAAGACCAACCGGCGACGGTTGCAGCAAAATGCACTTCGACCTGCAACCGAACATTTGTGACGCCAACGAGCGAAGGACAAAAGATAAGCTCCCCAAAACATGGGAAAAGAGGTGAAGAGTTGCCTAGTACATCGGTCAGGGGGGGGGGGGGTGCTGACCGTTCCCGAAACGCATGCACACTATTCACATCCGTCCTACGTTATGTGTGGATTGCGATTTCTTTCCTTTTAATTTGCAAATGTTATTAGGTTCACTCCATCAGAATTGCGCTGAAACTCATGAATCGACCCAGATTACGCGCTTCCGGTTGGCCGCGAGAAGGAAAAAATTGAATCATCGAACCTCAGTTGAGGAATTAAGTTCACAGTGGTGACTCAGATCTGATTTACCTCGCAGAGGTCTTTAGAGGCACAGACTGAAACGATGCAGACATCGTGATTATTCACTCGTTGGTGTCAAATACAAAACGTTCTAGCATCAAATGATCCCAGGCTGCTAGATGTCGATGGTCAACGCTCCATTAATAAAGCTGATTACGAAGCCCATTTAAAAAGAAGAAAGAATTTTTTTAAACGTTTCCGGCAACGATAGAACGCTAATTTAAAACACTGTTCTTCGAGGATCCGAAAGTGGGAGCTGAGTTATCTGGGAACTGAGCAGTGACGAGGAATTTAGAAGCACTTACGTAAACAGCTTCTGCACTACAGCATTACGCAGACAATTGGAAATAGAGGTTATGAGGAGTTTTGACTTTTAAAAGAAGCTATTACGACATCTTTTCTGGATTCTTTTCACTCCTGAACGGGTTCCGACTGTACCTTCTGGTCAGATATTCCTGCCTCGAATTCCGAGTTTTTACGCAACCCTAAGTGGATCAGACACAGATAGCTTACTACAAGCGCGACTACCTCTATGTCGTTGTGAAGCAGTGACAATATACTAAGTGCTACTTGGTGATAGTGATATCAGTCAGTTGGATTTTTTTACACACTAATGTTGGTGCACTTTCTATACTGCACTACTCTTCCTTGTGCTCTGCTTGATAACGTGATTCAGCTTTCTGGTTACTTTTACTTATATATTAGAAATTCCCAAATGAAAGATAAAATGATTGCGAGCGGGTGGAGAGAGAAGGATGATGGGAAAAATATTTAGCATTTTACTAATAAAGGTGGATTTCACGTGCAATTGAGTGATACTCATTTGCAATTATGGGTTTGAAGCAATTTATTGTTGAGAAAACATAGTCTCGTGAATAAGAGATCGAAAACCTCCTTCCAGATGAGATCCAGTGGGAGTCATGACCATTCCCCCTTCTTTACTGTACTTGTAAATAAACCATGTCTGAAGCGTTTCTTTACAAAAGGCGTCGTGAAAAGAGTCAATTATTTATCACTAGTTTCGGCTTTCGGATTTCTACGGATCAAGAACCCTGAACGCAATTCAGTTACTTCCGACGTTCGGGATGCCTAAAACTGAAGGTCCATGAATTTCCATGCTCTGACCGAAAGCTTTTTAGCAGCCAGTTTTCAGCGACTCAGGCTCTCCTGTCACGTTTAAAAACTTAATCAATGTGGAAATCATTTGTTCACGTATTCCCTCACCTGCTACCATATAAGGTCATTCTCCAATGTTCACCGTAACCAAAAAACGAACCAAAATCAATTAACCATCATTAACCATCCATTTAATAATTTGACAAAAGTGAACAGTGGAACAGCACATCGATTTGACACTATTTCCGCGAGAACATTCTTATGCAATAAGCAATAACAAGCGGTGACCATTTGCATGCAGCTTAACCAGCAGAGAGGACAAGGAAAAGGACAATTTCAGGGATTCTCAACAAGCGCAGGCTGGTATCACTGCACGGAATTAAGTTTTTGGGAAAATATGAAAGAAAAATTGTTTCGAAAGTAGAAGTTCTAGAAGTTCAGGCGGTACGAGTAACGCTTGCTCGCAAATTAGGCAAATTTAAGTATGAGCTGAAAATGATCAAACAGTTCGTGTATGAGAAAAAAAAAGAATCATTTATTGGATGGAATAATGGGAACTGCATAGGGCATTGACGGTAAACAGGAAATAGGCATATTAAAGCGTTTGTTCATAACGTTTATGTTCAACCAAAATAATAGGAAAAGGTATGTGTGCACTCACTTGTAAAGAAAATAAAATTGCTGGGAAGATGAATTCCACTGAGAGAAAGCATTCAAACCTGCACAACGAGATAGTTAAATGCATATAATTATAACGGTATAGGGGTTGTTAAGTGAGGGAGAAAGAGGTGGGGAAGGGGGTACACACGAAATTCAACAGACTGGATCATTAAGTCCTCAGAAAGGATGAATCAGATTTAGAATATAAGGTGCCGTAACATTCTTCGAGGAATGCTCTTCCAAATGTGAATAGCTCTGAGTTGAAAGCTATAAAAAACTACGTAGAAATTGTTGTTCATGAATTCCTCATCCACGTTCCCAAACGAACGAAAAAATAATTCCGAAGAATATGTCAAGAAAGCGCTTCACGATTTTGTTGCACAGAATCAGATGAGTTCTCATCTTCTGATACTCACAAGTTTCAAGACCAAGGTCTTGAATAGAGTCACACAGTTATGCGAGAATGGTCTGACAAGAAGTTTACCCAATGTCATGCGAATGAAGTACCGTTGAAGGCTTTCAACGACTTTCACATGATAGATGAATTGAGAACACCGCACTTGCGTTCATCGTTCCAAAATCTGTTGGCAGTACATTAGGTACGCCTTACCGTAGCGTTCAAGACATCGAGCTCGTAATGCTTATAGAACGCAATTTGCAACCTTAAGGGCCTTCAAAAAACTCAGGATAATACAAACTTCAGACTGATTTTCACACGATAATCACAGATCCCGTCAGTAACAGCTAATGACAAAGCAAAATTACCTAACTTTAAAAAACTTCCATGGTGAAAATTAAAATGGAATGCACAGCAACCTTCATTGGATGTATTCAACTGCCACAGTCTCCGCTCTTCATAAAACTCATCAAAACTAAGTTAAAGGATATAAATACCGCTAGTGAACGGCCACTGTATTTTCAGATTATCGCTAGATAACTTCCATTCACTTGAGAGATTATTTAAGTTATTTTTTTCGCCTAAGCCGAGAAGTACTCCCAACGCACTTCCTTAGCGGATACCGCTGACAATTTTGTGCCTAGATGAAAAACATTCAGTCATTGCTACTGTTAACGAAAGGCTTCGAGGAGGAACACTGTAGGCGTTTCAACAGCTAACCCGTCACGCTCTAGGCCTTTAACCTGCATAAAAATTTCCTGCTGCACATGTCAACAAAGTCATTTGTATAATTTATGTATATCGGGTCTGTTTGAATTTTCTGACTGAATACAGTGTTATTCATTTGCAGATAAAATAAACTCCAGAGTACATCCTGAGAAGAAATGATACTGTCCAGGGACAATAATTTTGCAGTGTATGAGGTAGCGTAGCACGGTGTTCTTCAGAAAAATTTCCACAGCTCTGCAAACTGACAATGTCAAGCCTGTTGGTCGATAATTTCCTCTTGGTTTAGGCGGAAACTTTTTCATTAAGAGAATGACCATGTCGCTTTCTTAAGCAGAAGGAATTAAGCAACAAAAAATGCTGCTATGATCGTACTCAAAGCGATCAAAGCTACAGCTGTCATGTTTGACGAAATATGAGGAGAGGTCGTCTGAAGCTTGAAAAATTTCATTGCTCCACTTAGTGATGGACATTGTCACATATTCAGCGCTAACATTCGCCGTATTTAGCGGACGTACTGTTCTGAGAAACTCACACAAAGGGCCGCCTTTTTGCGAAAAAATGTAAAGGAAGAAATCTGCGAGGAAAATGCATTTGGCTGATTCTTCGACAATCGACTGCGTCCACATCACTATACTTAAGAACACCGTATCCCACCGAAAGTTTAATTTGCCTTTGCCATATGCGATGAAATTTTTGCGTTTTTCTTGACTCTTAGCGAAGTTCGCTTAAAAGTTTAATTGTTTTGCGCAATTCAAGAATGTTTCGTGGCTGTCGCGTCTTTGAAGTTCAAACCACGGAAATGAGTTTTTTGTTTGTTTTTTTTTTGCCATTGTCCACTGGTTCATAGTCAGCCTATATAGTCAGTCTATGTAAAAGGAGTAACTGAGTGGGAAAGAAGACTAACTGAGTCGTAGCGACGGAAAGCTGAGGTGTTGCTGTAAGACGATGGCTGCAACGCGAAGGAGCTAAAGGCGACAAGGCGACGGACGAAGTGGAAGAGATGAAAGGCGACGAGGGAGCGGTCTTCCTCTTCGATGACAGTTTCCCAGAATGTCCATCAACCCGCTGGAGCTGCTTATATACAGCACCTTCCGGAAGGTGGACTTCGATCTAAGTGGCAGTGGATCCACGAGATATCCGCTGCCACTGGGAATAACGTCGCAGAAACTTGGTTTTTTTCGAAGTTGCTGTGGGAAAGTGTTCCCGACTTGCGCATAGTGCTGCGTACATCGTGCACTCATCGCGACATAGCAGTATTTGAAGCGGTATTTTCCGTTTTTCTATGGAACGCACATGTCGGTGACGCACTTCAGAAAAATTGCAATTTTTTATACTTGGCGTCGATACCTGAGCATTCCCCAAGATAAACTATTCGATACAAACTCATTAAGGCATCATGCAATCGCAGTTCAGATGGATGCTGTGTAGTGGAATGCAATAATGTATGGCAGCGATTCCGAGAGGAATACTAACTAATATGTGGATGGGTGGAAAGTTTCACTTACGAGGAAGACAGCATTTGTTTGCAAAGTGACAGCCATATTTTCCTCTCCAGCGCGACCGTGAGCCGAATAGATGAGACTGCGTTGCTTAAGAATTGCCTCAAAAGAATTGATCAAGAGCATAAACCATCCGAGTTGAGGGCTGGAGGGAGGGAGGATAAATAGCAGAAGTTAAATGCGGCAAAAGTCATCTAAGACAACTGATCAGTGATTCATACAACACAAATTAACAAGTGATTTACGAATTACCCCCCAATTTCCGATGACAAAAATGAGACGTTTTACAAACAACGGTAAGATGAAACCGAATGCGATGAGCAAAATCAACGAAGGCAATGAGTGCTTCTCCGTAAACCCGATGGTTTAGGGTGTTTATATGCTAGAATCGCAACACCACACTCTTTGCTACTAAACAAACGGTCGCATCAGAAAACAATGAAAGTATAGTTGTTTGAAGGAAGCGAGCCTAGGAACCACTTACCATGCTGAGATTTTGAAATTATAATGAAGCCGAGAGAAGTAGTTAAATCCAACATTTCTTCTTCGAGTAGTTTGCTGGCGATCCTCTGGGCACCAAAATACATTTAATTTGAGCAAAGCGGCCAGCTGTCAGAGAAGTTTCAACGTGCATCAGCTTTTACGGATTCAAATTGGACGACGGAGGGAAATTGTGGAAGTTTGTGGCTGGGAACCGCCGTTTTTTCTGCCCCTTCCACTTCTCTGGTTTGTCATGGCGGCATGGGAAAAGGTCCTTGGCATTGCGTTGTGGGGAAGCGAGTCACAAACAAGCTACGGCTTGGTCTTTCTAAATGACAAAATGCACGTTGATTTCGGTACTTCTCCTAACCGTCTGAAAATTATGACCGTCTGAAGAAATAACCTTGCTGGGGCGACGACTGCAAGCGTTGAGTACGCCCGTGCGAAACGGTGTTGTCGGACAGCATCGACGTCGAGGGCGTTGAAGATCCTCCTCACTGAGCGCTGATGGAGCGCCACAGGTTCCTGATTGGCTATAACAAGCACTTTGTTCCCGCCAAAGAGAATGCCAGCTTGTGCTACTCCTCATATGATTTAATGGGTTGTCGCATCTCCACAATGAAGAGGAGTCACTTGATTTATAAGACTTGGGCATTATTTTTTGATCGAACTGAGCATTAATTACCTTGATGATTTCAGGCAACATGGCAATAGGGATATTACGTCGCAATAGAATATTACGTACCTATAGAATGCATCGCCACAACCGTGAAGAAAGAAAAAAGTTAGCATCCACAGCATTTTATTGATTTCGATCGAAGACCAGTAAAGAAATGAGAGTTGTTTATAACAGCCTGCTGGTTTTTACATTCTTTAGGTCATACAGAAGTGGAGCATCTCTAGCCTGACATTCCGCGCAGGGGGAAAGTAGACATTGCCTTTCCGAAAGAATAGGCGCGAAAGAGGAGGTTTGAGCTGTTGCTTCTGTTACTGATGAACAGCGGTAGATGGAGTTTCCATAGCCTTCTGTCAATTCGTTGTCCTCCAGGACCTCGACACTGTGATGGCTGTGACGTCAGCACTTGCACCACTTGCACTGGAGTGCACCGATATATTGCGGTCATTTTGCTCGCTTGATATTAACATCGGTGCCCCTTTCACCAAGAATTCAACTAAATTTAGTGAAATTTAGGTTGCAATAAGCGGTAACAATACGTAGTATGGTCTCTAACTGTTGTGCTATCGTATAGAAATTACTAAAATAAAAAACAGGCAGAGTTGAAGTCGATATGCGCTGCTTTTTTTGCAAACATTGTAGCGTCATATCTATGTGTAGGATTCCCTTCATGTGCCCTTCTTGTTCTCATTGGTTAGTTACGGCAATGGTCTCTGGCATCTGTTATGGAATACTCTGTCTCGTGGGGTGTCAGAAATGAAGAAGTGGCCATTCCTCTAGGCATATACCTATGGAAGAAGAATTGCCTACACCACTGTCCCGATATGTTCTTGGTACTTCATGAAGACAAAATAACAAAACGCATCCTAGTGTAGTACAATAATCCACAACCATAGTTGCGGTCATGCGCGGCAAATGCTTTATACCTACGTTTCGTTTCCACTTCTCTACTTTTTGCCTTAAATTTTAAAAAAAGAAGTGAGCAGTTAAATGAGAACCCTCCCCATTCCCTTCGATATATTTATTCAGATGTGGACGGTGTGATGACTACGCTAAGACGTTCATTTACGTAACTACATAATTGAACGATATACGCATAATTTTAGTCATTCAATTCTGTCATATGTGCACAGTGTAATTTTGAAGATCATTCGCTACCTGCGTGCACATATGTTCATCCGCTGCGAGTAATGTGGAACTTTTGAATATAAATTTGCACAGACAATGCGTATTATTGCAATAAGTGTTAAATTCCTCACCATCGCCCAAATACAGAGTAATAATCAGTGCTTTATAAGAGTTTGTCTAAGCAATCGTTTTGAACGAAAACGCAGTACTAGATGTTAGATGACTGTTTTCGAGTATTTGCACAGCCTATCTATCTATTAGGGAATGCCCTTCTCTCCCCCCACCCCCTTCCCCTCCTCCCGAAAAAAAACGCACACCATGCGAGCCTTTCTGTCATCCTTGTGCAGCTATTGCAACTTCAAGAGGTTGCATTCTATGAACAAGTGAAGAAGCGTATTGAATGGGCAGGCTCAGTATACACCTTCGCATCTAATTCGTTCTACTATCCATTTCCAAAAAAATGCCAGCAAAGAGTACAGAATACGCAGTAATCCATTCATGTTCCGACTGATCTGGCCATATGTGCTAATGTTTTACAAAAGGGCCTTCTTTTTCAGCACAGTCAGTCTAAAATGAGAAACCGGCCAACATGAAATGAGCGCAGTTTTTTTTTCGCACCTTTAAATGTCAGTAACTCACTTCGAAGTTGATGAATCGATATGAAGAGTAGAGGAAATCCCTTCTGGTATACATTATACCATCCAAGTTCGTGACTCTAGTTTCAGCAGTTAATTAAAAAGAGCAGACAGACATGCGTACACACAGATGCACGAAAACACACACGGTACGTAAACGCTGACATATACGCTCATAAATGCATACATGCGTACATATGGCATTCTCAAAAGGCTGTAAAATAGAATTTCTTCCAGGTAAAGTTCATTTCGTTGACAAGCGTTTATTCTCACTGATTCTTCGGGCAAATATTTTAAAATTCATATCAAACTCGTTTAGCTTGCGCCGTAAATTACTTCAAACTTATTCAACAAGTAAGCAATCAAGGATTGATTTCGATAAGTCGAGTTTCCACAATGAAAGGAAACAGTCATTTCCCTGTCGAATTTGATTTTAAGTGCAAAAACTCTATTTCATAGCAAGTTGAATGAAACTATTCGCGATTTTTTGGAAAGGAAATCTCGAATCGACGAAATAATTCGATGAAACTGAAGTACCTATGAACAATGAAAATTTCACCTTTGCATTTTGTGAAATTTTTGATGTCCTTTCGCTTTGAAAAAAAAACAAGGAAAACTGCAAAGTTATTTAGTTGCTATCCTGCCAAAAAGATTGATGTGGTGTTTTTCAGGAATCCCACCAGTTGGAAAAGCCTGCTGTGCATCTCCTCAAAAATAATTGCGTAATATCCGGTGCCCTCTTCCAGAAAGCGGCTCTTCTGTATATGAGCGGTTAAAAATTCGTTTTTTACTTGTGTGCCCTCTGCGCAAAAAGTTCGGATACATAAATTCCATTCCAGCTTTATGCTTCAACGATGAACATGACCGACCATAGCGCAATCGGATTTGAAGGATTAACTAAACAGCGAAATGTTCCCATCGAATTTCCCTGTCGTGCGTTTTCTGGTTCGCCGGTTGAAACTAGCAGCAGAGAGGCAGGAAGACGTGCTTGTGTGTATGTGCCCTATTTACCCGCAAAGAGGCTGAGGTCGTCATCTAATTTTGCAAAAGGCTGCAAAGCAGGCAAAGGTAGTGGCCCTCTAAATTTCGCTGAAAAAAAAAGATGAGAGAGGGCAGAGGGAAGGGAAGAGGAGTATGAGACCATACCTAAATCCTAAATGGACCACAACTTGCTCTCTTCTCACGCGTCCTCTCACTGTCTCCCTTTCTGTCTTGTCGCCACTCAGATTTGACCGACGCCTGCTTCTCAAGAGGGAACTGCTTTGAAGGTCATATAAGTCACATCCATATCGGCGTTGCCTAGGCATGCCTACCTGTCACATCGATAGCGTTTGCCTTCCCAAACGTCTTCGATTCGATTGACTTGCGCACAGTTGGTTGCATGTGCCCATCATTATCGAACCCTCCATGTCGGTGCAAGTGGCGACTTTACCCTCTTTATGTGCGTTATTGAAGGAGTTTATGTATCACTAGATTCCGCCGTGTTATGAAATTTATTTTTGCACTTAACATCAGAATATCGTCTATGGATAAAAGTTGTGGTTTCTGCTCGTTAGGGTGTTTGGTTGTTAATTTGTTACATCATCCACCGCAAGTACAGTGGCATTCCTCCTCAGGACGCTTCATTCTGGCTCATATTGTACCTACAGTAATACTGCATTGTATATCGTAAAACTTAAAAATAGCCAAACGCTGTTCTCGACGGCATCAGAAAACTCAAAGAAGCTTGCTTCCACACATGCGAAAACCGGCATGTTGTCGGCATATGTCGCAGAAATTTGGAGTTTGTAATTTCCTTCTCGACCAACAAACTCCCTGCACTTTCCTAAGGTTTTGGCACATTTGCAACCCGTGTGCCCTTTATTCAGGATAATATTATCCGAGAATTTTGACTCGGTGTAGCCAACTTCCATGTGTGTAGTTATGAGGAATCCAATCACACGAGTGATTCAACATTTTCGGCAACGAATTCTTCTTATATTAGTTCTCTGGCGAACTTTAAAAAATCTGACATCATCTCCGTTAAGAAACTAACCAATGACGTAAAATTTTTTTGGATATGTGGGTGTTTAGGTTCCTGCGAAGTCGAACGCGACGAATTCATTGGATTCGAGATGTGCTACATCTGATCGGTTAATAAGACCTAACAGTAGCTACATCGACCATTTGTTCCGTAAAACTGCGTAGCACTCGGTTCTATCTGTAACGATTTAACCGCTGCCGAGGATATACCTTCTAACCGGTTATGGAACGTTCCAAATTCGACGAATTCATTGCAACGAATTCTGTCAGTTGGCAGTTTTCGAGTGTTACAATTTCCAAAAATAGCGCCTTCGAACGTTTTAGATTTTCTGAGATCTCCCTGCTTTCGTAAAAACGACATTTTTGATCTAGAAGAAGAAAAAAATACACTAGTTTGTGAAGAGAAGGAACTTCGTTTCTTGCGTTGTAGTCACTTCTCGTGTTGATCAGAAAACACACATATTGCCGAGGTCGTTCCTATCACTGCGCAAGTTTCCTCTCAAGATTCACTGCAAAATGTAATGAAATTCCCAGGGAATGTACTGATTCTTACGAACGCTTTTCTCTACAGGTCATCTTCCCTATGGATTCTCCTATAGCCGCATCCAATTGTGCTATCTCTATCTAAGACAAAACGTCAATCAGCGCTTAGTCTGATTTCGAGAGTGATTTCGATGCGTGAGCTCAGCTTCTCGGATAAATTTTCCTACAAGCTTTACCACCTAAAGATGGAGACGTTTTTGGCTGCTAATATATAGAAAATGACGTTTCTGAAAAAACGATCTTTGCTCGAAAGTGGTTAAAAACTTTGAAATTTGGAGTGATGCCAGCTTTATTCATTTTAAATGAGTGTTACCACAAAACCTTTCAATAGGGAATATTTTTAGCGGTTATGTTGCGTGCAGTAAATTTGCAAAATTAGTCACCTACCTATTCATCCACTACATTTTCTTCTTTTTCTTGTTACCAAACTGCACCGTCTCTCTAGTAAATCGTGGATCACGCTGAACTTTGATTTTTTACGTACTTTTGGGTAGAGATTATAGTTGCGAAGGTTCACAATCCTGAGATTTTGCGTGTCATTACAAGCTAATATATGGAACCGATGTCAATAAGCATTTCGTAGTGCAGGAAAACTGATAAAAGGTGGTAGGTGATCCATTCGAAAACTTCGGATTTAGAAATGCTGTTCACGTACAGCATTGTCAGTGATAGTTTTCACTCATCTATGCACTAAAAAAAATCATCGCTAACAAAAAGCTTCATTGAGACACAATTGCGCGTTGGACAGCTGTGTTGATGCTTGTCTAATATGGAAGTTATGTAAAGAGTTTAATGCGTTCGAGCCATAAACATAACAAACTATTTTCATTTGCGTAGTGAAATTATTCTACCAGCTAACAATCGCATGTCAACTTCTTTGTTACGATGCACTTGACGGATAAAAACATCATCAAACCCGCATTCATGCAAAATTTTCATTTCCTAACGGAACGTTGGCGCATATTTTTGTGAAGCATCCTGCCCAAAAGCACTGAGTATTCAAAATAGGAACATATTCACTCTTGTAGATCTTCCAATCTAATAGCCTTCATTTAATAGGCAGAAAACTACGCAAATTAGTTGCTTCAATTCATAACTTTTATTTCATTTATCGGAGCAGACGGCGAAAAAACATCAATGCCAAATGATCTGCTATGCCAAAATTGTGAGTGGCAGAATGAGTGTAGGATTTTGGATGTGCATATTTCACTGGGAGCTGTTTTCTTCCGACATTAAGGACTTTCAACCGAATAAAAGTAATATTTTTCTCATCGATTTGTGAAAGTGAAACCACAGCGTTTCAAATTGAATTCAAGAGGAGAACTTGACATAGCAACAGCATGAGAAGGAAAACCGCATACTTGCAGATAGATGGTGATTCGTGCGGAGAGTGTGAATGTTGCACTCGATGCCTACGACAAACTCGTTTTCATCACACTCGCGCTTGCATTGCGCCTTCTATGCTCATCGTCGTTCATAAAGCCTCATCCTTCAACTTTCTCCTTCGTTCCTCCACTCCTTACTTTTCTTTGCTTTTGCTTGTTTATCAAATTGGGGTAGATCACCTTCATTCACTAATCGCATGCAAAGGTAATTCTTTGCCATTTTGAAGATAACTATACGCACAAGCAGCTCCGCCTATTAGGCGCTCACTGGTTGCACTAACACCTTCCATGTGATCTGTGCGCTAATAAACGGGATTACTTGGCAGGATTCTTTTCTTAATTGCTAAAGCAGCATTTATAATTATGTAAATGCAGCGCGTTTATTACGACACCGTTTATGCAGAGCAAAAAAAAGAAAATCATCTACTGATGGCTGCCCCCCCTATTTGATTATTTTTCTTACTTCTTTTTACATGTACCTAACTCTAATTGATTTATTTCCATCATTTATTACTATTGTTTCTCTTCGATTTTACTAAATATTTTGAGGAATTTTTTCGGGATCTGCTTCGACAAAGAACAACCCACTTTTTTAAAATTTCTGATCAGGAAGTAGATGTCTCCAAAAATAGTTGTGTTTATTTCACTACTGAAATTACGGGCTCAAAGTATTGCAAATCTCGTCGCATCAAGAGAGATGATAAACTAATTGCTGACAGCTATTTGTGGGACGTCGCTTCTGCAGGCATTTCTTAGGGCTCTAATGTGTTTGCAAATGGTTCCCATGTGAACAACTGGAACGGAAAAGGTCCTCCCTCTACTTCCTTTTTAATACTCTTTCATCACAAGTTACCTTGCTCTCTAATTTCATTAATCAGTCGCAGCGAATTTCCCATAGATCTATTGCTTCGACATTACAGCCGAAGAAAAAATTAGCAATGAATGCTCACTGACCTATTCGAAGTTTATGTGGCATTTCCAGAGGCGATGTTGTTAACATCTGTTGTACCAAGGGCTGTGCTTGCCTTGGTTGCATTCTAATCGTGAGACGAGAGCACGAGAGCCATCATTTCCTCACCCTCTTTTTGAGCCTTACTCGAAAAAACAACAAATTCTTTTCTTCTGAGAAAATATAAACGGGTATGCCTTTCTCACTGAAAAAGAAAAAATATGCTTTCCTTAGTGAAGCACGCTTTTATCATAGTATTTCCTTCCGTTATCAAATGTTTCCTCTTTATTACAAAAGTTAAGATTTTTTTTCGTTATTAGTCCACTTTCGAAATTAGGATATACGCATGATTTCCTATTTGTATCACTGTTATTTTAGTGATGCTTCAGCTCAGCACTTAATTCTTATACAGTAACTAAACAGTTTGAGTTGCGCTTGGTGCCGGTTTCCGCATGCCTAACAAAAACGCCCATCGCCAGGTTAATAACGGTGCATTTAAGCTACAGTTTTATTTGCAACGCTGTGAAGTGAATGAAATCTGGAGCAATTTTGATAATTTATCGGTGTTTAAGAGAGAGATGAGCTTTGTAGGCATCGACATAGTCCAGTAACACCCTTTCATAGAGATATTTTGTGGATCTTGCTGAGCTGCGCTTTTGTTTCCGACCAAACAATAATGCCAAGGAAGTTTGATTGCATAGTCTTGATAGACTTTACCAGATAGTGAACGGCGATGATGCGTTGCAACGATTATTCCAGGAATGCTAGGCGGTGGATGCGCTCGCTGATTCACTCGTCCACGTTTTAATAGTTCATCGTGTGCGATTGTCTCGTGACGATTTGCGACCGTGCGACCTTCTTTTTGGTCATTGCGCCGTCTTAATTACGTTAAACAAAATGCCTTATTTCTTTATCAAGCATTTTGATTAGAACTGCATTCTACTTGCTAGTGATTACAATCGGCCGAGCGAATCCTATGGAAATCTAAAGCCCAGTCGATTGTTGTCGACCAAATTCGGTTTTCACTTTTTCGGCTTTCGTTTGCATCCGAAATTCCGTTTTGATGGAACGCATTCGATCAGTTATCTACTGGTTTTCTTGAAACCTGCACTCTTGTACCGAATGTCTAATCGATCTTGGGTTCGCTTGCAACCGAATAACTTCTGTTAGCAATGTCCACTTCGCCTACGCTTCCACAGATCATTAAGTATGTACTGTCAGTGTTACTTCACTAAGTGTATTCCGATTTTCGAATGTAGTTTACTGCCAAAAAGTAAACGAGACTTCCGGGCGTCAAAGTTTTCGATCTGCTACCGTTGCGCGAATTCTTGCATAGTGGGTTGCGCTTCTGTCCCGGCTTGCTAGAACCGCATGATTCCTGTAAAGTGGGATAAGACGGAACTGGCAGTTGGGTCCATTGGCTCGCAATAATTTGACGGGGCCTACTTGCTCTACGAGTGGGCTTGTAAACCAATCAGTCCATGAGTTTTCAATTTTGGGTTCTTCTCTGATTTTTGTTTGCGTGATTTTTCTTTCTAATATGCTTTTGAAGAAAATTCTCGGATTCGGCAACGGTCCTGTGACTGTCCAATTTGTCTAAGCCTTCACTGTTACCATTTGTTCCATTTTTGGATTTTCTGATGCATAAACCTTGCTTTTCTCAATCGATTATCTATTTCGTCTTAGCCGATCTTCTTTATAAGGATGTATGAAATGTGCTTGAAACTTTTAACTAAAGTATGAAATTAACCAATAATATGTTTGCAAAAATGGTTTCTTCAACGAAATTTTGATTGTGAGCCGTTAATTTGATCAGTTTTCACCTACCAGAATTCAGCTTTCATTTTTGGATCGCCTTCTAAATGCTTTATCAACCGGATGCTTCAGATTTTTACTGGTCCACACTTTTGGAGTACGGGTCGAATTGAATTGGATGAAATTGTTTATTTGTTAGAATTGTAATATGTGCCCTATGCATGAACCAAGGGCGGGTGGCAGAATAAATTCTCATTAAATGGAGTCACCGATTAGGCATTACCAGTGAACGAGCAGCGGGTTCCTCTGGTGTTGTTGCTACTGGACGATTAATCACGCTAACTCTTTCATTCGTGTAATACGTCTTTGGAGTTCGGCCGTGAGAGCTCTTTTGCAGAGGGTTCTTCAGGTAGCACATATTGCAACCTACTATTTTTGTTTCCTTCTAATTGAACCACATCCCCAGCCACTTTTTCTGTTCTAGCTCATTTGAAACGACTGCGTAACGAATGAACAAGGCCGTGCTCAGGTCAATTTCAGATTATCGGGACAGCATTATTGGTAGCCCTATGTATCACTGTCGGATCTCTCTTAGCCGTAGTACCATTTACTCCGGAGATAATTCTCACTTCCGACAAAATGAAGCATTCAACAATAGGTAAGCGATGTCATGATGCAAGTGGGAGGAAAAGGGGGACGGGATATTCTCGTAATCCTACTGAGAATATGGATCAGCTTGGGGCATCGTCCTAAGACATTTTAAAAAATCGTACGGAAAGCCAGATTTTCATCGTATATCCATCCTAGACCTCCAATCTTGTTTGACATTTCGGCTTTTTTGCCGTTAATGATGCATTTTTCCCCTGGTGAAGCTTGGCTGGTTGCTACTTTCTGCCGACTTTCGCAGCTGTAATTTTCGAGTGTTCAATTTTATTTGGGGGTCGATCAGAAATTCATTAATTTGCCCTCAGTCCGTTTCTAATCTTTTCATGCATGAGCTTCATCATTTTATATCACTGCATTGCCTTCAAATTTCAATGCTTTCAGATGAGATAAGAAGGAAGCAAAAATAATGATAAGAGCACAACATTTAGCAGAATGCGAGTTTCTGTGCAGCCAAAATTGGGGAGAAGACCATTTGCACATATAGGTGCCCGGCGTCCAGATAGAAAGTTTCTTAGCAGATGCTTCATTGCTACGTCAGTGTTGAATTAGTGTTGAATTTTTGCAATAGCGGCCTTAGACTGACCGTACCATATGTCATAGCAATATGCAGCTGAATGATAAAGTGAAGCTCCCGGTTGTCAACTGCACACTAAATGAAAACGCCACCTTGCAAGTGGGCATGAATAATAGAATAGCTTCATTGTAAAGCATTTCGAAAGGCAAGTAGTTTACTTTCAGTAATGAGGTGCAGTTAATCATGAGCACAGTGGCGAGGACTTTCGACGGTAATGGCACAAGCGATCTACAGCTCGATGGGTTTCTTTTGTCCTCTAACATTATAAATTGTTATAGTTTTGGCATCTTCTAATAGTTCAAAATGATGTCTGCATTGACGATTCGATTAAAGTGCAAGCAAATTTTAAAAACAAAAATGAGTCCACTATGTTGTAGATATCGACTAGTAATATAATCGAGGCCGGATGATGTATCGTGCTAAAATATGAGAAGCATTTGTAGATATGATCGAGACTTAGCGGCCTTAAAACTTTCAATGCTTTCGTTGCCGCAGGCTCCAGGACGTAAGGACAGCAGTGTTACTGTTCAGTTACTAATATCTGTTCTATGGATCAGATGCCAATTCAGAAACTTTTATGCATCCGTTGTCTTTGTTAAGAGCTGAGAGCTGATATAGCCGTGCTTGGTTTCAACAAAATTCTCGTGATAAGCCAGCACCATTCGACGTTTTCGAAGTTTAGTTCGGCTATCGTCATTACGAGAGGCCTTAGTTGGCAATCAGTATTCCGTCACTGCTTTGCTGCTTTGCCTGCTCGTCGAGGCGCAATATCATTCAACCTATCGAACACATATGTTCCGCCTGCAACCTATAGAAGTAATCATCGTTTATCGAAATTACCAGTCAGAATAAAATTTGCGAAATTAAGTCGTTTAATGGAGAGCGCTAATTCAAATGCTGTGATCGAACATTTTTCATCGATCAGACGGTAGTGCTAGTCTCCTCTATCGACTGAAATACCTGTAGGAACACATCGCTTTGATTTTAGTATTACCTCGATTTGTTCTTGCTTTCCATTCGATGATTCTAATGAGTTTTTTAAGACGAAACCTTTGAACTCCATTGAATTTTCACTTGTTTGTTAGGAAATCAAAGATCCGCTTTTTTGCAATGTCATATTAGATTCCTGCTTCTTGATTTCACCTCTCTAACTAACTGTGCTAGCTTCTTCATCAGTCTTTTCTAGAATTAATCTGCGCTATGCTCACTGAAATACTTTTAATCAAATATTTGCTAATAACTACGTAAAAGTGCAACGAAGAGACAGCCAGTTCGAAATTTTTGGAAAGTCTCTTGAGTAGAAGAGGGATACAATCAAAGGCATCGGCAGAAATGAGGAGAAAAGGAGAGAGGGAGGAAGGGGAGGAAGGAGGCAGAATACGCAAATCATTATGTTGTCAATACACTATACAAAGTTTTTTTTCGTAGTTTCGGAATATTTTTTGATCTTTCTCTTGCCCTAACTTAACATCAAAAGATCCAACTGGGCAAGCCTAAGGTAATGTGTCTGAGAAATCCGCAGCGTTGCCCGAATGTGCTTGAGCTAGTTTATTTCATTCCTGCAAATAAGCTGTGTTTTCACATTTCTCTTAATGTTCATATTTCTCGAACTTTTCACAGCATGAACTTTCCGGATCCTCAACTTCATTAGTAATATTGTGTGTGTAGCAGAGAAAGAAATCTCCAATTATGACGGCTCTCTGGACATAAGAGGTTGTTTTAAATATTTAGTAAGCACTCTACAACGAAAGTACAATGCCTCTCGTCTGTTTTTTAAGTATTGTTGTCGCCGAGATTTCGCCACACAGTGAATATCTTGAGCTAGATGAAGCCAAACATAAAAGCTGTTGCAAATGTCGGTCTCTTTTACAGAAGCGCTAAGTACTAGCGAAATATAACTTCTTGTTTAGTGTTTATTTATCGGAAAGCCTATTCGGTGAATAAAGGGCTTCGATCGAAGAACATTTACTCAGTATTCTCCGCAAAATGTTAGTAGTAATGTCCCTTTTATGTGGTTCAAGGAGAAAGCCATTTGTTCAGATTTCTTACGTCAGTATACGTGCACATAAGGCTCTGTCATTGCTTACGACATTAAATGTCACCACCTCTATCGAAGCGAGGAAAGTCGAAGCCAACCTGCAAGACAACGTCCGAAGGTTTGCTATATCAGCGGATGAGGGTATACTTTCGTCACTGTCGCAGGAAACGGGTCGCACTGGTGAAAAGGATGACAGCGTTCGATGCCAAATTTCAGATGCTGTAATAATTCGGCGAATAACTTTGGAATGGCCCACAAGAACGGCGTAACGAGTGCGTGTGATTTGGGTGTGCGTGTAATGGCTCGTGACCAATGCGTATGGCGTGAGGCTAGACGACACGAATCTAAACAACCAATGAATTGCTGGATCATATAGAAATATCAAGCAGCGTTGTCAAACACGAATTAATTGCATTCAGTCCAGCTAGCTTCTCGTTTATTTCCCAGACAGGTGATAACAATTCAGTCGGAGTAACTGATCAACCCAGAGCGCTTCAGACTTATCAGTTATTGAACCACAATGAGTGGTATCTTTTGTATTCCGTTTTTGTTCACGGTTATATTAATATTTTCATCACTGAAAGGATTGTTCTGCATTGACAACCTTCTCCTCCGATCTCATCATTCAAGACTGCACACTCAGCTTTTTTATTGTGCTCTTGGGCAGTCGACTGGAAACGTTGAAACTCTGCCAAAAAGAGCGTTTTCCTCGATACTTATTTCATTACTTTCAGTTCTCCTTTTGGTTTAAACCTTCGCCTGCACTGCTTACCTCTTAACACGTCACTGTTATTATCATTAAAACAAGAGTTATGCATATTGTTCCGTTGCAGCCCTCCAGAGAAGTTTTTGACGACATGTTTCGTTGAAATTGAGTGCTTTGTGTCATTTTTTTTTTTTTTTTTGCTTCCTCAGAATCACTCATTGTAGGCGTAATTCAATATCTATGTTTATAGTAGCGAGGCTATTGTGTTGGCTTTTTTGCAGTCCGAAGTGTTCTCCAGTTATTGAATTTAACAGCAACTTTTTGATTGTCAAATTTTCTGAATATAAAGAGGGAATAGCATAGGAAAATTCCTAAATTTTACCTATTCTTAGGCAGTTGGAGATTCGATAAGGCTAATGCCTGAATTCGCTGTCCCAAAAGGAAACCTTTGCAGCGTGTCGTTATGCGATTTCCCAACGTGAAAACGACTCTAGATGAGTGAAAAATATCACGAGTGAAAGCTTTATATCACTTTATCGCTGAACAAGTATCCCATTTATGAATATATGCACTCTCGCACCAGCTGTGCTTAACCGAACACTTGTATGTTACTGACAGCAGATTGCGTTATGTATATTGAAGTGCATCATTGCACGTAAAGTTCCACCTTACTACTTGTTTAATCTCTTCAAGGTCATATTCTTTCCTTTCCGTGGTCTTTAAATGAACTCTTGAGAGATTTTAACATCCCTCTAATGACGACCGTATGTGGCCACGTATTCAAGTTGGTGATTAGGTGCCGAAAATGATAATGTTAAAACCTTTTAGTTATCCGGATGACTTGACAGTCAGAGATATCTTGATTTCTGAGCGAGGATTTAATAGCCAAAGCTTTAATTTAAGTGACCACTTTCCTTGAATGTTTGCCAACTCACTTCATTTTTTGCGCGCGCAAATATCCACATGTCAGCCACTATCTTGTCGTGAAACACAAGGGGCAATAAATCTGCAGTTAGCTATCGGCTTTCATCTGCAAACATGCTACGGCGGGAAATCGTTTTCCTCAAAAATGCTTCACTGGTGACAAGCAACGAAATTTCGTTCGCTTGGAACTCTTCTACTGCTGGTCGGCAGTCGATATTTATGTTGCCTTTTAAAACCTTTCAAACATTTATCTTTTTTAACTGCATAAGAATTATATAAATATAAATAAATAACTAAACATATATATATATATATATATATATATATATATATATATATATATATATATATATATATTATATATATATATATATATATATATATATATATATATATTCAAAGGCGGAACAAGAAATTTATTTGCAGGAATAATTTCTTACTGGCCCAATATATTAGGACGCTCCATGGGGAATTTCTTTATGGAATATTTTCCTCATTTAGTAATGATGTAGTATCCGGCTTGTTATCTACGGTTAACTTAAGCGTGACAATAATAATTCAAATATAAGTCCCAGAGAAGATGCCTCAATTAGGTTCTATAAGGAAAATTCAAAATTCCTCGCTGTTTCACCTTTTTTTCATACACAAGCGCAGTTCTTTGTGGCAGAAAATCTAACTGGCCGCCAATAATCGTTTTTGATACCTCGTCTGAAGAGATTATTCTTATGAGAGTAATTCTGCAAATGTTTTCACATTTATAATTTTTCTGTGGGCGGTTACATCAGTTGTAAACTCAATGAAATATTTTTCTGTGATTTTTTCTATCTGATGTGATTTGCAAATAATGCACAAAAGTTATTAGCAAATGAATCATTTCGTTTGCGCTATCTGTTTTGAATTGAGATTCTCATATTCGAAAACACTCTAAAAAGATTCTGATATCCTCTTCACGAATGATTTGGAATGCGGTCCTCGTTTATGAGATTGCATTCTGTGATATTTCACCTAAGACGTCATTCATTATTTTGTGTAAAAAGGAACATTCGAAAGTACAGGCTTACATCGTTCTCAAGCGTCGACTGAAAAGAATGCGCTAATGTTTCTCTTAATGCGACAGACTGTTAGTTGACTTCAAGCATCTCTGTCTGCTTTCTTCTTCACAAACTCCAAACTTTGGTACGACTAATAAATTTTTCATGAGCACTAAAATGATGTAAGGAAAAATACATCCCCCCCCCTCCTCAAAACTCAAATAAAACTTATCGCAGCTCCTATAATTTACGTCCTGAAATACGTAATTATCTCGTTGCCAATAAAAAAGCAAAATAGTTCTCTTGATTACGTTTGTTTAGGCTGCCAAAATAACGCAAAGATGCCAAAATTTTGTGAGTCTTTAACGTACAATTGCATTTCTTTTTGAGTGGTTTCACAGGAGGATTTTCAATCAACGGATCGTCAGAGTTTTGACTGTACATAGAAAATATCTGAAATGTTAATGCTATTTGGCAAATAGCATCAATATTGTTAATATACCGCGAAAGATGATTCATATTCGTATGTTCGGAAGATGTTAAATTCAAAATAATTGGCGTGCTTCTGATGATGAAATTTGTGTTCGAAGTGATTTTATAAAAGGCCACAAGCAATACCCATTTCTGGGAATGGAAGGAGAAAAGGCACTGTGCGGAGCAAAAGTTCTGCATTACCATTAAAGAATATAATTTCCCACCAACCTCCTATCGTAAGTTGAAAATATTTCAGGTGAAAACCCTACACAACAAAAAGCTCATGTAGACCAACTTTCCCTTTCTGACAGCATGACCTCAAAATTGGAAGGGAGATAGGAAAATATGACATTATCTACGTGGCTTCGTGTGGCCACAGATTTCCTACCTAATTTTTTTGAGAAAACCGATCGATAAATGAAGATTTTTGGGACTCGAAAAACCAAGCTAGAATAACTAATGCAATGGAGCAAGCTTTTTGTTTTTCGAGTAAGCTGGCTGGGTACTTGTTCAATATAATCTTCATACTCGCTTTTCGTCATTTAAATAATCTACATATTCCTCATTTATAAGCTACCATCTCCAAGCTCATACTCGCTTTTTTCACCCTAGTCCCCCTTCTCCCGCCGAGCATACCCCTCAGCCTCGAATACACCCATCGCCTCGAATTAGCGCATACAAACCGTACTATCCAGCTGCGTGAAGCATTGAGCTTTGAAAAATGTCATTAAGTTTGCGTTTGCCATCGCTAATAACTGAGTTTCGGAAAATGTGTCGTTCTTGAATATAGCTGTGTTCGCTTCATATTTTCCCTAGGTCCGTTTTGATGTCTGTGAACCGCATAAGCCCTCTAACTTTTGATAACTCCCCGACTCCCCCATGTCCTCTCTGAAAAGTTGCAGGCGCTCTAGGCCTTGATAATTCTAAAAAAAGGCTTACGGCATAATTCACGATCGCTCATTGTTACTCTGGCTAAAGCATGGCTTTATATAAAGTGTGTTCTCAGCTGGGAATTTTTTAATTCAACTGTCCAACGCTGTGCTCATCGTGAAATTGTTCTCATTGCGAGGGTCACTGCTGACCATTGTGCATACATCGATTTCTTCTCAGGTGTGTACTCTCTCATCTCACCAAATGCCTCTGCGAATAGTGCGCTTTGGTCTCTCAGATGGGTAACTCCCCCAACCTGTGCACTCTTCAGCAGCTCAAGGACGATGTCCATTCGCGGTGCGTCGTCGTGCCCAATGCGACACAACATTGCTCTGTCCCGCTTCGTTGTCCACCAAACCAGCAAAACATCCCTACTCACTGACGGCTGCTGTTTTCTTCGGTTTCCAAATGCCACATCGCTCGCACAAAGACGCGTTCAGGACCATCAGTTTTTCCTTTCAACACATACCTCTAATACTATTTTGATCTTCTCCAATGATTTCTTGTCGCAGTGAGTGATAATGTTTGCTGTGAGGTATATATACATACTGTTTTATACGTTATAATAACAAATCGCTATTTCATGTGAGATTGTTGTGTTCGCTTTAACTAAATAAATGCACATTTATAATGGATATTTGGTGGCATTTCAAAATTCACTGCCAGTTATTGCCTTGTTGATAAGTGTGAATAGTTCTCAAAGAACTTCCAGATAAAAACCATTAAAGCATGCGTCTAAAAATATTATGCAGCCGGCTTGAATGCAATAACGTACTTCTACCACTGAAAATGTGGCGACGTTTGCTTTTTTTGAAGAGCAACGATTCCGCGTTAAAGGAATTGTTTTCAGCATCACTGCCCAGCAATGAGGTCTTTTTTCCTTGTGTTTCTCATCTCTGGTCCGCTCTCAGGTATGCTTCCTCCGGTTTTCGACTTTCGTCATACTTCTTTTCTGCCGTCTTTCTGTTGCTTGATTTCATTTCAATATTCATCGCCTCACAGCAGATATAAAAATTATTTCTTCTTTAAAAATTACAAGATATATTTCTTCACGAGAGTAGAGCAGTCACGAAGCTATGGGTGCGTTTTCCCACTTCACTCTCTGAGACTCTCATTGCGCTCCGTTTTATTGCTTGTCGTTGGCTGCGGAATGGGACGTAAGGAAACTACCTCCGCTCAGCGGCATTAAGATAAGCTCAACTCCCAAGTTTCTGTTTTGTTTGATATAGCGCAATAAGCTTGAAGCTGAATAGCTGCAAAATTGTTGTTGAAGGCACGTGCACCTTTTGCACTTTGATGTGGGCCACATTTTGTGGGCTCGGATGAACTGTGAGTTTCCAGTTGCTAATTATAACAGCTAGTATTTTGAGGGGGGGGGGGGGGAGGGGATGTCGCAGGTGAATTTTTTCGGGTAAATGTGAGTAAAAAAAGAGTGATCTGACCTTCTCGATTTTAAGCGAGCGTGCAACGTCTTTCTAACACAACTGAAAAACCAAAATCTTTGCCAAACAGTGGGTATGTGTCGAATTGGTGATCTTTCCTTCACACTGTCTCTGTTCGGCATCTACTTTAAAAAAAGTTATGCATGAGGTAGCCTCAGGTTTCGCAAGCAGCCTGTTTCATCAGGCCACTTTTCACTAATGTTGAAAACTCTGAAATTATTCGCTTCTTAAGATATCTTTAATCTTCAGGTCAACTTGCTCAAGGTGGAGCTCAAGTGAAGATCTCAGACATGCCATTTCCAGTTGCAAATGCTCAACAGTTGAGCCAAATTGTATGGACAATGCTAGGTACAACGACAAAGGTTAGTCCTATTTCTCCCTCCTAGGCAAACTTCCAGATATCTTATTAATCCTTTATTAAACTGAATATTATTCCTGAATGTTATGGCTAACCTTTAAAGTGATATTTTGATTACGTTCGATGAAATCAATGATTTCCGCACAGGTGCGCTTGAGATGTAGTACTAAATTGGCTTTTATTTGGTTACCTTCTTATGATTTTTCGCTTTCTAATCTCTCTTTCTCTCTCATTATGCGATGTATTGCGCATAAATTTCTGGAAACTTTAGCCATTGAGTTTTTTGGTCACTACTGAGGGCAGTCGTGATCACCTTTAAGTTAGTGTCGTTCTTGATACCCCTAATGATGCATTTCTTGTTTCTGTAAAGTAAAAGATGCTTTTTTGCAGCACTTTCTTATTTGAATTGAGAAGCTTAAAAAATGCTGTCGCTCCTTTTGACAGTCAGTTCTCTTATGCATCGAAAGATACATATTTTATATATATATATGAGTGATGTTAGTACCGGATGCTTCATTCACTAACGGTCGTTTTGATTTTGTTATCGCAGTATTCACATCACTGAACCTGTTTAAGGAAACAGTCTACTGTGTATCAGAGGCACCTGTCTCACAGCTGCGTTTCGTTTGCGTAGACTGCTTCCAGAAGAATATCACCGACATGGTTAACGTACTGAGTGGAGCACAGGACTTAACCCGTAGTGCCGGATTTCCGGTAGGTCCTTTGCCTAATACTCTTCTTCTTGGCAAGGCCACACTATGACAAGATCTCAAATGTAAACACTAAGGACCGCACCGGTCTGCGTTTGCTGGCACAGTGTTAGATGTGACCTCTACGGCTATAATTATTTCTTCGCCCTCTAGTAGCATTCTCTTACTGAGTGTGATTGCCCATACGAAAATGCTCTCACCAACTAAAGCTCTCTATGCTTCCCATTAATGAAATTTTCTCTCAACAGTTAGGTTTTTTTCGTATCGGATCCACTGTGAACATTTAAAAGCGAAATTCATTCATTGATGGATTATTCGTTATTGCCGGATATGAGAATAAGATTGACTGGAAAGATATCGTGCAATTACTTTTTCACGCTTGTTTAAGTCGGCTCATTATGACTAAATACTGCTGAGCAGCTGCTGAGATAAGCAATGTAACAGCGATAAAATGCGGGGTGTAAATTTTCTTTGAAGCTCTCTGCACAGTGCAGTCTTGCTATTAAATGAAATCGCAACGTCGAAAAAAAATGCTTGCTCGCGTCTCTACATTTTCCGATCGAAATAATTTTGCTGAGAGAGCGCATAATAAGACTGCTATTTAAACATTTTCTCTTTAACGGCTTTAAAGAAGGGAGGAACAACGCGGTTGGTTAATTCGAATTAGTCCGGTTGGTTAGCGCACCGGAAACGCACGCTGCTGAACGCTACCATGAGAATACATGACAATATGACAGACAATACACCGACATCTCGCTCAAATAACTGCTACATTCACTTATTACAAACTGCTTTCTGATCTCCACGCAGAACCCGGATGAGAGGCCTAAATACTGGGGCCATGAGAATTTCATGAATGTGAAGGTCACATTCAAACTGCCCCATCGGCTTCTCGCCATGTGCACGTCTCGTTATGTTCTAATGCTTAAAGTTCCACTTTTCGCATAAGAAGTGTCTGCGTGCGCATACTCACAACAGAAGTTTTGTTATAATGGCCACTGAAGTAACTGTTGTATTCGAACATGTTCACGAGAATGCGAATTCATTTGCAAATTTGTGGTTAGGTGGCCTAGACGCTTTATACTGAAGAGAATAAGCGACAAAAAACAATGCTCAAAAGAGCTCTCACTTTACCCACCGTTTTGCAGATTAATTCATACCATATGCTTTTTTATCAGTGATTTCATTCGCGGAATTTCTTCGAAATAGAAGTTTTATTTCCACTGCTGTGGCAACTTCCGTCCTCAGTCTACATTCCCTAACTGTGTTGGTTAAATCTGTTTTAGTTATGTTGAAATCCAAAAAAAAGAAACCTGTGCGCATAATATTTGATCGCACTACTCCTTGATAGGTAAAAGTTTGCTGGATTTTCGAAGCAGATTTAGATGTAACAACAAAGCTTTTTAAGTTAACGCATTTCTGTGCTGTGTCATGACCACCTTTGCTGTAACATACTTCATTGCTGCGTCTGGCGCTTGCTCTGGGTCCATGGGGCCTAGCAACTGCTCCTAATAATTTTCTCTTCATGCATCCACACCTCCGAAATTTTTTACTTCCATCTTATGCCTTGCCCTTAAAAAGAAAGCATTTAACCGGTTTATATCCATGCTGTGATCGGATTTGCTCATTTCAACCTTTTGAAATGGATGAAAAGCGAGTTTTCTGATTCACTGATGGAGACCCTCGAATTGACTCAGAACTGTTCCCGTTTTTTGACAGTGTTTGATGAACGCTTTCAGATAAACAAATTTCACTCGCCTTTAGAACTTAGTTTTCAGTTTATATCGATGCTCTTCCCTTTCATTTATTGTATAATTTCATGCCCTTCAAATCTATAAATTTAGTTAGTAGAAGCATATACACTACTCGCTTGGAAATTATAGCTCTCTGAAAGAATGGTTGAATGAGAAGCTTTGATGACTTGGTCAGGTTGAAATGAACCTCAGCATCGAGAAAATGAGGTCTTTGACGCAACAGGCTTGAACTCTAGGTCCATTCCCTATTTGTTTATCCACTGGCATACAAATGAGCCGTTTCTGACGAACATATTCAAAAGTATTTCAGTCCACTTTTTGCTGGCACCAATTAGTCTTGATTACCATTTTATGGGATGATTACAGACGGTTGCACTTCGTAACGTGGCTGTGAATACAAATTGGACTGGGGCAACAATAATGTGCCAAGCAGCATTAAATGGTGGTACTATTGATTCTGCTCCAGCAGTAATCGATGTGCGGTATCTGAAGCAACCTCATGTTGTCGATGCATCAGGACAAGGACCAGTGCTTATTGCAAACCAGGTGACGAACTAAGCTGTTTAGCTAAACCTACGATAATTCGAAAAAAACTACCCGACTTAATTGCTCCAAATTGTCTTTTTTGCCTTTTCTAAACCCAAATATGGTGAAACTGTGGTTCCAGTGCTGAACCATCGGGAACTGATACAATGCGGATTGATTACCATATTGTTTTCTTCTCTGGAGTGTACATATTACGTTTGTCTTCTGTTGGCGACGGAAGGATGCGAGAAGAGATACAGAATTTAAGGTGGTTCAAGTCTTTCATTACATATAGTATGCTGTTTTACGCGCATAGGAGACCATGTCTATGCTTATGCATGTATGCCTCTGTCTGCTTGCCTACCGGCTAGTTCTTCGTCAAGAAGCACTGCATCTTAAATTGTTACGTCTGGCGAGCATAACCTGCGCCACTGAATGGCATCTTTCCTTTACCAACTTCTAGGTTGACCTAGCGGTTTACAGAGGAAAGTAAATCATGTGGATAAGGTAAGAAATAATCCGCATGCATTTTGCGACCGATTGTGCCGCACTTTATGTCGGCTGCTTTGCATTTTCCAATTATTTTGGGTGGAACGAATGTAGAGTGTACAAAAACAGCTGACGCGATGAGCACTTCTGCATTTCACATGACTTATCAACCCGTTTTGTTCATTACCGCTAAATAATAAAATATGCGAAATAATGCATTCATTTTTTGACTAATCACGGCGCTCGTACAGATCGTATACAAAAAGCTGCACGATCCTTATACAAATGAAAAAACCATTCGTTACAGAATGAATGTGAATGCTTAACACATTTAAACTCCCGTAGCTTGTTTTCGAAATGGAAAGATCGACAACAAAGAGTTTAGACGGTCATCTTGCAGCGTAAATTACAGCAACTGCACTCAGTGAATTTCGCAGCTGTGGCCTCAGTAGTTCAGGAGTTGAAAGCGCAGCATAGATAAACAGACATGCGTATACAAGTGGAGAGACACAACATTACCATGATGCAACTCTGTGAAGACGTATTGAAAAAAACCGATCTCGTATGTGTTTGTTCGTTTGGTTGAAACGTGGATGCATTGTTTACTTGGCTGTTGTTCAGGAATTCACAAAAATTTTTAGATTAAATTAGCGGAAGTGCTAAAGGAGCACATCACATAAGCTCCAACGAATCGCTTTTTATTTGTTTATTCGCAGCCACAATTTTTTAGATATTTTAATGCGAATCCAAGTGAGTGGGGAAAAGTTAATCGGAATGCGTGGTATGTTGCATTTGGGATGTCCTTTATGCACTTGTTCGGTTGTGAATATCGCTCCAGCAAATCGCTCATTTATAAGCGCAAAAGAGACCATGCAGTTCGCAATTAGAGAGTAATTGGTGCAGCAGCGAATTACCTCAGTAGACATCATGTACTTTCTGCAGTGAACTCGTCTCTGACTTCAGTCTTTCGACTAGCTGGACGAATAGAGATTCCTTGCTAGAGGCTTTTTCAACTTTTTTTTTTTCAACAGTTTCTCATCTCGTGGATTTTTTTATGCCTTTTTTTGGCACATGGAGAGTTTGAATGCGCTGAATTGCCAAATGAATGCACTGATAGGAAATTTCTTTAGATGTTAGCAAGTTTTCGTTTCGAAAAACTGCCCTAGGTCTGTCGATGAACAAAATGATATATCGCATACCTCACGCATTCTTTCGTTCGTTCGGTTGCCAATAGTGCATTTTTCACACCTAATCTCAACATTACAAACTCGAAACCTTGAGCATTATTCAAATTGCTGCATAAATTTCAGGTTGCGCTTATGCCCGCTCGTTTGAAACTTTTATTTCTAGTATTATGCTACGAAATAGCAGTATTAACCTAAGGTTCAGTGTTGATAGGATTCACGTGTTGAAACATGTGCAACGTACTTCCTGGTTCCTCTCATTAAGTGTCCTGTTAAAATATTTGAGATTCTTTCGACTATTTTACTGCGTCACAAGTGGTTGTGCTTTAGGGTTACCGATTTTATGTGGAGTGTATTCGCGGCAGCGACGGTCTTTGTCAGCAGAGCGCCCGTAGGAAAACACTTCGTTGTGCGGTACAGTCGCATCCACCAGCTACTGTTTTCAGGTGGCTCAAGAATGGTGTGGTTATAAGGTTCCGTTTTTGCTCACTTTAATCGTGCAATATTTTTCACTGTCAATTTTCCAGCCTCGCATCTCTTTGTCTGCTTGTCAATGGCCACTTCCAGTAGCGTCTTGTCTACTTTGAAATCACTGTCGGTTGATGCAGTGGTTTTATCGTAGCACTTTCGCATCAGCCACTTTATCGCATTTATTAAATCACAACAGATTCTTCGCCGTGGAATCACTAACGGACCAAAAATGGCATCGACTATGAGCCATTCCACTCACTGATCGAAGGTTTCGCCAGCGAATTGAAGTGTTTATACATGAGCAGTTTTTTTTCGGCTTAGCAAAGAAATGATTAATTTTTTCGGCTATGCATAATAATTACTAATTAAAACATAAAATTTTTTGAATGGAATCGTTTAACGAAAAGTAAATTTTCAGCGGTAACGGTGCAGATATTACGATTGGTACGGAAATGATTGGGCAATCTATACAGTGTTCGGCAAATAATGGTCTCTTTTCCGATAACGACATGCCAACATCACAAGCCGTTCAAATTGATCCCTACTGTAAGTTGATTGAATTGGCACTCAAATTCTTGATTATAAATCCTTCTTAAATTGAAGTTTACCGTCAAGCTTGATTGAAATTTAACGCTCGGTCCCAACACATCATTTTGAATGGGAATGTCAAGTATACTTCAACAGAAGGATTCCTCTTCAAGAAAATATTGTAATTTTATTTTATTTGGATAGGAACATAGACTGCGTTTGTGGACGTCCACTGCACGCATCTATTACGCTGAATTATGTTCCGTTCTAATTTTGCTCCTCAAAAAATGCCGTGAACATTTTTACCGCAGTGTTTTTGCACTACTCCTCTTTATGAGGGAATTTTTTTTTTTTCAATAATGATGATGAAAGAACGAAAGAAGGACTAAATATTTTGCAGCTGCAGCGCGGCTCATCCAGGACAATTTCCAAACGATGCAAAGTGCGGCACCTTTTCAAGCAGGTAATCGCATCGACATGAACCAGCAGATCAACTTAGGTTGCCAGGTGGAGGGCAGTCCAAGACCGCTTGTCTTCTGGAAGCTGAGCAAAAGCAACGGTCAGGTGGTCGATGCGGCGTGTGCACAAGGTTTTGATGGTCAATACCAAGAAGTACCTCTCGATCAACGCACTCAACCAGCACTCGCCAACAACCTTGTTGTAAGCATCATGCACAATTATTGCCCGAATACTAATTACGTTCTTATCGGGCTCTAATATGTTGCCGCATAAATCCGCAAACGGGCTTCCCACCGTTAAGCGTATTAGCCACGCCGAATTGGGTGGCGATCGTCAGTCGTAATCGAATGCACAAGAAGGGCTTACGGAAATTAACGCTGCTTGTGTTGAGTGCGATCAGGTGAGATTTTATGATCCCTCGATGGATCGTAATCTCAATATCCACTCCCTATCGTCGTTGATTTTCAACACTCGTTGCTACGGGATCTCTAAATATTCCTCGTTCTTTGTCATTGTGAACGTAAAATGAACTGAACCAGATTTTATTTCCGCGCAGTATTTCACTATGCCCAAAAATAATTCGAGGCATTTGTTTTGAGCGCTAGCAGCATTCTTTGTATTTGCATAAAAGCCGATGTTTTTTGACGCGTCGACAAATGCAATATTAACAAGCTAACAACTGAATACAATTGGCATTCATTTACTTTTAATAATTTTACAGCTCACCGAATAATTCTACCCTTTCATTCACTCGGTTAGCATTCGTGATTTTGAGAGATCATCAAAAGCAACCTCTCTAATTTTGGAAAGATGGGCAGAACCAGTTTCGAAGAGATTGATCGAACAAGTTGTGCTCACACATAACGTGGTGTTCAGTAGATCTATGAGCGAACTAGATAAACCTCTTGGTGGTAGGGCAAATCACTCAGGACATTATTGATTCCGAATGCTGTTGTTTCATTTCCTGCGATATTTAAGCCACCTGAAAGGTTCTGTCGAATTTTACAAGTGTTGCAAGTTTTTGTTGCATCTTTCACGGTATTACTGACAGCTGCAAATTGGGGCGGAACGCAGAATCCTCAAACATGCGTCGATGCCATGAGTATCTGAATTTGGACTTTTCCAGGGCTCAGACCTGCAGATATGCTTAAGACCAGGAAACCAATGCCTCTGAAAAGTAGCTTACGTTTGCAATTAAGCCGGTTGTAAACCATCAAAGTCACCTCGGATGTTATGGAATTGTGCTACAAAAAATGATATTCGAAATGATTTATAGTTGCTTTTTTTCGTTCAAACGTCAAATTTTTTGCCACCTTCTTCTCGGCTTCTCTAGGTCTCATGAGACGTCGTACTTTTCATTTTAAATCAGATGCTCAGATATCGCATCTTTCGATAGATTCTGACAATTTTTTTTCAATATTTTAGTTTCGTGAAGCAGAAAGTTTGAAGTGCCGTTATCTTCGCTATGATTCTCTTCATTTTCACTCGATCCAGGCAAACGTTTTTATTGTTGTTGAAGATGCTTATCGAGACAGTTCTTGCAAGCTCGATCCAAATTGCTTTATTTGAAAATCAAGTTGGACTGAGCGATTTAAGAGGACAATTATATTTCTCTACGGCATGAGGCCGGGCGACAGAAAACTTCCGGCAGTTATTACACATTTCGGTGTATTTGAATCGAAGAAGAAAATCACGAAATGTTTCCCTTCTCCTTGGTTGCAAAATAATGGTCCCCGTATTCATCATCTTGGTAAGGGATGCTCGCATTGCCTCGCTCTCAGAATTCTTCAGATCGCCAGCAAACTTCATAGCTGAGATTATTCCAGTATATGAACATCTTCTGATGTAACCAAACTATCAATGAACAAATGAATTTCCTATATTCGCTTAGCGACCAATCATTGAATGAGAAATTAGTCACTATGCAATGAGTCTGACTTAGGTGGCAAGCTTTGCTGATTTGTGCCCATTACGTTGATGAAGCTGTCTACGCCATAGGATGCTTTGGAAAATCAACTTTTATATAGTCGACTGACTTTATTCGGACAATTGCTAATGCGATCTTTTTATCCCTCAAAGACAGTTGTTGAAACTGTAACGGCAACAAGACGCACAATGTGTTAAAGATAATGTGACCCTAAACGACCGCTTGAGATCCTTTCTGTCTAAAAGATTTGAAAAATTCGCAGTCTCGCTGCTAAATTCATTCAGGAAAATGAAATTCACATATTATTTCCTGCCCTTGCAGCCGCTTTGACTCCTTATTGCCCCGTTAATTTTGCTCTATGGTTCATTCGTGTTCCAGCGGTTGAATGCTGTGTGTTCGCTTCGTATTGCGAACTACTCTTTCTCTGGGCAGTACTGGTGTTCGGCGTGCTCCTACGTCTCGCAGGGTACTCCAGAATGCTCACCATCGCTTGATACTCCCGGACCAAGCGTACTCAGCGTGCAAGTTCAGGGACCACCGATGCAATCTGATACGGCTCCCAGTGTTGAAAAGGTTTCAGTTTTATGACTGCCATTTTTGAATTATAAAAATTTGGCTCACAGCAATTTATTCAAGTCATAATTCTGCTGTTATTCGTCTTCAGTGGTCTAAAAGTCTGCTACATCTACCAAAAAACTTGCGTGTAATTCAGCTCCTTGGCAAAATCCTCCTGTTTTGTTAGGATGCAGTAACCAATACGCTTACTAACGAATTCATTTTTTCTGCTCCACCTCCTCTCTAAACTGTCCCTGAAGTTCCTGTCTTAAAGTTTTTCAAATATAGAAACGCTTTGGGCAACTTGAGCATAGCAGGACAAAAAAAGAGAAACGTTGAGTTTTCGAGCACATATATTATGTTGAACGAAAAATTATTTGTGAGGTTCAATAGTTCAAAACTTTTATTCTGTTATCACTGTGGGTTATTGTTTAAAAGGGGTTTTATAGGTTCATCTTTATTATTGCATGGCACTTTATTGCTCTTTATCGGCTTATGCCAAAGTGTCGTTTCGCTCTTCAAGCCCATGAAGACCACCTTCCACTTTCAATTAGTATTCAAATTTTCTGTCCCTTCCGATTCGATTAGGCAGAATTCCTCTCTTTTGCGAACGTTTCTTAATGTTTCCTGCAGTAGTATTCACAATGAACGGCATTGTTAGCGCTCTGTCAGTTCCAGTTTTCTGTTCCAACAGTTATTAATAGCAGAGAGATGTCCCTTTGAACAGTCAGTATGAAATAATTTTGAAAGATTTATCTGTAAACAATTTTGAAAGATTTATCAATCATTTAGCATAATTAATAACAATAATTCAACTCCCTAAATGGACCATGTCCAAAGCTTAGAAAATATGGTTCGTTCGGTGCAGCCAAATACCATACTTCCGGATCAAGATTAAAACAAGTTGCGCGCATGACTCTTATTGAGAAAAGGCTCGTTTTCAGTCGCCCAACTCAGAAACTGCTATCGTCACGGTGCATTACTGTGCCGAACCAGCTCCGAAGCCACCTCGCGACGTGATTTTTGCTGTCGATCAGAATGAACTTCAAATAGGACAAAGTTGGCAAAATTTTCGATTCGAAGGGACGACACAAAACAATACGCTGCCGAATTGTTACCTCGCACGGTTGCACATCTCACCAGTAACAGATGCAGATCAGAGTCGTCAAATGGTGCTTAAAGTACAAAATACATATGGCAGCAAGCAGTACGTCTATTTAGTAATTCCAGTCAAAAGAGTGTGCCTCATTCAGCTGTTCAGATTTTTCATTATTTTTACAGCATAATTCCATGCAAATATGTCTAGGATGGTTTCCTTGATGGTTCAACATCGAAATGAGATTGTTAGCTGGATGTTTTCTCGGAGCATTTTAAGCACTTGCAGAACCAGCTCATGTGCGTCGCGAAAGATAATGCAGAAATGCTCGTTTAAAGACGCAATCATTCAGATAATTGGTGGATGGATTGACAAATTTAGAAACAGCGTCTGCTCTAGCAGGCAAGCTTTCAGCTGGTTGTGGCTACTCACTGAAGGTGCATTATTTTTATTGATTTTTTAAATGTTATTTTTACCGGATTCAATGCTTCGAAGTGCTCCAGTTGCATATGCGCTAACTCTCCTTGCTTTATTTCTCTATATCGGTCAGTGTCACGTTCAAATTTATTTGTTTATTATACTTGTGAATGAATGTAGAGGAATCATTCCAGTATCGCCGTAACGTTGGGGGCACTACTTGGTGGAGGATCGGCTAGCTCCAGCTCCTTTCCCGGATGGCTGCTTGCTCTCATACTGTTCGTCGCAGCTGGTCTGCTAACGTTCGTCGTTGTGGTTTTTTGTGTGAGGAGGAACCTTTTATGTTTTAACAGTAAGTATCTCCTCATATTAATGGCTAATCTCAGAGAGCAGAGTGTCATTGTTTATGTATGTTCATGCGAAACAATAGAGTGGCGTATTACTGGCGAGTTGCAACGTTCAAAGATCGTATGCAAGGACGATAATGAACTTACACCCTCTGTAAATGATATTCGCCATAAGAGATATTGCTCAGCAGATATATATTTCCCAGTATCCTTGCAATTTTAATTTGATCCTTTTCACGTCATTCAGAGTGCTCTACGACGGCTACAAGATATGGTACACTGACATTTCTTTCCCTAAAATTTATTGTACTCTATGCTCTGCTTCTTCGCAGGGTGTTAAGTACTCAGTTCATTCCAAACGAAGCCATTCCTAAGTGCTGAAAGAAAAGTGATGTAGCTACCCTAAGGCCTTGAATAAAGCCGCCATCTCATTGAGTACTTCATCGAATGAGCCCCACTCCCCATCCCTGCAATTTTTTGCGAATCACCGCTGCCTCACTAAGATCCCATTCTCAATGTAATTAAATTCCATCATAAACGTGAAAAAGTGTTGACCTCCCTCCACCATGGGAGGCGTTGTAACCGCTGTTATAATTTGTCAAATTTCGGGAGTAGAATAATCACACTAATGTTAAAAAGCCCTCTTAAAAATATTAAAGAACATACAATGTCAGTGGCCATCTGGGGGGGGGGGGGGTTGAACGGGGAATGGTCTTTAGAATATATGCTCACTAGAAATATGTTGCTTTAAAGCCATTGAAGATTGACGTATACTGGAAGCAGTAGCTTTCTTGAGCGAGTGAGGAGTCTTACAGTTCTCCATTGAAAGCTAAAAAGCAGCAACTTTCAGAAGTAAAGTCAGCATCGCCATACGACGACAAGAGGAAAACAAAGTAATTTCCCTTTAATTTTCCACAGTGAACGCTTTGTAAGTCTTATATTCCTCTCGCAGAACGAGTAATTATAAATAGCCGCGTAACAACGCTTCCGAATATACTCGCTAGTGAAGTATGTTGCTAATAGTGCCAGTAATTGGAATTTACAGTGATACATAGTTTTCGCGATTCAATTCATTTGGAGCCAATAATGATATTGCTATGACTCTTCGCCAATGACGACTTCAGTTTATATTTATATTTATACAAAAGACTCTATTTGAAACATATGAATATGCCTTTATTAAAACCGCTTTTTCCACAGTTTTCAATTGTCGGGAAAATCTTTTCTCTTCGTGAGAATTTCTTCCTTATATGGAAAGATGGATTATATGGACATATACGTGGAATCGCTTATTTTGCCTCTTTTCCTGATGTTTGCATACAATCCTTACCAAAACATCCCTTCCGAACGTTGATTAATTTGTTGTTTGACTATTTGCATGGGAGGAGGGCATGGGTAACTGTAGACCTGATGGTGTCTCGCATAGTTTCATAAAACTGAATCACTCGTGAAACCTTTCCGGTTATATAAATTCATTTTAATTTTTTGATGAGTGCAGTTCATCAATTTTGCTATTCTGTTTGGTTTATCTGTGATACGTGAGGTAATAACAAGTAGAAGAGCGTGCCAGGGTATGTGGCTCCATTTGCTCATCTTTGCATTCAGCTCACCTGGCCAACCACTTCCTCAAATTATCCCACAGGCCTAGCGACGTCTCTATATTTCAGTTAACCGGAGTGCCGCTAAAAGTCTGCAGAAGATTCGTTTAATTGTAACCCAAGCTATGTACCATAAAAAATTCCCTTTAAATGTTCACGACTTCTATCGAATTTAATGGTGTAGCGGGATATTTACTAATGCAAATTGTTTCCCAAAATTTCGTCCTTCCGGCTATAGGAGTTCATCATTTGAATCTGCCAGATAAACAGACAGACCAACAAATATGCCACAAGCCCACCCATACGCACTAGCGCGACGTCGGCTTTGTGCTTTTTGCAAAATAAGTTTTCCAAACGCTTAAATTAAGCCTATAGATGTGCATTTATTGCACAGTAATTGAATGAAACTATCGACGTGCGCAAAGACGTTCCGAGGAGTGCACCGGCGAAACAGAATTTCAGAAACCTTCAGCATGAATTGAAACATTTCTTAAGCACTATGTCGGTCAGTCAGTCTAAGTTGCTATTATTAATTTTTGTTTAGCTAACGAGGTGCTTGATCGGGATCGATTATAACAATTAAATGTAATAATAAGTTTCGAATGATTTCTTGTTGATGGATGCTTGATCGAGAAATGATAGCTAATATAAGTAATAAATGATTTCTCACAACTGATTACAAATGTAGATGGCCTCATAAGAATAATGCTTGTTATTTGCAGTTTAAACGTACATCAAACATATGTGGAGGAGGCACCACGTCCACTGTACCAGCCGTCCGGGCAGCCCGTTGAGGTAATGCGCTGTGAGAGTAGGACCGAGTCGGCCTACCAATTCTATCTGAGCAAGGAGGCGGTGGTTTGACTCACATCTCTCACCTCTGCTCACTACTCACTTCTCGTTTATGAGGTCCACGCTATCCCTCTAACAGATATAATGTTTTCCTCTCTTTGACCGCACCACAAACTCAATACCACTTTTCTTCTTCCATTTTTCAAATACTTAAGTGTCTCAGAAAAGTAAGTCAAAGTGATTGAAATTGCTTGGCACGTGAAAAACAGTTAGGTTGCTCCTCGTCCAGTTTGACGCTGGAATAAACACAAATGAACATGAGGAAGTAAGCAAGATGTTTGCCGTTTAGGGTGTTGATTAGCCTTTGATAATTTGAAACGTTAAGCTGTCAGGTAAATGCACACATTTACGTCCATACAGAACGGGCCACGTGCATATTGTATTCTCCTACAACTCTGCAAACAATACGTCAAAAATAAAGTTTATTCATGCTGAAAATTCTTACCGTAAAAACGTTCGAGAGCTCAGTAGTCGGAAATATTATGATACGGCGCCTTGAGGTTGCCGTCCTTCATAGCTAAAATATAGCGGCATTCTTCATCCTATCCTAACATACAGCGTGGTAACCTCGTCGTCTAAACGTTCTGTGGTCTTCAATGACCTAGTGTTTTTGTTGTAATACTGCATTAATGAGATTGCTGCGTATCGTTTCCGAACTAAAACTATAACAACACTAACATTTTTAGCTTTTATCTTTCAACGGGTAATTAACTTCCTTCTATCGTTGATGAATCCATCAATGTTTTTGCTTTGGAAAACACATAAATCCGCAGTGATCTGTCTGATTTGGACATTTGATACTGAATTGATCGAATTCGATCAGCTCACCTAATAGTTGTTCTTCTTAGACGTTATTTCATCATATCTGGAATACAAACAAAAACACTCTCACTGCAATTACCGCTAAAATTGTTGATGGTTATGAAACTATTTCCTAAGTGCAAAAAAACTTTTTGTTAGCTTCCTTGCTATCCAAAAAAAAACAAAAATCTAGTCATAAAAGCACAATGTTAGTTCTTTTGCTTTGAACTTAGCGAACTGACCACAGTTTCTTAGCAACTTTGTTGACATATTCCTCTCTTTTCTGTAGAGCTCAGATGTGTAAACTTTCTTTTTTTTCACTTTCTCAAACAGAAGATGAATTGAATCATGAAAGTTGTTGCAAAAAATGATTACAATGGCAAATGCAGTAGGCATTTAACAAATGGATTATTTTTCATGGAAGGAGAACAGCTCAATTTTTCTAGCTTTCTGGTTAACGATTTTACAGTTTTCTCTGAGTGCTTAAGAAAGCACTTCTTTATTGATCGAAAACTATTAGTATTATCGGTATGTTGTTGGTTCAGTTTAGGCATGCTCCACACAAATCACACAGATATTTCACGTAAACTATATATGCTAAAATGTCCACTGTCTAAAAATTTTATGCTCGTTATTCGATGATTTTAGTGTCCACTTGATTATGAATCCGCAGTACAAGTGGCCTATTGTGAATCGAGAATGTCTTCCGTATAAATCGCGCTTCTGCTCGTGCCACTCTTTCTGTACTATCCCCCGCATTTCTTCACAGTGAGCCGTTTCATTGCATTTTTCTTTTATTTCTTTTGCTTTCCTTTCGAGTAATACTATCGGAATGAAGCTGGCATGCATAGCATAAACACATGAGTACTCTTTCTGTGCTTTTGCTTTTGAAGCAGAAAAAAGGTTGGAAAAAATCCAAAGCGAGCAAGTAGAGGATGAATATCTCTCTGAAAACAATTGCAAAATGTTGCCCGTCTCGGTCGTTCAACTGCTATAGCTGGTAGAGTGAATGTAGTACATTGCTCTTATTATGTGACCAGTGGTGTTGCTTTTTTTGCGGCTTAAAGGTGTCACCACGATTTAATATCTGTATTTCGAACTTCTGCCGTTTTTTTAATGTTATAGGGCTTTCTTCTTATGGGCTTAAATAATATGGGTTTAATATGGTTTCGCATTTTTCTCAGAAAATTCACTGGGATATCATATGCAGTTCATCACTCTGAAATCAAAATAAAATAAAAATAGGTATTTAAACGAAAATTTCGTAGATTTTTCCGATCGAATGGTAAGTACATCGTCGACAGATTTAGTTGATTTCAGAATCGCACAGTTTCCGAGCGGAGCAATTACACTGAGCTGAATTTACGAGACTGCGCACCTAGCGGCTTTGTCGCTTACGTTTAATGCGGCTAGTGATAATGTTTCTTTTTTTTTTTTTGTGCTATGAAATGCCATTAATGAACTGATTACCACTATGCATAGATTAAATTCTTCGCATTTCTAAGCCAAAAATAATTTTGAGTATTGTAAAATTCGAGTTTGCAGTGGTAATGATTTCATTGAAAATATTTGCGAAATAATTTTGTGCTCATTCACTTACCAGCGATGCTCATCAATTTAGTAATCTGTTATGCATCATACTCACTTCTATATTTTCTTGATTGCCGACGCTTACAGAAAAACTCATAGGTTTTATACATCCTTAGTATCCTTTTGAGAAAGTCATTGAATTCTGAATAGAATGGTCGATTGCACGGTGTTTAAAATTCATCAATTACATCAGAAATCATTCACTCAAACAGGTACTCCCAAAATGCAAAGAAAAGTGCATTATTTATCGATCAAGAAAGCAATAATATTCGCGCCTAAATGGCGTTGTATTTATTGTAAAACGGTACAGCAAGAGGCAACTGTTGAAATTCAGAGGTGATATCCATCTCAAATGCATCCGAGGATGGAATATTTACAACTTCCGTTTTGTTGATTTCATCTGCATTTTTTAAAGAGTATCACACCTAATGGGCTACCCCTTACGTTTTCCTAACCTCCTTCAAGTTCATCGTGCTCTTCTCGAACTGCTAGAAAGACCTGTGGTCTTTTGGCTTGTGAAATTTCGTCTATTTGTTTTGACATTTCATTTTTTTTGTCTCGTATGTGGTAATCTATTGCCCATCTTTCTTCGACCTCAGCATCGAGTTTGTTTCGCTGAACAAAACAGGCAAAGTTTTCAAATGATCTTTCTGTGCAGACTAGAGGGAACGGTCGAACAATATAGTTTGCCAGACGCGTTAATTTGTGATGAAATTCGTTTCTTCAATTAACCAATAGTGGCATTAAATTTCTGGGATAAAGCGACTTGTAAGGTTATCTCCAATGGTCTATCCATAAGTATACAAACAAAGACAGTACATTTCGGCTCCGGAGTGAATGTTAGTGAAGCTTTTCACCCAGATTCTGTCCTTTCATTTTAAAAAAATTATGATCCAAACAGTTCAGCTATTGCTAAATATCAAGCAAATACGGTCGGACCCTTTGATGCAAATGGAATGCGCATCGCTCCAACGCAAATTGCCACGATCGTTATTTAGCTGTGATTCTCTTCCAAGAGTATATCTGTAACCCTGCTATGTCTAATTACCAACGTCCTTCTCCTTAACAATCTATTCATACATTCTAGTATAAAAATCCAGGAAAATTTTTTCCAAATTCTGCTTGTTGCAACCGAAAGGGTTTTGCAGCTGCGATATATCTGTGTTAGTTTTTAGCTTCGAACTTTCGATCAAAGTGTTTTTCCTTGTTATTTATACCTAAGATCATGTCATAACTATATTCCTTCTTTCTTTTTCTGTCAGCAATCAAATCATCGAACTTAAGAGGTGATTGAACTTGGCCGAGTTTTGCGCATTGCAGCTGCAAATATTAATGCGATAACGATGTACCTGTTAGTTTTTGTTAATTCCTTGAATGAGGTGTTATTTGTGTCATTAAGCTTCTTTTGCCGAACTTGCATATTTTGAACACTAGTGCAGCACACCTGATAAATCGTCGATAAAGTAAAAACAGAAGTAGCATCCCCTATCACTTTGTTGGCGATGAGTGATTATAGGAACAGCACTGCCTGTTCTCTTACGGCATGCTACGCATCTTATTAAGTTCTGCAACTTAATTTCCAAAGCAGTCCGAACCACTTTCTTACTGCCTGCAGAATTCGACTGCTTGAAGCTACCGATTCAGCCATAAACTTAGCATATGGCGAAAAATACTTCGATTTACACTGATTGCTTGAACTTTACGAGGCACACCATGGTGATCACCATCTCCTTTGTTCCTTTTTAGGTGCTAGGTCATGATCTCCTACTTTCTCATTTATGATGGCGAAGGATTTTGAGCCTTGCCGAATGGGTCGTTACAGTTCTGCCGTTGCAGCATAGCAGTCATCCATGCCTAGTTTACTGTTATGTTCAGAAAAAAGTTTTCTTAAATCTCCTTACCATTTAGCAGAAACCGAATAAAAAAGCAGCTTTACAAGTCTAGTTAGTCAGCGACTGTCTAGATGCAGGTGGTTCGGGTACCTGATTTTATTTCTGTAGGAATAACGCCGGGGAACTTTCCACTGGTGTATAAGACAGAACGGCCCACAGGTCCCTGGGATTTTCTTAAATGGAGCGCAAATTTGGCTTAATATTTGCATCAATAATGAAATCAGCTCATCCATCGCAGTAGCCATATATAACTTTTCAGGTGAATGATTTTTTTCTGAAAGTAGATTTTTCCTTGATTGTACCGCATCGCCTGCAAATAGCCAGATGTTAAATGTTGGATGTCGGATTGCTTCTTGTTTATAAGGTTTTCTGTATTTCTAGAGGAACGGTTAGGCACTCCCCAAAAGAAAAGCCTCGTCAGGTTTTTCTGTTACAGCTAAAATGCGCGGCGCTGTTGCATGTAATGCTGTGCGATTTCTTTCAGCTGCAGCTCAATTTTAGAGACTGCCATAGATTATTGATTCTGACCTGAAACGAGAAGGATTAGGCAACATGAGGTATTTGACAGCACATTATAATCGATCACCTTAAAATTCGTTCATTGTCACTGATCGAAGCTCGTTCCGTTATCCTCTCATCGGTTATCTCCGTTAATTATATTGTATCCATTAATTTGAGTGGCGCACAGGACATACGTCCCGATATGTTATCGAATGTGGCATTGTAAATCATTCTCTGTTTATACCAAAGGTGATAAATTCTCGTCCGTTCAATTTGCTGTGTCAAGGTCATTACATCACGTTGAGCAAAGAACGAGTTCAGTAACTTCAGGTCGATTATCATTTCATATCTTAATTCAAAACAGTTCCACACTTAAGTGAACAGGAAGTCGGGCAACGTGGAAAGCTTCAGCGGCAGTGAGTGCTTGCAATCGCATTTAATGTCGCGCACTCTTCAACGCGCTAATGGCAAATAACGAACGGTGTCTGAGTGCCATCTTGAGGATCTAAATATTTCATCAATTATGGCAAAAAGTCCGCAGCAGTTATCACTCTTTTCTGCTCGATTCGTTTATCATGGAAGAGTATAACAGGTCTTTCATTCAATGGTTGCAGATAACGAGGAATCTTCATCGCTCAAATTTGGTGATCGTAGCAAAATATCATGAAACTGCTATAAAGTATCAGCAACTAAAAGTGAGAATAGTAGCGTTGTATTGCTGGACTTAGGTCAACAGACAGAAAATTCAGTCATGCTAGTTACTGTAAAAGAACGATATAATGTATTTGGAAAGTAATCGTCATAAAAATTCCTAGCAGTCTAGTCGATTCCGAGAGCGTGCTCGTTGGAAGGTGCTGTTTGCAGCAGGGACAGGAAATACGAAAAACGCATTTTCTATGATCAAAAGTCATTTGCACTGACTCCAAACTTTTCATAAGGCCTCTAGTACAATCGATCATTGCTTCCGGTTCGCTTCGGCCATTAAAAAATTTAACACCAATTGTTATGTGCAACATCAACAAACTGTTAAAATCGAACGAAAGTTTAATATGAACTGTGAATCAACCTTCATTCGGAATGGAAAATTGCATGGTATGAGGGTACGCGGGTAAGTTATTATGATGTATTAGAACGCATACGTTTATCAGAGCTGACACGACCCAACGGCCGACAATTCGATTGTCATCTGTCCAGCCGTTCTATATGTTTTAAATTTAGAGCGGAGCGTCAACCGACTGAAGCATTCGCGAAATGAGTCCAACATTAAGCATCTGAGATTTCCTCTGAGATTTTTCTCAAAGCATCGCAAAGAGTTCTGTAATCCATTGAGGCCAGAGTCTCTTTTTATTGTTGAAAATTGGGGTTTACAAAAGGTCTGATGGTACAATCAAGCAACGTTTGACGAGTTTTTTTTTTTCAATTTCGAAAAATAGCTTGACGTCATCTAGTTTTTGTCCATCCGCATGAGCTGCTCCATTTCACTGTTTTACTAAAACTGATGCATCGAGATAGGTCTATTTTTTCATATTAGATATTGCGGTATGGCAAAGGCTAACTGTGAAACCATGTAAACTGTAGCATTTTTATGGGAACCGCTTGAAGTTTCGTAACGAATGAAGCAATGCCGATCCGAACAGCCTCAGCTAGCGCCCTGAATAAAGTGTTTTGTATCATTCCCTCAAAAATCTACCTTGCTCGAATTTTTTTCTCCGTCAACTAACGAAAATGACCAAAAACTAATCAATTCAAATCATGAAAGCTTTATCCTCACATTTTTATGGAAACTGCGAAACAGTCTTTCATTGTACCCTAAATTCGAACAAGAACAACTCAAATTAGTGGAGCAAGAGAAACCGATTGTAGTAAACTAGAATGATACAGAAGCATAATATGCTGATGAAATACTCATCAATTCGGAACTGCAGCGATACGAGCTATATTTTGGCTCTTAAATCGACCTAATTCTCAGCCTTACCGTAATGGGTAAACAATCGATTGAAGTCTTTTGCAAATACCTGCTATTCGGCACCAAAGTTTCCGCAGTGATAAAGCTGCCGTACTCTTTCCGAATCCAACCAGTTTGGCATCGTTTCTAGATGAAAACCTAATAAATCAGCGTGGCCACGCGTGTGCGAGTAGAAGTACGAGCGCCGCATTGTTTCGCTATTCCGGGCACAGCCTTCCGAATGGGTGGTCACTAGCATTTTTCTTTTTTGGTGGCGTTGGCGAATTGTTTTTCTACATTTTCGTCCGCTTAAATCTTGATGCTCCGATAGCCTTCCGTAACACATTGGCTCTGAGCGAATTGCAATATTGCCATTCTCTTTTTCTGTTGTACACTCTGGTTATCGTTAAGGCGTTGCAGCAAACTTATTGAACAAATTATTTTGGATAAAATTAAGAGGATTACCAGTTCCTTATGATTTTGGACGAAGTGAGGAGCATTAGGAGAAGATTCTGCGAGGGGGTTTTGACGAGAAGGTTATTTTTTTGCAAAAATATTGCAGAGTATTATAACAGCGCCTAAGATTTCAGGTGCTATTTTAAAGTTTATTGGGAGATGAAGGGAGCCTGTTGAGCACCGGTAATCTTGAAGGACGGAAAGGGTGTTTTGTCATATAATATCCGAAAGTGATCATTCGCAGGCTTACTGAGGAAGAACGACCGGTGATACATAGTTTTTACCACTAGTGAGGTTTGGTGGATGAAGCCAATTCCGCACATCAATTGTTATGGGCCTTTGTAAACCTTTCCGACAATAATTTTACCGGACTAACGTGTATGCTTTTGTATATATATATATATATATATATATATATATATATATATATATATATATATATATATATATATATATATATATATATATATATATATATATATATATATATATATATATATATATATATATATATATATATATATATATATATATATATATATATATATATATATATATATATATATATATATATATATATATATATATATATATATATATATATATATATATATATATATATGCTCATTTCTCTATTTAGACGTATTTTTCGATTGCTAGCAATCATAAACGTATTGTTTTTTCCACAGAAGTTCAGAATGTCTGTGAAACATTTAATCTGGCATACAATTTGATCAAATGTAAAAATATTTTCGTAGAAAAAGGTGAATCTTCCACCTGCAAAAACGCATGAAAAGAACTAAAATAAGCAGTCGCTGAGTTTCGTTGTTTAGCACAAAGAGAACGCTCTCAGCAATGTGAATAAGCTGCATTCTAATGAAACGCGGCTGTTATGCGTGCAGCGAAGCCTGCTGATTGAATTTTTTCGCATGCTCTTACAGTGATGCATTTGCTGCTTTCCGATGTGATTTTGCCTAAGCAATGTCACAGTATCTGTGGAGACAATTAAGCGAAAATGTTGATTGGTTCAAACGAAAACTGCAGTCGAGATTTTCTGACGTTAGACAACTGCAACAACGAGGGATTGTTTCACAGCAACAAAAAAAAACACCATGAAACTTCTAGTATATTCCTGTCCTCAATGTATTCTTTCCTCCAATAAACTGCTTTAAAATTTTCAAAAGTTTTGAAACCCAGAGAATTTATCTGAGTTGATAAATTGTGCACAAAACTCCGATTCGGACGAAAAATTTCGGTGAATTTTGCGATTTTGCCACCATACTTGTTCTGCTATTGCCGTCAATGTCAATTTTTTACAGCTACTTGAACTGTGTTGCTTCAATTATATTCTGCCGTGATCGACAGCATTACAACACTTGTGATTATTTACTAAGCATTGCATTTTTCATCGGTTTGCGTATCTAAGAGTCGTGGCTAAACAATAATAATGATTTCCAGTTTAAAGTGCGTCGCCTTCATCTCTTAAATCATGGATTGCATTCGATATAGAAAGCGTTAAATGTCTCGTGGACAGGTCATTTTTACAAGAAACAACGGCGACGGGAGTTAGAAAACAATGAATTTTGCAGAGTATATAGAACGCTGTATTACAGAGTAAAAGTTCGCTTTAGCATCTCTCATGAAAACACTTGAGATGCAAATCTCGACTGCACAAGAATCACAACACAATGTCCACTTCTCTCGAACCTCCTACTAAACCATAATTTCAGTACCAACAAAACAGCTGAGGAAGAAGGAAAAAACGGCCAATGACGCTTTCATTCATCGACGAAATTATTTCGAAAACTGTTTCCCCTTCTATGATCCGCCATTATGAGAGGGGCAGAAATTCGGTACCACGAAAATGGCAGTGAGAAAAGCGTGATGCGTGTCACATGAAAGTGTTGGAAGACAAGTTTTAGAAAGTACACTACGGCTACCGTTCAGAACGTTTCCTCGCTACCGTACTTATTGTTTTAACAGTCAACAGTGTAAGAGGGTGGGATGGTTTGCAACGCTTTAAATAGCACACCTTGCAGTATCAATTTTCGCCTCATCATTTACCAAACGCATCATCACCGTGATCTAGGTGTGATCATAAATCGTTGATTGTAGTCAACTGTACGATAGTAATACCCTAGCACACACTGTGCGCTCTGTGCAATTCAACTAACTTTAGTGCAATAAGATTTGCATTCATTTCAACGAGGCACCTCTCGTACACTTACCATCAACACTCTGTATGAACACTTATCTTCTTTGTTTAAACGCTCTTTATAAACACATCGGGTGGAATATCGATGCGCACTATTCTCGAGTTCATTTGCTAAAAGATCTTCTGATACCAGTGATGCTGGCCCACCTATGAAATAGCTGTTTGCTGCTAAAATATTGCATATCAAAGGCCAACTGATGAAATTAGTTGCAGATTGTTGGGTAATCAAAGGCAGCATTGCAACGAACCACAATGATCGGCAAATAAAACTGGGACAAAGCACTCATTTTCCGCTGTGACTATGGAACAAGGCTGATGTTTTCGAATTTAATGACCAGCCGTTCGCCAATCTTCAAGCAGGTGAAAAGTCTGGATTGGAAGGGTAAAGCAATGACTATGCCCAATGCAAATGTGCATGACGACATTGAGTGCTTATAATTTTTATCCGAGTGCTTTTAAAAAAGATCGAGGAAACTCACCAGCGCAGCTGGCACAAATTTATTCTTCAGTATCCTTTGGTAATTTATACCTAAGCGCTTTATGGCAATATCGTTCCAGTAAAATGCGCATATTTGGTTTCCTGTCCGTCGTTAGCTTCACTTCATAAAACACGAGTCCAGATGCTGAAATTTGAGGGCATATTATGTGCCAACTTGTCGGTTCGTTATGCTTTCGCTGCCACTCATCACTTCTCGTATGAGTTATTGACATCTAAGGTGCCACAAAATTTGCAAACTAAATTTCCTCTGCTGCTGATACAATGCTGTCCAGACCAAATTTTTCAAGGGCTTGTTCGACTACCAACTTCGTCAAAAACAAAGTGTTGTCCACTTTCATAGATACTTTTTTTCATATTTAAGATGCCGACCGTCCGGTAGGCCGAAATGCAGTGGCGTATACGGCATCAAGCTGACATGCTTCTCCATTTGTTATCCATTTATATTTGCAAGACGCATTATGGCAACATCGCGACTGCGTCCATATGATACGTGTCTTTCTAGTGCCTCGGAATCCGGAATCACTGAAAATCGAATTAAGGAAATTTGGAGTCTATATTCCAAACTACAGACTAATCTCCAGTGCGATTCTTCACATTATTCCATCACTTTGAAGAGGAATACACATGTTAGCATCGAGCCACATGTAGGCGGGTGTTTTGCAGGAGATTTGTATAGATGACTAATCATTGCAATACATCGGCATTACTATGCATATTTTTTGATTTTGTGGTAACTTATGAAACGATTTGGCCAGATGAGTGGACCAAAAATGCATATATCATGCCAGTTTTCACAGCATGCTTTTCCTCATTCGTACGATGCAGCTCGTCTAGTTAGCCGATCGCATCGATCTTAGCTAAGCAGTTTCTTGCGCAGTTGATCAGCTGTGCTAACTCTCTATTAATAATCTTTCTCACCTCATCAGAACATACGCAAATATCTTGACCTGTTTAAAAAGGCGTATTTTTGCAAAGAGATGTACAGTGGAAGTTTCACTCATTGCTCCCTAAGTTTTTTTTTGTTTTATTTTGCAAATGATTTTAGTGTCGATGACTCGACCGAGAAATGTGTCGCCGCTCGTTTCGATGTATGAGTGCAGCAGTGGAACGGCGTTGGGGGCACCTTTTTTTAGAGCGTTTGCTGTACGTGCATTTGCACACGTCATCGGTGTGCTTATGCATCGCTAGACTTGATGACTCGTTTCATCGAAAAAGCTGTTTCGATTCTCATGAAACTGTATTCACGGACAGCTATTGTTTCACGTCTCGTTTACACAATATCCACTCTGAGCATGCTAACATGACACTTTCGCTTAATAACCTTTTTTCATACATTTTCAAGTAAAAAAAAATTCATGTACAAGTAGGAGACCAACATCATTAACCCACCCTAGGTAACAGTGATGAAAATTTGACGTGAACTTTTCTTGAGACAGTAAGCATGCGTGATCGTTTTATGCGTTCCCTTCCTATTCATTGTTAGATTATGTGAGCGGAAATTTTTTGAGTTTTATTGTTGGCGTTTCATTGCAGCACCATGCAAAACCAGCCGTTAAGGAGATTGCAACATGTTTTGATTTTCGAGATCGATAGAATTAATTCATTCGACTGCAATGTTTTCCTCAAAAATCTTCAACCAGTGATAAAAATACAAAATAATAATATGCTAAGATAGGAACTTTTCGTGATTTCATCTGTATAATCAAGAGCAAATATGACGTCAAATAGAGTTTCGCAATCAAGGCCAATTTTTTCCGTCTAAAGAACAAATTTAGACCAATAAGTGCTCAGAACGTTCAATTTGCCCTTGATTTTCCAACTGAAAGACCCTTTTAAAAATTCTCTTGAAATGCTAATTCATATTCGACATTTGCTTGAAGACCATAGAAAACTACGTGTCAGAAAAACTTTTGATATGTAGTGAATTTGGTTATGAACAGATGGCAACATTGGAAACTGTAAAGTGATATGCTATGACGACCATTCGTTTGTGCTGTTATGCTTCATTTGCATCTCTGAAACGTTGGTTAGGTTTATGGAGCCGAAGGAAGAGAAGGCGAACCTAGAATCTTTTGGGTTCATTGCCTCTGACTCCTGGCCTCATTTGATGCACTCAAATAGTCGACGAATTTGGTTTCAGTTGTTTTGCGTGTTTAACTGGCAACTGGCAACAGAAACCGGCGGCTCCATGATACGTTAATAATGTGAGTCTTCACCTTATTGTAAAAAAGGCCGATGGATATGCAGGCATCTTGTCCATCACCAACTCAGTGTGAGCGATACGTATTTTTGGCTTTCAAATTTAAAAGCTGCGAGTAGTAACGATGAAGCAAAGCTTCCCCCCCCCCCCCCCCCTCATGATGTTTCATTCGAACCGCAAGAATTTCTACTGAACATTTCGATAGAAGCGCCACGTTTTGAAACAGCCATCATGTGTGCGCTTTTTTTCTTCTGAATCGTAACGTTGAGCGAAATTAAAAACTTAGCATGCTTAAAATATGTTCAGTCAAAAAGATTACTAATTAAGCGATGTATGTTAAACCATAGAATAAACCATAACGTTTAGTAGGCAACGATCGGAATAAAAATACCAGATCGAGAAAGGTGATAAGAAACTACCTCCTGAAAAAGAAAACCGGAATCTACAAAGTGGAAGAAAATAAGAACCGCGAAAGCGTGAGATGATGCGAAGTGACGCAGGTTTGCGTTGAATCCGTTGCTGAACATATGAATGAAAAATCCATTAAAGCCGAAAAAATTTCCTTGTCAACCTCAACGGTTTTATGTAGACATAGATCGACCATTCTATACTGCTCATTCACTTAACATAAGTTCTCTTAAACGAAATATCTTCTCAATTCCCGTCATTCTCTTGTTCAGAATCACAGACTCGCATCCTTAGTGGCTTCTGTTCACATTCTCACGTTAGTTGTCAGTGCGATTCGTTTTGATGATTTAAATATCTATGCAAAAGACTTGATTGCATAACTTCGTTAAAGCACTTTGCTGGTGCTACTTTGAAAAAAAAAGTGGGTGAAGTGGGAGAGCTCTCGGTTTGGCCATCACGAATTAGAATAACGCAATAATTTCCCAAACTACCTATTTCAATCATCTGCCCTCCATCTTGTGCCAATTAAGATATGTATATAATAACAAATTAGACACAAATTATGCGAGTAATACTTTTGACACATCAGCTTCAAATGTACCACCTCACATTCATTCTAAACAAACACTGATCATTTGACAACAATGACAAAACCTCATAAAGTGTGAGAAACCATATAAAGCATTTCTTATCTTGGTAGCACATAAAACATGTTTTTGTTTTTTAGTATCCATGAGGTAACAACAGGTAACATGAGGTAACAACAGTATCCAAGTTTGTTTTTTCTAATCAACTATTTGTGACGCTTAATTTTGCTAGATCGCCTTTTACTGTGCTTGTTTCCATGCAATTTTTGTGGAAACCTTGTCTCGTTTTATGACGTTCGTTCTCACTCTTATCTCACTGAGTGTTGTGAATATGCATAGATATGCGGCCACACAATATGAAATGTTTTGAATATGAAGAGAGTTACTCTTGAATCAACACCATTCCTCTGCGTATGATGAATCAGCACAGCTGTTTTATTCTTTTCACGTCATCTCTTAAAATAATCCAACTGAACGAGATGGTACTTTCTCCACATTCAAGGAGAAAAAATAGCCTATGGCAAACTCAGCGAAACTTGTTAACGAAGATGAAATCTTTAAAAAACTGCAGTTGCCACTAATGTTGGGAAACTAGCTTCTAGATGTGATAGCACAGTGTGAATGGGAAAAAAGCTTCGAAAGGATATTCCAACTGAGATTAGATAGTTATGTTTTGTTAAGCAGGCATTAATTTATGCTTAGAAAGAGACGCGTGTAAGTTCGTCCTCTCCGCATATCGTATCCTTGCGCATATAACCTCGAGTGTGTAGTGTGTACGAAATGGCTTTCCAATGCTGCAGCTGCTTAACAGGAAGGAGGAACCATCATTTTCGAACGAAGCATTGCTAGTTTAGTTCCAGCTCCATAGACACCTGTCCAACTAGAGTTCTATTGGGAACTGGAGCCTCCTTTTTCTGCCCTGAAATGAGGTGTGGAAATGAATGTTTTGCTTGGCGAAAATTCCCCATTGCACATGTGCTGTACGTCGTCCGTATTATTAGTATGCGCTCGCAAACAAAGACAGCAGTACTTGTACAGAAATAAGTAGATCATCTCTTATAGAAACAAGACGAGCTTCTGCACAAATCAAACTGCCGTAACATTTTGTAAGGGATGCTGTCGAGCACACCGGCAATTCACTCCCTCTAATCTTAGGTGGTAGTTTGTACTCAATCAGCAACTGCATAAATTGCTGACACTTAAAATTTCACGAAATTTATAAGTTAATTTTATTTCGGGTCTTGATAAGCGTTTGCGAGGAAGGAGGAAGGGGAGCGGGTTGGAAAAGGAAAATTAGGAAGAACCAAGAGAAATAAAGCAACGGATGTACAGTAGCCGCGAGTATGCAGAGCAATGGACTGTTTTGAAGAAGGGATTTCTACTTCAGCGGATGGTGGGTCTACAGTGACGGGAGAGATGGCCTCACCTCGAGATGCTTCATTTCCATGCTCTGAAAACCGCGCTTTTAATGTCTGAATGCATTATTTTGGGAGAATAAGGCGCTTTTCACTCAGCTTTACTGCACGAAGTAATTTTTAAAAGAGTGAAAAGCCTATTTTTAAAATTGGTGCTTGAAATTAAACACATTTGGTCATGAAGTCGAAGTTAGAGCTCTCATTTCAGCGCCAGATAACAAGTTGAAAATTTATAAAAAATTATTTCTACTTCTTCTGGATACCCCAGAAAACACACTTTACCAACTTTTTCCAGAAGCGGAGAGTGAAAATGATGGGTAACCGTGAATCTCCAAACAGAACGGTGCGATAAGTTCCAATAGTGCAAATAGCAGGAAGATTGATTGCGAACGACCCAGGTATAAATTTCAGGGATGCAGTTGTCGACATTGGATGGAATTGAGGACGACAGATTTGGTAACACGGTTGTCCCTCTCACGATGTGAATGTCATTGGTGCAAGTTTCATAGATAAAACCCCATAGCACGACAAAATTCACATGAACTAGCGTCCGATCTTGCACCAATATCTTATACTTTCTCAAAAAGAGTCTCATGTTTTTTGAATGAAGAATGTGCGAGCACAGCGTGCGTTGCCTGAAATTTATTTCATGCATTAAATTCCTCTGCGATTATTTAGAAAATTCTCTTTCGATCATTTTATAGTTTCCGTGCAACAAATAAAAACTCACAAATCAATATTTTCAAACTGTACCCCATCATCATCTTTCCATTCAGGCGAATAAACAGAATTCATGAGGATTAAGAATCTGAATCGCATTGCGTTCCTATGAAATATTTCCATCGATAGAGTAGAGAATGATGATCGAGGCACGAAATAGCTAAATCAACTCAATGAGAAATTTAAACGACAAACGGTTCAGCTATGCTCACACATTAGAATTACCGAGTCAGCGATAATTAACATATGGCTTAGTTTGTTTCATTTCAGCTTATGTAGAGGCGGTTTTTTTTAAAATCCCGAATGTACAATACAACAGTTTTCTCCAAATTTCTAGTTGCAGACATAAATGCGTACAAGATCTTTTAGACTCATAACCTAAGATGAGGATCTGCTGAGCACGTATATCTGAACGCTTCAGCTGATCGATGAGGATCTGATGAGCACAAGCAAGCTTCACACACAATCAGTGTTTCCCGAATATCAGATATTAAAATGAATACACTTGTTTTTCGTTCTGTGGCACTAAAGATGGCGAAATTGCTGTATTATGCTATACCTTTCCGTTAAGACCATTATACAGTATTGCGCTTTTACTAGTTGCTTACAGTCGCCACAAATATTACGCTTACTGGACGTTTCAGAACGTGGTATACTGCATAGGTACGAAGTGAGCAAATGCGGGGTTGTTGTATGGCGCAGTGCAAACGTATAAACATGTGCATCACTGCACACAAACAATTTTTTAGCCAGGCAGCCTGTCCTGGCAGCTCAATCGTTTTGGAACACGTTTCTTCAAAATTTGCTACTGCTTTCGGCTGCTTCATTGATGTCTGTGCTGAGCAGAATGGAATTCTAGAATAACAGAGAAGTTTTCTAGGAAACTAAAAGATCCATAGCTTCGGCTGCCAGGCATCTGCTGCTTGCAATACAGTCCCTTGACTGAAATATGGTCCAAGCAAAAACAGTTGATTTAACCGATAGATTAGAAATAGTAAATATAACCAAACATTTGACGATGAGATACAAATAGTGGATATAACCAATGTAACGTATTTCCTTGTTATCTCTCACAGGAGGTGTGCCTCGGCGACAAACAATGAAGAAATTTATTAAAATAACCTTTTTCATTGCTCGAAATTTTGATTTACGTAACGCACAATTTATTGGAAGCAAGTGCTCTTCATTTAGACGTTCTTTGTACAAAATATTGACGTAATTCGATAAGTACGCTGCAAGGGCTCACAGTCGTCGTTTCACAGTTCGCAGAAACTATTTCGTATACGTAAGAAATAGTTGATGCAAAATCTTAGACAAGTTATGCATTTTGCATAGTTTTATGCAACTTGTAGCTGATGCGAAATAATGCTCTCAGCAAAATAAGATTTCATTTCGTTGCTCTATACCACTTGGAACAAATATGCTCAAGTTTCTTGTTTCGAAATTTACGCTTATGCTAGCAGTGAAAGCAAGAAAGGGCAAGAATTCAGCTTTGAAGAAAACGTAGACGAAGGTTTTAGCAATAGCTGAATAAGCATGATATGAATAATCGCAAAATTTCTCATTTGTTTTCTTTTTTCCTTTCATACAAATGGCTATATGCAACCTTCCGTATTAGTATATCATAGTTAGAGGTGAGTGAGCATCGTTTCAATAACATCCTATACATATAAACCAGAAGTTTGGAACGTCGATATGTACAGTTGGTTGCTTGACGTGAGAACCGATCAACAAACACACGCGAAACTTTGCCACCGAATGGCATCGATACATGGCAAGTGCGTCAACTGCATCCCTCATCTTCCTCCCCACCCCACACAGACAAACGCGATGCGTCATTAGCGTTAAGCCTGTAATAATAAGGAGACCCCCGCTACGAAATTATGGCTTTGGGGCAGTACTGTGACGGTCAATATGTGTTCACTGATGATAGACGCTCTGGAACTTGCAACTTAATGCTGCAATGCAGTCTCGTATCGTTGCGGAAATACGGTTTCCTATTACCTAGACTACAGCCACATTCCATCAGCAAAGCAAAAAGGAAACACAGCACGATGGGCAAGACTGATTGCTCGTAATTGTTGAGTAATAAATAAGATATAAAAGTGCTTATAGTACACTGTTCAGATTGATAAAAATATATGCGATGAAGATTGTTATGTAATATAATCATGCTTTTCACATATATTAGTGGGTGAAGAAACCCGTATACCGCAGAAACTTGTTCTGAGGGATTGGGAAGATAGACGGACAATCATAAATTGTATTTTAGGGTCGAAAATGGTTCCGATGAGGAACCGAATGATTGACAAACCGTGTGAGATCAGAGGAGGGGCGCCTCCAAGACAACGCGCTTGCAAATAGCACAGGTCGTGTGTTTTTCATGACACAACATCAAATACGGCAACCTTTTTTTTCCGCTCACCCATTTCGTCACCGCTATATATGACGACAACTACAATTCTCCTCTCACGGTGAAGAATGTTTCTGAAACTTATGTCGGTCAACGAAATCATTTGACGCTTGCTCAAGGCAGACAGCAGTGATTCTGCACGTCTACTTGACCCATTTACGGATGGTTATTTGAGGCATGCAAAAAACTAATGCTTGTTCGTATGTGCTATGTGCAGAATCAAGAAGGAGAAAAGAAGCGACTGCTATGCGCAACGAGTTGTCGCCGTCTTCTTTTAAACTTTAAATCTCATTCGCCAGATTCGCTTTTTCAACAAATTTCCTTTTCACTTGCAACTGCGGGAAGCAAATATGTAAGTTCAGAGGAGCCTATTTGGGCGTACTACAAAATAAGTATATTTCTCCAACATATTAACCAGCCAATCCAAACTCAATCGATCCTCAATGCTCAGCAAAGAAATTCAAAAATCCATGCAAAAACCAAATTTCACACAACGCTGTCCACGTTTAGTAAACGGCAATATGTGCGTATGTACGCATGTATCTGTATAGTTTGTATTTATGTATGCCTGCAGGTATGTATGTATATATGCATTTACGCATGCGTGTATGTATACGTTTGCGTGTAACTGTCATGAACGCAAAAGGCTTCGTCGCCTTGAGACGTAACAATTGATAAAGTGGGCAAGAATCGTGTTTCCATGCATCGGACGAAGCGTATTGCAAACCAGCTAGTTCTCTGCAACATCAAACAAAAGGCCCTACCACATCCACGAAACTGCCTTGCCCTCTCCTCTTTAAACAAAAATCATCTGCCCACGAGCATACAGTACTTTAAAATTGTTCTGCTTTTCGTTTTAGCACCCTTTGCATTCTCGTCCATCTATACACGACGTCTTGCTCTCATCATAACGTACAATTCGTGAAATTCTTCCCAATCAAACATAACAAAGGCATAAGCACAACTTTCATAAACGCGTCTTCTGCATTATCCGGTATTAGTTATCTCCACTTTCAAGAGGGAATACAATCAAGTGTTACCATTAATTCTTATTATGGAGTTGTTGAGTCATTAGATAGATGCATAACATTTTAGTGCAAATCCCAGCAATTCTCTAAGCTCTGGTGCTGTACAACCTTTAGATGAAATTTTCTTGTACAGGCATTTTCTATGTTGTGTTGTTCCGCTGCTCAGGGAGTTTATTACGCGAACTTCGCTGAAATACGCTTTGCAGTTAAATACTGTGAGTCTGTTCCCCACTTCAACTGTCAGCGGTTTTAGCTACTGAGATGAACTTAACCCGAAGATGCACTTGGCATGCGTATCATGGTAGTCAAAGATAGTCGTTTACAATAAGGATGAAAGTGAAAGATGAAAAAACCAAGATTACCTTTTCTCGATTTGGAACTAAGACTTTCATAGCTCTCTTTTTTATATTTGTTAAGCGTTTTTGCAAATCTTTGCAAGAGCGCAACAGCGTAACGCCATGCCTGTACGCGCGTATATGTCTGCATGCTTGCGATTATTTTAAAATGAGCCGCAAAAATCACAAAATGAAGCTTTGCGTGTGTAACACCTCATGATGAGGTGGCGGTCCAACCCCGACTTCGTTGCAGTTCGCGACTGCTGTATGAATTATCTGAATATGCCATGAAGTTTACAGTTCAAAATTGTTCTGCTTCTCGTTTGATGTGGCTAAAAACAAAATTTTTTGGGTTGCAACTTATGAAATCGAACAGGTTTCGCGTGGAAATGGATTAGTAGACATCTTGTCATTGTTTTTATATATATAATCATCTGGTAATCCGAAAAGCAGTAGCGCACACCATGCCAGACTTCCTGGGCGCTTTTCCACTTATTTCGTATGGCACATTTGCCGTTGTTCGTCGAATACATCAATAAAGAGCAATTTTTTAAAAATTCACTGCAACGTCTAAGTCTCACTGCGAAACGCATTTTTTTCATATAATATTTATTTAAGGTGAAGCAAGCTGTGCTTGCTGCATGTACATATAACAACTAAAAACGAAGTACTGAACTTATGAATTTGCTATTAATAATTCGTACCACACCAATCGGCAGACGCTTTTATAATCTCTCCGCAAAAGTGATTACACCGAAAAAGTGCCGTTTTATTACGAACACTTCATTGAACTGCTGCGGCGGTCATCCACACTGTGGCAATAAATTAGACATGAGAGTTAATGGGTCTTTTTTCGCCATAAATCGGCAGTCGCAAATCATATTTGAGAAAGCGAGATGTAACTGTTGGAGTAAGCAATAATGGTCATGTTCATGTATGAACAATGACCAAGAACTATTGGATGCGTCAGCTTCATGACCAGGATACCAGTCAACACTGCTGAAAAAAACCTTTCAATTCAACAGGACGCCTTGTTTACATGGCGACACAAAGTCAAGCATGTACCCTTTGAATACATAACTAAACCTAATTTCCAAAAAAAAAAAATTTTTTTTTCTTGGTTCGTTCAAGCGGTTCGTTCAAGTTAGATATTGCTGCTGACACGGAATTCGACTTCCTCTCTTGCACAGCTAACGAGGAGAATACACGGTCCTTTATGCAGTTGGGATGCATTAACGAGTACATGAGAAATCAGCATAAATTTCGTACTCTGTTCTGTCTGAAATTCTTGTCGCCTTTAAAATATTTCGATCTAGGTGCAGCTAACGCTTCTCTTATTGGTGAATGCCACCTGATGTAGAAAGAAGCTTTTCGGACAGATTAGAAGAAATTTAGCAACTTTGCTTGCAAAACATAAAGCTTAAACTTGTATCGCGCAAGCAGCGTCGCCGATGCCCTAGCGCGTTAAATGTGGGAATGTAACAGATGTCAAGAAGGCATCTCGCTGAATACTTCTTTAGTCATAGGGGCATTCAGGAAGCGCATTCTGATAAGCCTATTCGGAGACTGCAGAGATCTGCTAAGCATTAACCGAGATTTTAAGCACCTCTAGACTCGGCACCATCTTGTTCAGTAGTACTTCGAGCATCTGGTTTATCAATTCAACTGCAATGGTAGGAATGCGAGAAACAGTAGAACAGGAAGGGGAAGAGGCACAACTAATGTGGCAGAGCTGTATGTAGTGGTGCGGTCGGCACGTCGATGCACACGGGCACGCATGCTGAGCGGCAGATGGCTACCACCGCTGCCTCGAGAACACAAATCGATGCTCGACTCGTTCGATTTTGCAAACGCCTTTTTCGCACTGTAACGCCGAACAGTTGCCAGCCGAGCCGAGTGCACTTCTCATTCATTTCTTGTAAACGCGGCTGCCACCATTGCTTCAACAAATATCCCATATCGGGTGGTGTTTTGGGGAAATGAAAAGAAAGGACAAGCGGCAGGCGTAAAATACGTTGGCCGTCCTGCTTTGCAAATTCCTAGAGGTTGAGTAAAAGACTTCACACCTTTATTTCCAACTTCGAGCACACACTTCAGGGTCGTCAGTGCATCTTTTTAGATGCATCTGCAACTTTGCATTTGCAAAACCTATTGCGGCACATCGTGTATACACTACGTAAGCATGTTCCATTTATGTGGCAATTTGAACGAAGAAACTGCTAAACACAAAGCCACGGAATCTGGTGAGTATAATGCATAATACATGATGGCCTCCTATATCAACTTCCAAGATGATTTGTCAACAGAAAAGAAAGAGTTACAGACCCAATTAAAGGTGCCCAAAAACTTCTAGCCGGTCGGCTTCCATTCCAGACCGACCGGGGCGCGATGATATGCTTCATTCTGTGCACTTTATTTACTGATAATTTCTCCACTTGACCCTATTTTATGTAATCACATTCCCTGTTCTTTGCATTTAATCCTCTCAGCACTCTGCAGTACAGTGACACAATCGCAACTGCAACGCAACAGGCGTTACTCGTGTCCACTATATGAGACGCACTCTAAAGCTTTTTTTAAGAGTAAGCATATTTATATGTGTCGTGTCCACCTGCGTTTCGTAATAATAAAGGCAGATGAAAACGTCAAAGTGGCACTTGGAACGACATTTCCATCTCTGATTTATTGCTCTAAATGGACGCTTTCGCATTGCACATACTACTTTAGCAATTGCAGTAGAAATACAGTGCGAGCGAAATATCTCATAGTGAGCATCTCACAGCCAAATATCTCATAGAATATAAAAATCCGAGACACCTGATGTGGTAAGCTCATGCACAAGATCGCTTATAAGATTGGAACCTTACTTTTTTGGAAACAACCAACTATTGGGAATGAGGCACTGAATTAAAATGGAATTTACCCCGCCAAACAGCAATAATGCGCAGTTCTACAGATGATCTTTTGAAGTTTTAGATGGCAACAGGTTAACTTGATCAACATTGTCCTGGAACGTTCAAACACGAGAAATGGCCATCCAAAAACCATTGCTTTTTATGATATTGCCTTATGAAAGTCGTTGCCTGTGAGCAAGCCCAAAACGCTTGCATATGGGTGACCTCCTTTCATAAACCGGATCCAACTGGTGTGGCGGAATGAAGCCAGTAACTACGCACCACGGAGTTCTCAGGAAACGGACCGCAGCCATGCGTCAAATAAGCACTGGAGAGAGCTGAAATTTTCGGGAGCTCAAAGGGAAAACCAGCTGGGAATGGACAAGTTCCTGCGCCTCCATTAGTCGAAGTGAAGCTCATCACTTGCGAGCCACTCGAAAAAAGATCATCCGTAGCCATCTTACTATTCAAATTTCAACTTCTTTGTGAAAAGTGATCGCTGGCCGACTGATAATAAATGGGCTGCGAACTCAAAAATAATGAACTGCAGAATCTTCCAAAACAAGGAGGAGATGGCGAGTATGGGAGGTAGCAAGAGAGGGATAGGGTTACGACGCCCACGTACAGGCTGAGAGTATTGCTGCAAAACAAAAAAAAACCGAGATGTCCTGCAAACATAGTTGCGATGTGCTGTCGGCAACTACATCAGTAGGCAAAAAAAGATAAACCGATGTCTGCCGCCGTTATCTGTGCACTGTGTCGATCGATAGGACGACCGAGAATGTGTGGAGTGAAGTGGATCGTCGAGAGTAAGCAAGCAAGCAAGCGGGCACAATCGGCAGTGAGACGCGTCAAGTTATTTGCAATGTTTACACTTGCAACGACAATTGTTGCGATCACAATTTTGCATGATGTTTAAACAGCTTTCAAAAGATGCGAATATAACAACCAACCGTTTGCCACCCGCAGCTCATCAGTGTACAAACTCAACAATTCAAAATTACTCTTAGTGAACTCTTCCATTATCTACATTCAAAATACCTTTCAAAGACTAAGAGTACCCACCCTAGCCAATCTGTTTTGCGGTAGCTTTTCGCTGTCGTATTTCCCACTCTCTTAGTTTTAAAAGACATGACAGCAGAATGAGGAAGAATTTTCAATACGAAGCGGTTCATGCTTTTGTCACTTTTTCCATTTTCCATCACTTCCTTCTACGTAAATGCTCTCACCAGCCTTTGGGAATGTACGTGTAAAATGAGTGATATGCAAATAAATTCGGCAGTTCCGTTCAACATGGTCGCAAATGGGCCTAGGTTTATTCTGATCCCACTTAAGTCATGGCGGAAAGCAAATTTAACACGGACCGCCGCAACCACACGATTTCCTTCAATCTGGAAGCGACCCATGTCGTAACCAAAGAGGTTGAACTGACTAAAGTTGCCCTCAGATTATAGTGCGACACTTATATAACCAGTATCCGTCCACGGTATATCATTGCCATATTTGTCTGAGTTAACTCCATTTCTTTACGAGTGGAAGACAGAAATAAGCAAAGTTCCACGATACTGCAATAAACGATTGGCCCAACAACTGCGAATACAACGACCGGTGTGATCTTTATATTCGCGTTTGCTTAGTTGAATTTTTTGCTTTGGACTTTTAGTAAATGCACATCATACACATGTTTGACGTGGAGAAGATATGACCCAATATCGTTTAAGCGCAGCCAAAACATTGCTCTCAGAGTTTCAGGACAGATGCGCCTTTCCTCTCTCCTTCCCCCTCCCATTTTCCTGCCAGATGAATGTCCTGTATTATCATTTAATGGAGCCAGCAGCACGTGTTAACGTTTTGCTCCGTCTGAGTTAGAGGGAGTTCGTGGTTGCCGTTGGCACCACTGTTGCATATGCAACGTGTTTTCGAAAGGCTCTGAAAAGCAACCAGCCGGCTCTATCAACGCAACTGCTCCGAATGGTAATGTGTGGCGACACTACGCCCGAAAGCCAGCCAAAGTGACGCTCACCACATGGCTGGACAATAATTACTTCTCATCAATTTTCTTCCGGTTCTCAATAGTTTCATTTCCTTTCACCTTCAGACTTAGTCAGTAAAACTTCATATAACACTCCTTCACTTTCATCGCTTCAAACTTTTGTACTGTGCTACGTAATGAACAAGTGCAATAACCAATTCAGCACTTTTTCATTCGAAACAGCCTTCCTTCGCCAAGACCCACCGCGCTGAATCTGTTGCTAGGGAGAGTATTTTCAGGCCATCCAAGACTGCAGGTTTGTGCCTTTTCCTTCACAATAAACAAATTTAACTGGCGCGCCTGCATACATAAACGCATGGCGCTTTCTAGATAAGCGAGCGACGAGTCACTACGGGATGGCACGTCCACTTCGAAGATTAGTGATATTACCATGCGCTATGACTTTGTCGATCAACTCCTCCCCCTCCTACTACCCCTCTCACCTTCACTTCAAACAAGCTGTCATATAAGAGAAAGCAGTACGGAGCATGCAATAAAGAGTAGACAAACCCACTTCAGGACTGATGCAGGTAACATCTTTTTATGCCGCTTCAAAAATATTTCCTATGAGAATATGCTTCCATGAGATAAAGGCTTAGAAGGTCGAATGTTCTGTTTCCAGCTGCAGCGATACGCATTTGCTTTATTAAAATATTCATATAATATCAACGATAAGCCTTGCCGGAATGTGACCTTAAACAATATTGTTTACTTGAAGAGGAAAAAGGAATTCCTCTCAAGTGAGCACATAACAACCCTAATAAACGTTTAGCATCCGCACGTTGCACGCTTCTTCCTCGTTTTTTGCTGATACGCTAACGAAAAAATGTGACGCTGACCGCAGAGACGCCATCCCTCCTATCTCAAAAAAAAAAAAAAAAAAAAAAAAAACTGCTGCGGCCGCAGATGGTTTACACCGGAAACGGTACAGCTAAAAGAACACCCACGTGGAGGCCGACGCATTACGAATAGCCATAGAAATCAACAAAACAACCGCCTCAGCAAGCGGCAAATAATCGTATCACCAAAGCATTTTGTGGGAAACACGCTTGTTACAACGGAATAAAAATTGCAGTGCTGCGGTGTAGGTGAGTGCAGTGCTGCAAGTTGAGCGAGGGCAACACAAGTATCGGCAGGCCTACAGCACACTGCAAGCACTGTAGAAACAAATCGATTTCAAACGGGCGCCCCCCACCAACCGATCGATTCCGATGCCACAGAGCTGTGCACGGTTTCCAAACAAAGCTGTTTCCTCAGTTCGATACTCCCGGCATACTTCTACCCCTTACAGTTGCATTGTTCTCGTCTAGATCCCCCATCAAAACTTGAAGATCCTCTGAAATGACCAAAAGTGCTCACTTTTATTCCTTTGGTCGATAAAAGGAAAACTCGACGCGAAAGCTCTTAGCTGTTAGATCAACGTTGAATCTGCTGATCGAATTTAGTGAAAAACTGGTGAAAAGACTGAAAAATCACTGAATGAGCTCCTTCAACCTTTTCTCCCAAACAACTGCTGAAGCAAAAACTTTATTACATGTTACTGACAACCTGACGCCATTCTGCGGACACACAGACGTCATTAAATTATTTAGACTTTTTCCTGGCGAAACCAATACAGAGTTCTTTCAGCAGGCAATCACCACCACTCTGCCCCTTTCCGGCTCACCATCCATGACCGAAAGCAGTGAAGAGCCCTCACCAAATACGTCTCACTATTCCGTTAACCCCAAGCAGCCACGTATCGGTGGACGCCACTACACTAGCACGAATTAGCGAAGCAAGCTCATCTTCAACAGCCATATCTCACGTCTGCCAGTCGAATTCTTTTCAGTGCATTACAACTATCCTATCGGTAGAAAAGACTCATAAGTGTGCAGTTTGTTGATTTTTGTTACTCGACCTAGATAGTACATATTTGCTTCGGCACTCCCCTTATATGAGACGTTCTTTCGACTCGACTGCAACAGCAGATTTAGATAAACATTCCCAATAAACAACGCTTCGAGCTCACTTTTACGTCCAATAGTCCGACTTCACATCTATTAAAGTGCAAAATGAACGCACCTAAGCAGAACATCTTGATCATATATGGGACTTTGGGCACAACCTCGGATGTGTAAAACAGACGAACAAATGAGCACGGCCGTAAAAGCGGACATACAAAAATTGGCCCATGGAAGCAACTGCTAAACAAAACATCACTGTTCCTAGTATCCCTTCCTTTACCCATTTCCTATTATAACTTGATTTATAAGCGCATCATCAGCAAACGTGCTCTAAAAATCCCCACGTCCGAAGTCTTCATACATTTCGGTCTTCATCGCTGAGCTACCACAAAAAACTCATGAGCCTTACTCGGATGGGAATCACAAAAGCCCATCATTCCGTTTATGCTAAACCACTGTGGGTACTCGAATCTCATCGCACAGCACATAAACAGGAAATACCGATGGCAGCAAATATCGTGAATAACCAACAACGACACCAAAAAGCAGTGCAAGCGATCGATACGAGAAAAACTCAAATCTGAATGCATTTCCTACGAACATCAACAGCAAATCGGAACACAAGGAAATAAAACCTACCAATTTTGAATGCGGCTATGCACTTAACTGCTAATAATATCATTCGTAGCCAAATTCAGGTATGAAATTCGAAAGTCCACACTGGGTTTAGCAGCAACGAAGCGATGATGGCCCAGGCAACAACACCCCGCCACACAGCAAGTGTCACAACTAACAAAGCTATTGTTTTAATTCCTTTGCTGATTAGCTGCCACAGCGCTGCATACTACATAACGAGGGGAATTCTCTTCATTTGAAAGAACACCTGTTGCAGAACATAACGCACAAAATGCCGTCCACCTAACGCTAACTGTAACTATGTACCACTGCAAGTTTTCGATGCTCACATTTACCACTAACCGATAGGTAATTATATCATGCAACAGAATAAGACGAACAACCGGTGTTCATAGCATACACAATCAGCTTAGAAGTACACCCGTTTCGCATCCGCCATCGATGATTCTATAGGACAGTAGGGACATTTGAGCCGAATGTGGTTGAAACTCGCAGAAGGTGACAAATGGGCCGGGTGCACAAAGCGTCCGGTTTGGGCAAGCTTGTGCAACGCTTCGCGTGAGATCACATGGCCGCAACTCAACCGCATTGGCGGATTCATTTCTGTGCACTGTGCCTAAAACAGTCACATCTATGAAGAATCTTTCTTTTATTTGCTCCGATGCTGCACAGACAACGAAACCCGTGGTGAACAATCCCCCCCCCTCCTCCCCTAAGCTCGTGCAGCATCCCGGAAAAGAAATATAACCCTAAGCAGCTGCTGCCAGAGGCCTATCCACTGCAACATCGGCAAGATTGCTTTTCTTCTCATGGCCAATGCAGCGACGTGTTTAAGGCGACTGAATGTGTACACGATGCACTGGTTGTGCCCATCATTCAAAATCACTATGAGTGTTCATCCCCAAAAATCCAGTAAGCTTTGCGAAACTTGCAACTGAGAAGTCGACTTTGCAGCAACTGTCAAATATAATGAAAAAGAAAACAAAGCTAATGACAAGCCTTGCCTTTAAAATAGGGCACGCGAAGACCGAATGCACATGGTTCGGCACATCCACCTCTATGGGCAACTCATCGCCTTGGAAAAGGCTTTCCGGCGGGCGACTGGCCATCATGTTGCGAACCGTAATCAACGAAGGCACTGCTTTAATACCCGTTTCTAATCTGAAACAAAGACAACTTAAAAAGCTTTAAATCAACATGAAGTGATAAAAGAAAACCTGTTTGACACAACTGTGACAACTACAGTGTTCGAAACGCAAAAAAAAAGACATCAATAACAAACATCTGGCTGAGGTAATTTTCCGAACGCGACAGAACACGCGCAAGTCGGAGCTCAAGTTGCTTCCATACGGCTGGATTGAAGAAATCTGGATAGCGCTTTTCTCGATCCTTCACCACCACAGACCACATCAGGGATGTCACTTCCTTAGTGCGCTTCGACAGCTGTCGCCCGTATTCAAGCGCTTTCATCTTATTCCCTGCAAGGTCGAGGTCCACATTATATGCAACACAGCAACGCTACGAAGTTTTTAAGCATTAATGCATTACCTGATTGTTTAAACCAAATTACTCTTTTTGAGGAATAAAACATTGAACGGCATGGCATTCCAGTAATGATTTTCCTCCTTTCACAAGAATCCGACAACGTTTTCTGTTTCTCTAATACAGCCTGGCAAGTAAAGCTTCTGATGGCGAGTCGTAAACCTTCTTGAAGTAACTTGATGAACTGTTGCTTCTGAAGATCGAAAATCAGCGCTTCTTCTTCGGGTGCATTCTTTTGCAGCCATTCGAGTGCAGGTTCCACCTCCTTCCGGGCAAGCGCATCTACTAAATGGCGGGCACCGCTGACATCCGTTGTTGGGTAGCTGGACGGTGGCAACTGCGCCTCCTAAACGAAAGAAAACTGTTCGATGGGTGGCTTTCGCAGTTTTACGGAAAGAAAACAATGCACCTTATTATTTACGAGACTGAGCATATCGGCCTTACCCTTCAGAATCGCTTTTTTCGGAGTGCTATGGAACGTTACGCCTGCACACCAGAACTGAACAAGCACCTGCATCAATTAATCCCCACTAAAAACTAATTCGTGCTGTTTCAAACGAACCAGTCGTTATAAGCGATGCTAACAGAGCTACCATGCGATGAACAGAATGCACTGCTTTATTTAAGAAATATTCCGGAATGAAGTTTGGGGACGTAACTACAAGCAAAATTAGGAGAAAACTGAGTGAGACCACACATAAACATCTGAGGCATAGGTCAGCCCGCCTTATCGCTAAATATCAATTGCCTATTCCTAAGAACATTTCGCTGCCGTGTGGTTAAAGACGAGCGATGGTGCAGTAAAGAAACAGAGCCAAGAAAAAGCCAATCGTGATTTATAAATTTGCAGACATGCCCCGAGTGTATGAAAACAAGAAAGCCTCACAAACTGTCGCTCACTACTGCGGTTTACCAACAAGATTGATAGTGGACATGGGAGACAGAGATTTAACAGGAACATGGCCAAGAACTAGAGGGGAATTTTCTCCGTCAAATAAATTTTTGAAACAACCTGGTTGCTTTAAAAGTTCATCAGACCCCCGCACCTTTACTTAGATTTTTCTGATTGCAACAAATGACTTACTACACGTCTGTAAGATTGGGCCCCGATGTTGGGACAGGTAACTATTCTGAATTAGGAAACAATGTCATCTCTTCACCTGCAGCTTCGTAATCGAATAAGTGGCAAGACACGCAACAATTAAAATGAACCTTGAGCAACGTCTCGGCCACATCAAACTTGCCCGTGCTTATGAGGTGATCAACGATGAGTGCATTCACCCGATTGTGCAGCTTTGGGTCGGTGTCAAAGTTCTTGTCCACTTTGGTCAAGCAGTTGAGATCCGAGACGAAATGTCTCTCGATTTCCTTGCCAGTCTTTGAGATCAGTGTGTGTATCGTCCTGTGTTGTAATGCCATCTTCAACAGTACCATTCACGTGTCACATTTATCAATCACAGTGTCTAACAACACACATCAACTCATCTCCACCAATCTGTCATCAAAGAAGCAATTAAATAAAAACAAAAATAAAACACAAGACCCACTGAATTCACCTTTGTTGCCATCTCCCTTCCTCACTGGCACACCAATCCACCTTTGTCAATCAGTTCCGTCACCTCTAGTCCTCTACTTTGTTGCCGTTCTAACTGAGTCTCGTTATCTGGCGGCAACTTTCTACTCTAGAAACATCATCTACAAAATCCTTACATTTGGTCACAAAAGTTGACTTTCTAGGAATAAATGACGAAGAATAAATAACTGGCGATTTCAGTACAAGCACTTGAGACTGACAGTAAAAACCTTAGTGTATGTCGTACAAGTCCTTATAAAGAATAGCACATATCCTTAAAAAGTCAAAAGTACAAGCGTTTTTAAAAGGTGTTCAAGCTTTACATTCGAAAAGCAATGGTAAACGAGACCCAACAGCACTGCAAATTCATCTACACCGCTCCACTACATCATCCCTGTCGGTTACACATAGAAACTTGGTGAACGACCTTCACCTCGACGACTGCCGTCTGAGTTCGAAGAAAAAAAAAACGTTGGCAAAGTTCAAACAATTAACAAATCTCGAAGTTTCGCAATGATGCAACTGCAGTTCAAGGTGTTCACTGCAGCAACAAGGCAATAACACTGCAAAGCCCACTGGTTTGGTAACTTCACTCCATCAAAACACCGAGGAATACAAGTTTCAAGCCAACAGGATTCTTCACGTGAGGGGTTAGCAAATTTGTTTTCGACAGATAAAACACGCTCACTCATAGGCTATTCCACGACATGCTCTTATCGGCCAGTTCTGAATACTCAAATGGCATATCTCCATGCTCACCTACAATAATCAATGTCGACATGAACCTTGTCTACCGCCCATTCATTCGGATTTGTATGGAACATGACATGAAAAACAGTGTTTCCAGAAGTATCAACACACCATGCTCATTAGCTGAAATCCTATGCGAAAATGCAGCATTCGGCGTGATAAAAAACAAGCACTTAACAACAGACACACACGCAATCAACACCTTAGGACAGTTGTACTCGCGAGAGGGACACAAACTACTTAAATGCCAGTAAGATATGTGCAACAGCGCGTAAGATCACACAGAACGCTACGAATCCGATTCAAGCGAAAAAATACCTCAGTGAGTACGGCATTCAGTTTGGAGATGCACTGCTCGAGCACGACCTGCCCCGTCACTGACAGTTCCGAATCTGGATCCGCATTCACGATCAGTTCGTTGTATAGGAGACGTGCCTGCTCGACCTGCCTGCCGATCGTGGGCGTCCAGTTCTTTTCGTAGTCTTCAAGTCTTGCAATAACACGCGCCAACTGCGCGCCAACTACATCCACCATGCTGCTGAAACAGATTTCCCAACACCGTTTCCAAGACAGCGCGTTAGAAGAAGCGAACGCAACGACGACGACATGAAACGTATATCCCACTGCAGCATGCAACGTCGACGGTGTATCCACAAGCAAGGCAAATAGCTTTCACAATGATCTCAGACAGTATAACAGGCATTCTGCAGATCACAGTGAAGGCCTAGTGCCCGTGCGGTGCACGTTGAATTACACGATGCGCCGAGAGGAGTTGGACCGTGTGCCGGCTGCACACCACAACACACTGCCCGCTGATGCAACGCCACTTCACAGCGCTCTTCGCTGGGCGGGTCTTTGCCGTGCTGCTGCTGTGCTCGCACGGCGCTGCACACGTACCGTATCGGCAGACTGCAAGCACGAAACAGCACGTTGACCTTGGAGATGCAGACCCACAGAGCGCATTCCTAGCACCGCTCTCACCGACATTACACCACAGCCACTACCACCTATACGCCCCGCTATTCTTAAAACGAACATTCACTCCATATATAATTCCACGACACCGCCCCGCTCCACTCGTCACGTGCACAAAAAATACACAACCCTCTGAAATGCTCGAAGAGGGTACAGTTCTTGTACGCCGGAAGAAGAGAAAACCCGCTGCCACACAGTGAACAATCCAAGTCGTCCTAGACAAGTATGACTGCGACCGCCAAAACTTCATCGACCGAAAAACTTAAAACTGCAAATTTTAGCGCAAACTCTAATACTGCAATCCGAAACCACTGGGTTGCAGATATCTCATATCACAAATGAGTTGTATATTTCCCAAGCACTGCGCGCTCGGCTAGGCCTCGACGATTCGATGCACTGCTGACGTTATCTTATCGTGTGATAACGAATAGGCGCAGAGAAAAACAGGGAGAACCTCTGCTGTGAAAGCTCGTGGTTTTTTTTTTTTCTTAAAGGGAAGTAGGCATAGCGTTCGTGTGAGTAAAAGTGAACCGTTTAAGTTCAAATGAATTAGCACTCAAAGACTAAAGTTCGTCTAATTTTCCGTAGGAGTTGCATCTGTTGAAATACGCCCAGCAGACAATTATTATACAGCTACGCATATAGTAAAGAATATTAAAGCAGGCAGCATATCGAGACACAGGTGATATGAGGTATTTCTTCCTGTCACCCCTCCAAATCTCTCCTCTGCCCCTCCCAACCAGAAAACTGTGAGAACCGTTTATCCATTCACGCAGGTTCAAACAACGGAACACGTACCCAGTGTAGCTTCTATGAATGCGTTCAACACAAGGATTTGCACGCCAGGGATGGTTAAGAATGATCATTCGGTCATGACCAGCCCATTCGACCCTGGTTAAGATATGCTGATAAGACTATGCCTGCTAAAAACTTATTTCGATTAGGTTTTCTATTGAGCTAATGAGCACCTCACCCTCAGCAGAAGTATCAATCACCATGCATCTGCGCTATAAAACAACGAACGATTGACAAAACACTACCAATCATGTCGTAATGATTTTTACAGCTCCAATTCACTTTTAGCATGCCAGCAAGTCTGTTGGAATCGGTAGCAAATGTGATTTGACATATCGATGGACGACCAAGGACTAATGGTATGGGCTAGGCGAACCAACAATTTTAAGATCCCGATGACAAACGAACAGGTTTGAGTGTTTGTTGTTGCAATTACTGATATCAGCAATGTGGATCTTCTGCAATAGATTTTAGAAAGGACTAATTCGTTGAGGAGTAAAAAGTAGCCATGCAAAATAAAAGCAACATGCGAACAAAGGAAAAATGAATTACAAAAATTTTGCACCACTTTTTTCTGCAAGTGAAACAAATAAATACAGTTTGCTGTATCATAGAAAAAGAAAAAAGAAATGATGGGGACAGATCGAAGTATGACTAACGGAAAGTAAGTGCAAATTTGCGTGCAAAGCCAACTCATGCACAACAACATCGTTCAAACATCACACAATCGCTGTCACAACTACAATGCAAGACAAGCGCACACACCCCCCAACACACCATATATTTTATCAGCTGTTAACGCACCAACTGCAAAATAGAAACGCCCTACTCCATCACACATGTAAAGCGACCCGTAAAGCCATCCATAACAACCCACCCTAATCCGGATCAATACCAAAACACACCTCCTCGACACTCAACGCTCATTGTATTGCCTACTGAGGCTGCAACGCCACAGCTTATTAATACGGCCGTACTGTTTTGATTGTTCAACTGTTCTTTTATGAAATACATTCATTGTAACCAAGTATGAGATGCTGACTTCCCGAATGAAGCGATCGATACTGCACTTCTGGTCCAATTTACAAAAATTGTACAACGTATCAATTGATCGTCGCACTCGCACCCTAAAGTCTAGAGATGAGCATTTTCTACTGAGCAAAATCTTTCTTCTTGGGACGAACTGCCTTCTCGTACCGCTCCATATTAGTGTCATCACGCAGGCTGTGGTTATATAATGCACATAAATGTTAAAAAATATGCACATCAAGCTTGCCAAATGAGTGGAAATCATTTCTATTTATTGCAATACATAGATAAATGAAAACAAAGCATCTGAACGCTGACTGTACAGTAGGACGGGGAAAACGAGTTAACTAACTGTAATATAGAAAATGAGGAAAACAAATGGGGTGTATCTAACAGGCTGACAGGAAGCGCGTTCACTCAGCATCATGCTAAAGAGTCGTTATAAATCCTCGACCAAAAAAAACTGCTCAGAGTCGAACCTGAGCGATCGCAGAATTGATCTACGAATCCTTAGGCATCCTTAAGTGCCAACAAGGCGCAGAACATGTCGGACATATGCAAACATGTAAACATACACACAAACGTGATATGCAGTAACCCAATTTCATCAGAACTTTAACATTTTGTGCGCTTTAGAATAAGCGCCACATCAGCTAAGGCTATCAATAGACAAAAATTCCGACGCCGAAAAATTGAACTGAGGCGAAATATTTTCCGAGTTTCCATCATAGGTATAATTTTAGCTCATATGTATAATTCTGATGGCACAAAGCAACGTCACCTGCAACTGAGAAAAGGGGCCTCGACGGAAAATTTTGGTGGGAGGCACCGAGTGCCCATGCCATCATCGTTATATGTCGTTGTTTGCAATATGGGTAGATTATCCATTTTTCTTAAATGTTCAAATAAAAGCGTGTAAAAATCGATCAGCGCCATACGCATGAGCGCATTCTTTCCCCAAAATACGAGCATATTCATCTCGGATCAAAATACGATTCCACTAATTCTGCTAAGATTCGCAACGCATTGTAAGAACTCGCCTTTTTAAGTGAATTGCTTGAGCAAAAATCCTCGTCTAGAACTCCTATTTAAAAATCCGCAAAACGCGAACATTATTCCTTGGCCGCTTTAAATCACCATTAAAAAATTCGACTCATGGGTGGATCTTCGCCTTATCTTTCGGCTTCTATACTGAAAGAAATATAATTCCAAGGAAAGCCTCAAATCAAGGAAAAATTCGACAACAATTATTCTCGAAATGCACTGGAATGCAGCAATATTCAATAATCTAAATTCCAGAAAAATAGTGAATATTTTCGCTCATATTTTCCTACTTTGGATACCTCTTCAACAAGAATACGACCCCTCTGGAATGTCCGTGAATGTTGTAAAATTTAAGCTTGCGAGTTGAGCAAGAAGGGCAATCTTATTTGCATTTTCAATAAGCACGTTGTGAATGCTCATTGCTTTTAATACGCACAAGTTTCACATATTCGCTCCATCGCGTAGTCAGAGACATAATGATATCCGCTCTAGTGTGTCGAAATTTTAAAACGTTAAGGCAGAACAAAGTGCGTAGCCCGCAGTGCACTGCTGTCCAACATTTGGCATCTCACGGGTTCACACTGAAAGACACTGACTTTGAAAGCGTCGATATTAAATGTTCTGGAAATTTGTTTGAACACACTGAAAACACCCTAAGGTCACACATATGAGCGCACACAGACAAGTACCACTATTTCAAATTTGCTATAACAACATGAAAGCCAGACGCTGTTGGTTTATAAATCGAAACCGCAATGCACAGTGACAGGCTTAAGAGCTGTCCATAAAATGTGGTTAGTACGATCGGCTCATCCACTTCGGTTGTAACTCTTAGGCTTAGACCTAGCTTTACACGCGTCCGTCAATGCAATTTCGGCCCATCCCATTCCCCATCCGCTAACCAGTAATGGGCATCAGCCAGCGCACGAGAATCGAGCGGTCAAGCCAAACGTACTTCACATAGCATTGTGGCTTTAGCTTTTCATATCGTTAGCGACAATGTTTTGCACGATTTCCTAAAGTGATTGCATTACTTTATACAACAGTTTATCGCTGAATTTAGTTTTTTAAGGGTACTGTCGACAAAAAAAGCCTATTTTAATGTGTAAAATCGAATATAGGTCCCAGGAATTACGTTGCTCTAGTCAACAAGTAGTACCACGAGTGGGCGACTTAGTAGCATTTTTATTCGTAAGAAACAGATGGCAGTCATTCGCATTATGACCTCCTAGAAGGCATTTAGTTAGCGAACGTTTTTCTAGCTAGCTCCCTAATCAGTTATCCACCCGTTATTGATAGCAGTTTCACAGATTGGCACTCGGAAATTGCATTATTGCGAAATCATGTTTCTGATGCGAGCTAGTTTGTAAGTCGTATTATCTCACCGCCCATTGAAACCACAACTGTGAGGTTTAGTCAGTTTAATCTATATTAAATGCGACCTCTATCTTTCGGATGATCTACCAACTTCTAAAGACATCTCAGACCCTTAAATCTGGCTAAAAATTTGCGCACATTTTATAACCGGTTGGATAACATTTTGTACGTTTGCGCCGAGTGCGATTGTTTGGCTTAGCTTTTCTCCGTTTCGCTTTTCTCTGCTGCCTACAGATGCATAGCTGTTTCCGTTTCCGCAACGTTTATCTCTACTCTGTTACGGCTTACCACCCACTATCCACAATTTAATGCACTCGATTCTTATTTTGGAATTTGTACCGAGTAAGGGTGAAATGTAGAAGGAACAGTTCTAAGATGAAAACTGCTACTTGCCGTCATTGGTGGATGCATGTGCAAAACCATGGAACACATGGAACGATGAGAAACGAAATTTCCATAATATTGCTAGTCACGGTTCATAATATGGTAGGCAGCCTTCGTTCTGAAATAGCCAAGTCAATGGCTGATCCTTCGCATCGGCTCGTAACCCCAACTCCGACCGTTCGTCAATAATTGAAAAGGAAACCTCCAATGCTTTGCATTTCCTCATGAGTGAAGTATTAGCACTTCAGAACAATCATCATTATGCCCCATAACCGTCTCACAATCCCTTATCCACAGCTGATAGAAGGGGAATAGTGACGGCGCTCAATAGTGCCCACTGACATCGAAGGCGAGCATGATCGTCTTTAACGGCGGTACGAAAAGAATCTAGAACCGACAAAGGGAAATTTGGAGGCGTTGAACGTTGACGAAGTTCCATTCGAAACATTCTAAATGCGCCGATCAAAGTGGACGAGCGTTATGCACTTAAGGTTATTTACAGGAATAGTCATAAAGAACGTTGTGCAGATACTAAGTCAGAGTTATTTACTCAGAAGTTCGCTTCTTTTGCACAAACTTATTTGTTCATATTCGCTCGTCTAGTTTCACTGCGGTCCAAAGCAACATTTTAAGGGCTAACGGAGGGTCTGTCTGGTTTATGATGAGTGTACAACATGTGGTAGTGTACAAAGGCGTCGTAGTTATGCTTGTAGGGCAAGCAGCTAAATCTTTCGATGGTAAATTAAGAAGGGAGGCCGTATAAGGTGAATCTTGTGCTCCATTCGCTGTCATGAAACGTGCAAACGTTGCAACAGTAGCAATGGCGAGCGCACTTGTATTTGAAGCGTATGTATATAATCCAAGTGATACTGGTTGTCCCCGAGTTAAGTGTCACGACCGGATTAGGTTCATCTAGTTCTGATACAGTATTCAAAGACCTCATTGAAGCAAGATAAACTTCGCTATGACCACTGTTGCATGCCATAATCGAATCGGAATCAAAGCAGCGTAATTCCAAAGTTTGTAGAGAGAAAGTCTTGCTTCTTTCAAAACAGCCGAAACTAATAGGACATCTGTTTTTTAAAGATTCTTAATGCATATTTCCGCAGGAAATTCTCACTTTTAAACTTAGGTTGGACATGCATTCTTGGCTTATTTCACGCGTATCTTGTGAGCAAAGAGTATGTAATTGCAATTGTTGCTATACTGCAGCGGTAGAACAACAGTTTAAACGTATTCGGGTTGGAGAAACGAACACTATGTAGGGGACTTGTGAGTGATCGGTTCGGCCGAAATACGAATTCATTTTTGCGCGTTTAATGTTAATTTCGGGAACTTTGGGAGAGCCTGCAAAAGCGGATATCGTGCTAGCTGCTTTGGAACACTTTTCCATGCTTTTCACATTCATCAACAACGATTTTCCAATTCATTGCCTTCTCAAACGAACAGACGAAACTCCTTTTCTTCAACTCCTCATCACTGCGAAAAAAATATTGTTGTTACCAAAAATATGATTCGTTCCACTGATATCCAACTAACGAATAGTTCTTTTCTAGACATGAATGCAGTAACATAATCACGTCAACACTTAAAACTCCTTTTCTGGCTGTCTATTACATCTTACTAGTGGCTATTGACAGCTACGCATTACTAATATCATTTGCATAACTCTCATACGAATGGTGCTGTCGCTCTCGCTTGAAAACATTTACGCAAATTATTAGCATTGGCTGAGAAAGGAACTTGCTTCATTGACAAGTGTACTCTATCGCTCTATAGAAATTCTACTCTCCAAATTCTTTATTGTACGATGCAAGAAATAACTGCGAAATTATGTCCAAGTTTTATAGTCTTGTTTATTTATTCACTGTGTGAATCATAAATAATCTCTAGCAAGAACTGTTGTTGACAGCATTTTTTGTAGTTTTGTAGTATCACATCAGTTCCCCCACCTTTAAAGATATCCTTGCTGATCTGTCAATCAAGGCAAATTGGACTAAAGGTCTATTTGAGTCATTTGCGTTTTATGGCGCCGCTGGGAAGCACTAATACTCGTCGAATGTAACACAGTTTCGATAAGCGCTAATACATGACGGAGGCCCTGCAGCAAACAAGGAGGAAGGATGATGCGTAACAGCGAGCAGGATCACCGAAAATGCAGAATCAATAGGGTAATAAAGCTTCGTGCATAGCACCCGTACCTCAGAAGTGGATCTAAATATTGCCCGCCTCAAGCGAGCGCTATACATGAAAATGTTTGGAAGCAGCCTTTTCAGGGCTATTTGTGGAACCTTTAAGGAGAGCTGGTTAATGGGAGAAAGAACGACGCCGTTATTGTAGAGGTTTTTGTCTGCAATTCTGTTCGTGACCTCATATACCTTATAGACAGCTGCTGCAGTTGTCATTGTCGCGAATTTGAATTGCAAATCAGTTTTGCCCAAAAGAATTTCTGAATGGCAGGAGGATGGCTAGCTGGCCCAGGCCATTCTGGCAAAGCGTGATCAGCATCGGTTATACACATCTTCGCCAAGTCGGCCCAGCTCTTAGCTCCGGGTGCAATCAAAATGCCGGCTACCGCTTCAGCCTTCTGGATGAATTTGGCTTCCACCCTCTCTCCCCTCTTCCCAACGCGAGACCTAGAAAAACTTGTTCCAGCATTCGATTCCAAATTTTACAACATCTCAGCCTTCGATCACGTCTCTACCTATGGGAAAGTTTGCCTCTGGCTCCGGCTTCCAAGTACACAGAACCTTGGCTCCTACTTCAACCGGGGCCTCTGAAGCATCCGCTCTCGGTTTTAATTTCAGAAATCGTTTTTCGATTGGAAGCTAGAAGCATGATCTGCTTTAGCTTCAAAGAAGTGAGTATTCAGAAAAAATTACTGCGGCTGCATCGGAAACCCTTCGAGAACTTGAGTGCGACACGTTCTGTGCGCACTCTAGAAACTTTCTAATCATTGCAACGTTGACACGACTGCTTAGAAATGACCTTGCAGTGTGGCTCTCCTGTTTGACGATGCAAAGAGTTCTTTGCACATTTTGATGCGATTTTACAACATTGTCTTGCAACATCTCATCATGATGACATCCTGTCTGCGTCTATGGCTGTTTACTCTTCTTGTCAGTCTGTCTAGCAGTTTACTGGGAGCCATTAAAGCTAAATTTACTCGGCAAGTATGTAATTCCCTGCAAAGAAAGATCTTCTATACTGTTTATAACTTTGATCTAACAATTCCAAAAAATTCCTTGACACGTTAAGGTCAACAAAATTATGAGCATTTTGCACCGGTTGGTTTTTTATTTCGCATTTTTGGGTCAGAGAAAAGCCAACGTTAGCTCAAGCCGAAGACATCATTCTACACATTTATTCAATTTTTGGGACATAAAATACTACACACAAAACGAAAACAACATAAGGTATAATGAGGATGGGCAAAAAATAAAGATGAAGAAACGCTAGGAGCACTGAATTGAAAGGACGATTTGGCAGCAATTGAAAGGACGATTCGGCTAGGAGCATGAATTCTGCCATACCGTTCTTTGGACTACAAAGTTCTGCTTCATCTTGAAAAGTGAATACACAAATCTCTTTTATTCGAGATGAATTACCGTTCAGAATTTTCCGATTTCCGCATGCAATAATTCCGATGAATATTTCCTTTGCATAAACAATTTATATTAGAAAACCGAACAATATCACAATGCATCATTTTCACTCTCACTTTTGTGATAAATGTTTACGCAGACTTCAATATGAACCTTCTTTGAAAGCATATAAACAAAAACACTATAGCCGTTTCTAATTTCCTGAAGTGAAGACTCATAAATCGCTAGAAATACTTAGCCGCTGATGCTGCTTTACCATGAAAGAAATGTATTTCTGGTGTAGCAGAAAGAGCTTTTACAGCCCATAGATTTGCAGTGACCCACATATGGGTAACGTTTTCTTTTTTCACTGAATGCAATGAGCGATGATTAGCTACAAATTTCGATATTCTCAGGAAGTGGAACGCAGTCGACTCATAACAACACATTAGTGAGAAGTACAGTGGAGAAAGGGAATTAGAGTTTTTGGAATATGTGGAAAAAATGCTCGAAAACAATTTTTGATGCCTTTCGTGAATCTTCCACTGAAGCGAAGCTCCCAGTCTGTCGTCAACTCAAATAAGATAATTGCTGACACTTTTCCCCTTGCTTTCTTGTATTTCAAGTGCACAATGTCATAATTGTTCCATGTGAGGTACGCCAGTTATTGAGCTCCAAACGTTGACCAACACTATTTAGGCAAAAAATGGTGGCTGGAAATAGGAAGCAGTTGCGGAATTGGGAAGGAGTGTCGAGAGAAGAGGTGCCCACATTCGTCGTAGTCGTAAATGTGAAAGAAAAAATGCGGCGATAATACTGTTTCAAATGAAAAAAATAACTTGGAGGTTTAAAATTGTTGCAAAAAGCGTTTATTGCCGAGAGGCGTTCTCCAGATTCATCTCGAAAGTCCTTCCATTGCGTGTGAAATGCTGCTTGCATGATAGATTCATTTCATGCCTCAGATTTATTAATGCGGTGCGAAAAGTTTCTCCAGTACGTGTCTTGTTCCGGTCTACAGAAAAACTTGGCTCCTGCTCCCATACAGACCAGTACCAAATCCTTCCTGCTCCGAGCTCGGCTCAGGCCCAAACAATAACTTGGCAGCGATTATGGGTAATGTTGTCTCCTGCATTTACTCCTTAAATGTAAAAAATAAGTCAGCGTAACGTAGCAGTTGTTACCTATGAGCGATTATTTACTTACAACCTTTTGCTCAGTATTCTCAACAACATCGTTTATTATATAAATTTAGAAAGTCAGAGGTGATTGTTCCCGACGTTGTAAGAGTAGAAGAAAGGTTTTGCAGAACTTTTCGTTGTTTATTCAGGTGTTTTGGGAGGGTGGGGTTTGTAATGACGCCATCTGCTCGTTACTTACTCGTTAGAGTTGGAAATTAGCGTTGTTTAACTGCAAAGATATGACTTTGCATTTTGGCGATTAGTTTTCTTTCTTAACATGAAGCGCTTTTTTCAAGGATTTTTCACGAAATTTTTGCACGTTGCAAGTGAAAAATGTCAAGTTAATTGGGCGAAAATTAATAGTAGCATATGATCAGAATTGTTTGCTAGAACCACTAAAGTGGCAGTTTCCCACATCACAGGAACTGGTCTGGTCACGAGACTGCGTTTAATGGGCGTTATAGAGTTGCCAGTGCTCCTTTTGTAAATCGAGAAAACTTGAAGCTTGCTACTATGCGACCTTATCGGGAAATGGCCTATAAGTTTTCCAGTGCATTGCTATCAGCTATTAACGTAACATATCTGCAAAGCATGAGAAAGAGAGAGGGAGTGTGGGGGTGGCGCCCTATCGGTCTTTTCGATGGTTTTTTCAGAAAAGACCTTTGGGTATTACTGCTTTGTACTGTACTCACACCTTTTATCATACATAATTATAAAAATAACCTTTGTATTCAGGATTCTTTGTGTATAGACATTCAGTGCCATCATTTTAAAGCCGAAAGCCGTTAGTGGCAGTCAAGTGGAAGTTACTCCGAGCATTAAATATGCCTTCACCCTAATTGCAGATTATGCTGCTTAATTATTTGTGCAACATCTTTACTGCACCCGAGTAAGCACTATGTACATGCCCTCGAAAGGGAACGTACTGCTATAACACATGTCACAGTCTGTGTTACTTTAGCAATTTCCGTTATTACCTCTAGCAAATACCTTTAACTTGGTTTTCTACTTGGGCATTTTCGCTCCCGTTTCCACTAACTGATTTATAAGCCCGTCTTCTCATCGATTAGTTCAGGTTCATAATTTGTCGCTCAACAAAAACTGTGCTGAAGGTCACAAAGAGAGTTCACACTCGGCCACTATTCTAAATCTTGTTATTCTGTCTCCACAACTTCAATCAGTTTTGTAGTCGAAATGCTCGTCCTTGTATTTCTCATATATCATGTGCAATTCATTTTTACATGATGCTTGGAAAACTTGGATGGTATTTATTTATCGCACTATATGCTGATGAATTATTGACGGTGATTAAGATGCTTTTCAGACCCTATTGTATTCTGTTTCCGACTAGGATCTCTAATTAATTGGAGTTTTTCGTTCTCTTTTAAATTTCGTTGCAAAGATGGAGCGTTATAGGTGCTTGTCGGTCGGTTGCTCTTTAATCGGTCATGACCATCAACTTTAATTTGCTCAGTTGCTGTTGCAGAGAATTTCCGTGAGGAAATTGGGTACTTCAGCATATATATATATATATATATATATATATATATATATATATATATATATATATATATATATATATATATATATATATATATATATATATATATATATATATATATATATATATATATATATATATATATATATATATATATATATATATATATATATATATATATATATATATATATATAAGTTGTTTGCAGGAATCGTTGAATTTACAGTAAGACAAAGATTCTGATGCAATATAATCACACACTTTGGCGTATTGTAACGTAATGAGCTAACTGAGCACTCGATTAGAGGAACCATGTTGTGATGTCTTGTTTGTTTGCCTTAAACGCTTGAAGTATGGATGATGTTTGTCGCAAGTCATTTTATCACGGCAGAACAGAATAAAATTTGATGTGAACAGTAACGTATTTCTGTCTTTGCTTCTTCTCTTCTTTTTTTTTTTCAGCTACGATTCGCAACGATCATATGAAGCCGATAAAGATGCAAACGAATGAAGGATGTTTTCAACAGTCTGGCATTTTCCCATTTGTTGTGAATAGTTCTGTGCATCGGATTTTACTTTTGCGAACGAGCCAGTCATCAGAGTTTCGAATCACGCAGTGATAGCCTCAGCTCTCGTTCGTCTTCTCCATTTCAAAGGTCATCACATCTGTACGCGTGTTCTTTCTCATTTGTTCTATTAGTTTAAATATGTTAATGTGGGTTTATGGCTTTCAGTTGAAGCGCTAAAATTCAATTCTATGTGATATAAAGTTTTATTACTTAAAAGGTGTAATGTAACTGTGCAGGAAGCGTAAAGCAGAAGGCATTCTGTACTATTTTTCAGCAAATGAAAGATTGGCTCATGATCCCGGTCACGTGTTTGGTTAATGCAGTTGACTGCAGACCTTTTGAAGTTGCCCAACTAATGTGGTTTCTCCAGGATAGGATATGCCTAACAACCTGAGGCAACAAAACGACAACATCTTCAAAACAGAGAAAGTGAGGGGGAAAGGGCGAAGGAAGGGAGGAAAATTAGCTCCCATATGGCCGAAATGGCCGTGAATTAGATGCATATAGACGGACTGCTATTCATCGAACTGATTACGGTGATACTTGTCTTTCTAGTAAATAGTGATGGGGGGTCGCTGGCGTTGCACAGAGTGAAATGTTTCGAAAAAAGAGCTCGAACACGAGCTTGCAGAGAGCAACAACTGTGCTGCAGACAATTTTCTCTTAAACGAATCTTGTGCACCAGAGTGCTGTCGATGTTTAGTATCTAAAAATTGGTAATTTATTTGACGCCTTCGGTTGTACAATGTAAATCACTCCAGAGCGCTAAATAACCACCGTATTTGCGCTCGCTCTATTCGAGATTGGCCTGTCGAGTTCTTGTCGCTAGGCAATTTGCTGATGAGGCACTTTAAGCAAACTGAGAAAAATAGAAAAAAAAAAAATGAAAATATTCACCGAAACGAATAGAGAAAATAGGGTGGTACATCGAAATTGACCCAGTATGCTTTTTGGGAGAAAGTCTGCTTATGCGCACCTTGATAATTGCCCTTTCTTGGAATTTCCCCGTTTTCGAACAAAACAGCAATTCTCGCCAGCAACTTTTACCTACTAATCTCGTTGTTCATCATTTATAGTCGCTTATTCAGCAATAAGAATTTCTTTTCTTTCAAATCGTAATTGTATTGAAACGATTCATGAAGGTCTTGCTAAAGATTCGTTCCGAACTGAAATGCGAACGTGGTGTTTGAAGCCGATTTTAAGCAGTCAGTGCCTCACTAATGTTTCCGCGCTGAAATGTATCCCAAAGCCTCTCGTTAGGGCACCTCAGGTACAGCTAATATGAAAACTATCTGAACAAGCTGAAGTTATACATTTTGCAATTTTCTAAAGTTTTTCCTATCCTTTTCAGCACTGCGCACACAGCCACACATTTTTAGGAAGGTTAGATGTGCTGCCTTCCTGTATGAGTTGCATAGATGACTTGTGAGATTCTCTGGGGTTTAGTGACCCAGGCAGGATTGAAAGTGCTTCCTCTAAAAACATGAGACGCCACTGATATGGTTGCTATTAGAGGGAATTGCCTGCATATGAAGAGGGAGTATGAAGCAGTCTTCACAGTGGTCACTGAGCCGGAATAAGCGTGAGCTCTTTCACTTTATCAAGAACGCACATTTACGATTATATTCGAACTGATCGGTTCGCGTAGGCAGACGTGCAGCCGAAGGATTGTTGCGAAAACGTAAGACATGGGAGCGCGCAGCTGAAACCTTGAATAGCTTGAGAGTGAAAGTTTGTGTTTTCTATCTCTTCTGTGAAAAGAAATGTTGCATTTATTTGCTTTCAATACAGCTATTCTCAAGACACATAAAAACCCTCAAAAATCTCCCTCCTTCTGGATCTTTTGACCATCCAAGCCTTGAAAGGTCATATCTGCCCCTCTCCTTCCATGAACCGTTTCCTGGTTCCGTTCCTTTGCAATGAGGAATTTTTTCCAGCCGGAATGGCTAGTGCTTCTGTCAGCTCTCTTTGCGAACCTGTTCGATGTATGATCTTTGCTATTCTTTTTGTGTACCATCCATAAAGAAGCACTTGCAACGTTTTTTAAGAGACATGGAGACAGAAGGGTAGCTGTGATAGCATTCCTGAAATATTTGCAGAAATATGATGCCGCTTTCTAAGAGAATCGCACAGAACCCTAGCAATAGGCGGAGGGCGCTTGTCAGTTCAAAAGAGATACGTAGGTTCCCATTTAAGCAACCTTAAATTCGTTCGTCTCTTTTAACGCATTCAGTGCTCTTCTTTCTTCTTTTTTGCATTTATCACATGCTTGAGATATGAAAATAAATGCTTCTCTTGAAACCGAATCCTATCGAATACTATAGGCTCTTCAATGAGCTTAAAATCAGCTATGTTGAAGACACTCAATTCATCCACCATTTCAACCAGAAGGCGAGCACTCAAGCCTTCCGGAATGAATTGTTGTGTCTTAAAAGTGGAATTTTTTTTGCATTTTAGACATTCAATTTTCAAAGGTCTAGTATTAATACAAACGCTACTGTTTCATGAAAATAGCAAGTGCATCAGTCGCGCAATCGGTTCCATTAAAACAGAAATGGCGTAAAATCACCGTTGCTTTGTAGGAAACGGCAAATAGAGGTGGATGCATTGAGTATTTTCGATACTTGTGCTCCTAGGGGATATTTGTGCTCTTGCTAGGATGCGATCAGTGAAGATTGTAGTTGCTGTGCTCATCTAAACGGACCTTTTAAGCACTCGAAATACGCGTAGCATGACCGCTACGAATGTGCTCTGTTTTAATCCTTCCTAGCTCTCGCTCGACTGCCGCTTTGTCGACCGTCTCCCGTTGCGTCACTTTTCGCGAGCAGCGTCCATTCATCGATATGTCTTATTTTTTAATTACTTTCAGATACGTACAGTAGAAACTTTTATATATACTGCATTCTATGAACCCTAGAATTGAAGGAGAAAGAAAAACTTATAGCTAATGAAGCGGCACGTGAATGCCCACAGGTGGATCACTGACCACGACAAGCAAAATACTAGTGTGCAAAAAAAAAAAACCAGTCCCTGTGTAAAGACATCTTTCTAGTTGGTATTAGACATCATTATTGCATATTTTAGGAATACATGCCGATGAATACAAGTAGCCGTTAAGCTTTTTCTACATCGGGAGCGTAACGAATGGTCATATGACTTCAGAAGTCAAGGTGGCCGGTCACCTCCAAGCCTGCACATCTCCCTCGATGCCACCTTCATCCACCATCATCCATTTCTGCCAGTAGCCTCCACCTCACTTGCACCTCACTATTTACTGAAAATTTATCAAACCTTTTTACTGAATAAAGTAGATACATATAATAATATGCGTTGTGCGTGTGCGGTTCTATCTTTTTTGCTTCAGATAAAGCTTTCGCTGTGATTTCACTTTCTTTCAGCATTGCATCTCTAGTGGTTGCAGCGAACAAATATAAACAGGGTTTTAGCTAGTTGTGATCAATGTGCTTCCGGCTCATTCAAACTTAAAAGCACTACGACCGACTCTTCTTAGCGATCATGATGCCAGGATGAATTGTTTGATCCGTCTTTCCGAAAGCTTCATCTCCCACGTCATGCTCACTGACTAAGCCTCAAAAATGGGCGCTTCATTAGGTCTTAAGTCTGTGAGAGAGCAGCATGTTGAGACGTTCAATAGTCGAAAAGCCAAACGATCTTCTGCAATATGGACTTATGTTAACCGCAAATTTTACTAACATGTTTCATTACCAATAGCACTGACGGACTCGCAATCAGAATACCATATATATATATATATATATATATATATATATATATATATATATATATATATATATATATATATATATATATATATATATATATATATATATATATATATATATATATATATATATATATATATATATATATATATATATATATATATATATATATATATATATATATATATATATATATATATATATATATATATATATATAACGCATAAACCTGTATTCCCAATAAGCGGCTATCACCTCGATGACGCTAACCACAGATGCGCATAGCGTTTGATGCGGAAACCCCAGCTGAGATCAGAGGATTTTCGAAGAAGTGCATTTGTGCGAAATGTTCGAAAACACAAAAATTTCACTGCACTTATGCATGAATTTTATGGCGATTTTTGTGGGTCACTTCCTTCTGGCTTTTGAAGAAAGCAGACTTTGTACGCATGGAGCGTTCACTCACAGAGCCGATTGGTGCATCGTATGTGTGGTTCTCGGGAGGCGCACACTCGAACGCAGCGCAGTGATGAGGGTGCTTCAATTTTCAGTGCATCGACGCAGCATTCGACGTTCTTCTGCACTGCATTTGTTTATCGAACGCAAGAGAAGCGGATGTGTCTTGCAAGGAAGCAATTTGTGCACATTATATTTCTGCTAAACTCTGTCGAGCGTTCAACATGGGCAATTTTCACGACCGGCAAACCAACAACGAACGCCTTTTCGTTACGCAGATAGCTCCTCAAGGGCTCGAAAAGATTTTACTGCACGAGACCGTATTAGTGTTACCTGAAAGATCGGGAAATTGAATCGCCTTGTTAACAGTTCTTTAAACAAATGACTTCCCAGTTAGGTTCCTCGCTTTTATCTTTCTGAACGGAAATTTATAGTTTCGGAGGTGTTTTCAATGCTTGTCAAAATGATTGCATTCAAGAAATTCAAAATAACGATAAAATATTGGAGTGATAAACTCGAGTTTCCTCTAAAACACTAAGTGTATCTCATACGAATCAATGGCAGCCAACCTAAATAATGTGCCAACGAATTGCAGTGTGCTCCAGTAGCGGTAGATTATGACACGCGCCACATATGAATCCATGCTACTTGTAGCAATGTTGCCCTTAGCAGTGATCATAGTTGCTGGGATTTGGTGATACCCGTCTGTGTTCTTATAAAAAAGAAATTGTTTATGATGTGACCGGATGCCAAAAAATTAAAATAAGAGCTGATTTTAGTTACAAAAAGAAGACAAAAGTCCTTTCAACTTTTGCATTGCATAAAGGTATCGAGGTCATGTTTCATTATGATAAAACATTTGGCCAGCTTCGACATAGCAGCATTATGTTTCCGCCACTCTTGGTCGTGCAGAGTATTTCACTCTCTTAGGTTAAGAGCGCCTTCTGTCTGAGAAAAGAAAAATAAAGAACCTCAAGAATCATCAATGCTGCACATATGCCTCTTTTTCTATTGCCTATTTTCTTGTTATATTGCAATTTGACTAGGTCGACGTTTTCTTCTGCAATAATCCCTCTTCTTTTGCCTTTGCGCTCCAGTGAATCTGTGAGTTCTAAAAAAAGATGAAGATTATGAGCGTCATTAGCCACTGCACAGCAATCTTACAAAGCTGTGCCCATTTTGCAATACAACTCCTTCATGATGTGATTTTGGTAATTTGGATGGTGAGCTCATATAGCGATGGCGGAAGTGTGCATAAAATTGCACTTTTTCAACTGGTTTCACATGAAATGTGTTTCCTGGCACCTTTTTTCTCACCAAGAGCGATCAGGCTACATACACATTTTTCCCGCCCTCGCAGGGAAAGCTGCTTAACCTTTGATTCAAGGTCAAGCTGTGAAGGTCGTGCTAGATGAAGGCCCATTCTCGATTCTGGAGGTGTGTGGTTCATCGAACAGCGGAGAGGCCATCCGGGAAAGGCCATAAGAGGAGCCTGTATTTTCACTGGTCACTTTTTTCTCTTGCGAGGTTGATATGAAAGGTAGCGAAATTATTTCATACAGAAATCATGAGGGTTATGGCGGCCATCTTGAAGACCCCTTGCTCTATCCAGACACTGCAAGGCGAGCATACAGACCGTCGTTTCCCATAGCTAGTTGCGAAAGAAGTAGGCAGTCTTAGATCGCAGTGGACATTGCAGTGAAGCATAAGAAGATTTGCTTCTGAAATGAGCAATTGTGAACTTTATTCATAGGAAGGAGGCGGAGGCGGGGGAAAAGAACTGGTCTTTCTGGTTGGTAAAGCAGGCATAACTATCCAAGAGGTTAATTGCATATGTGCACAATCGGCTGCATTTGTTGGGCAAGAAAGCCGGTACCGAACGCTGAAGTGTTCGCTGCGTTGTCTGCTAGGTGTGCTTCAATTCGTGTTTTTTTGAGCGTTTCTGATTTAATCAGTGAAAGTAGGGAGCGTTCAGCTGACAGAGCAGCTTCCTTGTGCATTTCTCGTTGGCTCTGCACTTGTCGAATGCATCTTTATCAAGGCGAATCAGCATCTTGCTCTTTGATTCGCCACCACCGACAGCCACTTTTTGTGAGATTCTTCTTTAGTGTTTTGCGTTATAATTCAGCTGTCATCTCATTTCTGAATTTTCTAAAGCGACTTTAGAATGCTCCAAAGTTTCATAAAAAACGTGCTTGAAAATATCGGAAGCTGGGATGCAAAGAGGTTTACCTAGGTTTGGAAGTTTTTTTTTAATCTGAAGAAGAGCGAGAAAAAGACTTAGAGAGATGAAAGGGAAGGGTAAATAAACGTTTTGAATTTGTATCTCTTTTCGCTATAATGTGCTCATTCGTTGGCCCTTTGAAGCGTGTTATTTTGGAACTGTTCTAAAATGGAGGAATTCTTGCTGGTAAAGGGAACGGTGCAAGAAAAAAATGCTTACGTTCTGTTGTGCATTTAGTTTCTCAAGTTCCACGGTTCCTTCATTGTGTGCGTCTACTCGTTTCATTGGTATTTATTTCAATAGGATCATTGTGTGCTCAATCTAGCAAATACAGTTACGCCCTGTACAAGCCCCTTTCTTGACATCTGTTGCCATCATTCAAAAAGAAACTCTAAGATGGGTTAGGCGAAATGCCACGACATGTAGCCATCAACTAATGTTCGCTTGACAGCCTCGGTGAGGAAGTGCAAAAGAAGAAAAAACTTGCGTGCTTTGTCCATTAACTTGTATTTTTGCAGCATAGGGTTCAGTCGCACTTCATAATGACTTTTTCAATATGATCTGATAGTGCAGAATATTGCAATAAATAAACATATATTGGCAACTAACGTCATCACGCTTAGTGCCCAAATTTTGTTCGTTTTAATATTGGTACGTCGAGAATGCTTACTGCACTAAGTTGTAAACAGAATGCAACGCTTCATTTTATTACGGAAATTGATCAACTTATATAATAAACATTGTCGCATCGGCAAATCGCAGTTGAAAAAAAATTCTACGGATCAATTTGGAAAGTGACTTTATGTTTGGTTGTCGATTTATATGGAATTCGTTTATGAATCTGAATAAATTTTAAAGAGTTTTTATCTACCTGCTGAAGAAGGCTTCAACGCCTTTCTTTGCCATGACACTATTAAGAGGAACTCGTTGTTCATCTCCGAGATTCGCGATCACGACAATATGACGAGTTTGTTCGGCTGTTTCTCGATCGTTTCTCTCAAAATATACCGAAGCAAAATGAGTCTGAAGCGGATAGAACGCGGAATGCAGTATTTTGCTAATCGGCAACAAGCCATTTCGCATTGATCCATTTTATTCGCATCATAATTCGGCTGTTTTCATACGAACAAAGGCCGTCGCTTAACCTATAATATGCTGTTGCAGGGAAACCTCCACTGTTCTTGCTGATAGTTGAATTTTGAGTTACATTTGGTTCCTTATAACTCCGTCTTTTTCTCTTGGCACAGAGCATTTTTTGAACTTGTTCCTAAAAGGATCTCATCGAACAAGAACTACGCTTGACATCCTCTATAAGATATGCATTTTATTCCTTTCCTGAGCACGAATAGATTTCCGCTCGTCAAATGGGGCAACTTGCAAAGCTCGATTTTCGAATTCGATGCTAAACGATATTATCTCTGCTCCTTCATATACATGCCTGCGTCATCTCGTTGACTATTTATCTCTCTTTACTAGCACGTATCCTAATGCCATGAATTATGTTCTTCACGAATCCCATCCTCAACGATCCCCTTAACTTACGAATGGAAAATACTCCCATTTTTCATCTTGAAAAACTTTCTTCTTTTCCGCTAAAAAAAATTGTCATCACATGTCGGTTAAGCTATGAATTTCGTTTTAGACTATAAAAACTGACAGAGCAAATAAGCTTTGCCTCACACACCTCGCAGCTTAAAATGCTTCGTTGAAAAGCGTGAATGGTTTCGTCCGCGATCTTACTGAACGCAAGTTCTTTAGAAAAAAACCCTCGTACTCAAATTATTTATCTCGTTCACACATAAGGACCACGGCATCGCGGTCGGGCACTGTTTGCTGGTCTCCATCTGCTATACTTTCCACCACCTCGTAAGAGGTGCAACGACTGCCTGATGTTTCATCGCTCCTTCGCTGCGGTTAACATCACTGAGCATACGTCATCCGAATCGAATAGCGCAAAAGGGTTACCCAACGAGGGATTAAGAATTCACCGCCACCATCAGCTCACTTCTCCACACTCCTCGATTATCGTTAACAGTATTAATGAAGAGAAGTAGACTCGCTTCTATTCAAGAGTACGGCGGTGTTCGGTCCTCTTAGGTAAATTTCTATGCAGCTGAATTTTTATTCTACTGAAGAAAGAGTGCAAGTATATCATTTGCTTTTAAAAACTTGAAGTGAGTTGCCTTCACGAATAAAATGGAGCGAAGATATCAATGAACTGAAGATAGTGCTATGAAAAAACTTCCACGCAACGGGTATCTGCCATGCGAAGTCAGCGGAACAAGTTGGTGCAGCAGCCTGTCATCAAGGTCAAATATTTGCACACTTTTCGCTGTAGCACTCTTGGCAGCCATGGGTATAACGTCAATCCACGTCTCGAACGACGTCGCAACATGACGGTAGTGCTAGCTGTCGTTTATTTCATTGGGTGACGCATCGAATTCAGATCGACAGCACTGCTGTTTTTCTTCACCATTGCGCTCACTTCTAAGCTTGACGCGCTCATGTTAGCTTGGACATATGGGCGTCCCAAAAGCAAATCAAAAGAACAGGTTTTAAAGACACTGCTTTCTGAAAGCACATTTATGCATATTTATGTTGCTAGTGACTACTATGTTTTCCAAAGGAGATCTTTGGGACGTTCGCTCGCGATTTCACTTTTGCATTGAGGCAAAACGGCTACCGCCGCCGAATCCGTATTTAAATGAGGGAATTGTACCAGATGTACTTTGAGAGCAAGTTTGAGCTCGATGATTCCATGAGTCACAGAAGTGCCTTGACGTGTAAGGTGAGATGGTGAGAGGCGGTGGCCAAGAAGAGCGTACTTTACTTTTATCGGCGAAATACTGGCACTTCTAGATGGAAAGAATTTCCTCAGCTATCAAAAGTCTAAAGCAACTGTTGAAAGATTCGAATTTGCGATATATTGTCTGTGTAGTTTATATATGCAGCTTAGAGGTGCTCTCATTTAAATGTTATGTTGCAGTTTTGAAGCTGCATGACGCATTATCGAATCCTAATGTCTATGTTGTATGCACATGAGTAGATGCTTGTCTGTTGTTTAGTTTCGGTCGTCCTATAAAAGATACCGGAAGATAGCCTAGAAATCACTAGAGCTGGAGTGAGGGAATTCGGCAGGTATGTAATGCTCGCCATCGGTAAACTCCTTGTAGCATTTTTCAGGTTGTTTTTTCGCCAACTTTGAAGCAACGTGCAGATATTTTAACCAGGGCAGAATTTATATGCATATTACAGAAGTTATTTTCATCTTTCACCAGAAAGGTCATGCAAAAAGAAATCATTTGAAGATTTGTGTGAAGACATTTCTTTGCACATTTGTTGATGGGATCGTTGGTCAGATTGGTGGAATGTAGAAGCATTTGTGATGCAGGTTTCTTCAGCACGCTTCACCAACTGTTTCATTTTGCTTGTCTGAGGCATCGTTCCACTGCGAAGTACTACAAAAGACGGATGAGAAGAGATGGGAGGTCGGACAATAGGAAGTTCTGCTTGGTCGAACAAGAAAAAGTAGCATAGTGGGGGTGGTTTATACAGCATGAGAAATATTTAGAACCATAGCGCTCTCTCTCAGCACTGGCAGTGGTGTGCAATGGGCTATCATCCGTATGCGCCATTACTAAGAGATGAACTGCAGCTGTTCTTTACGGTTCGCATCTGCCACAAAAAGTGTTAAACGTTCCACAACGATTCACTTAGTGTGCATTTGCGTGTGGATGCGCTGATTAAATACTACTGTTATAGTGATGTTCTTTGAGAATAAAAGTGAAGCTTATCTTTTAATAAATGATGTTTTGTCAGTACCTCTTCTTTTGTATATATATATATATATATATATATATATATATATATATATATATATATATATATATATATATATATATATATATATATATATATATATATATATATATATATATATATATATATATATATATATATCGTAGTCGACTTTTTTCATAACTGCATAGCTGCACGTATTTCATATGGGACGCATATTTATTCAACGATTATCTCAAGTGGTGAACTCACTTTGAAAACATTTAAGAAAGATGTCTATTTATGTCAGCAAATCATTAAATCATCAGAAATGCGCTAATATGGAATTCAAAAGTTAATTTGACTTATACGTTCGCTTTAGAAAAGTTTTTCTGTGAAAATGGCCTATTTGGTTGTTGGTCTCTTTATTTGATTTAAAGACCGACTGTGGCTTAATGCTTTAATCAGTGAAGGTGTTTTATTTTATTATATATTTTCGGTATTGCTTATTTCCTATCACTTTTCGCTTTTCATTCTGCGCACCTTTGTATTATCGATTCTTTTAATGTTGTGCGACTCGGGTGTGATAGCACAACTCACCTTTTGCTGCAACTTGAGATATAAAATGAGCTAAGTTATTCCGTCTAAAAAATTATTATGTCTGGTTTGTCGTTTTGTAAGACTGTTTGATGCATATCTGTCTATATTATCACTAAACATTATCGCCACTGAAAATGTTTCATTTTCACTTCAGTTTGCCACCTTTGTTACTACAGCTAGCGATGTGACTAAGCTAGTTATTCATAAAGAAATAATCTGTTATAACAGATTCCGTTGTAATCCACTACGTGCCACGAGGCAAGTTCGGCAAGGAAATTAGTTGAAATAGTGTATTTCTTGTCAAATTAGGTACTTTACACCAAAAATTTCTTCGCATAAGATTAGCGTTACGGTCAATATAGGATAAGCATGAGAGAAAACGCTTGTCGGTATTCATTCCACTCAGCCATAGATAGTTTAATTCGCCGAGTTTAAGGGTGTGTGGTGATTAGAAATTAATGGATGAATGAAATTCAGCTTCGATGTATTAATCCATCTCTTGGAATGACTGATTTGTTGCCTGAAGATGTGATCTAGCTCTTGATTGGTCTCGAAGAATTCATCCGGTGAAATCTTTCCTCTTTATTTATTCACTTTTTATCTTTACTCATATTTCTTTGCAGTGAGAGATTACTTTCGTTTAGGAATCCAGCGAAACTTCCACTTCACTTTTCACTTCGAAATGCGCAATAAAGTTGCATAAAATCACCTCAGAAAATTGAATACTCACGTAGGAATCTCCATAGAGCAAAAGTTTTAACTCGGTCGAATGCCGAATGCTCAATGCTGAACTTTTCGGGTGAGAGGAAAAAGTATTGCTCATATATGTTCTAACATGTCAGCCGCATTCAAACGATGGCATGATAAGCGTTAATCGCGATGATCGTGTGACTGACGGTGGCTGTTTGTTACAGTAGTAGCTCGAGGATTTCCTGCTCATGCTCAAAAAAGAAACGTTCAACTGTATTTGAAGTAAAATAAAATTTGTTCAATAAAAGAATTAACCGATCTGACAGATGCCTTAAAACAACTGCTATATTAGACACTACATATAATGTTGCATCATATCTATCGCATTGCTCGCAACAAATCACGTCATGTATCTGTGATGCGCGGATGGACTCTTCCACTGTAGCTTTCCTTCCATGAAATGTTTGAATCAGCGGTCATCGAATATGGTGGTCATTGGCGACTGACGACTGACCGATGGTATGCGTGGATAGCAATTGGATGGGCACACATCAGCAGCACGATAGCTGTTATAAGCTGTGACAATATATTTTCTTTAACAATGAAATCTTCGTTTCCTCGGCACGAAGAATCAAATATATGAAATAAATCAATCAAAGAGCTGTAAATATTGGGGGAAAAGCAACGGAGAAGTTTCAATGTCCGAATCCCTTGCTCCATAGTTTCTACTCCCTCCACTTTGCTAGGCTTTGCAAACTCCACAGTAGTGAGATTTTTCTAATTTACTATGCTTGTCACAGCACTTCGCAAAGATGCGTAAACATTTGCTTTTCTTTCAAAGTTGGACTTTTGCATCGATTAGCCTTTCTTTTTGGCTTGGAGTTTTAATAAGAGCAATAGCGAAACGGATTGGGCTCGAAAACCGTTTCAGTGATGGCGCCGAGTAATTTTGTCGTAGTGATCGAAAGCTCTTAATGGGTGTTCATAATTATGAGATTATAAATTCCTTTCGCTTTCCTCGATTATACGTTGAGAAATGAAAGAGGTTACCAGCTTTCACACATGCAAATTTGGCACTGCAAGCAACCAAATTTATTTATCTTCTTTCCTTTTCTCCTCCTTTCCAGAAAAATGTTTGCTTGCCGAGGCGTCATGACTATTACTCGTCAGTTTAAGTGAGTCTTCAGTCTTGAGATCCAGGAAAAGCCCAGAGTTTCTTGAAGCTTAACTGATTCCAAAACTTTTGGCGGCCGGGACTTCACTCATGCCCGCTCCTTTGATAGGTTGAACCAAGCAAGAATATCTGAGAATTTTTTTTTTCAAAGATTGCTGTTGCTATTGCTGAAAAGTTGCAACTATCAAAACTTCATGAAAAGCTCCGAGGCGAGAAAGCCAGGCGGAAAATTGTTTCAAAAAGTTTTCGTTAGTGGAATATATTCGAAAATTTTCAGGCAAAATAACTTAACATCATTCACTCGGGAAGTATTTAGCGACAGGAATTTACCCTTTACATTCCCCTCCGGTTACCTCCGGCTCTGTTTTTATGAGCACACAAATGGATCTTAAAAAAATGCAATGCATTAGTCATTTCGGCTTCTCTCCCACTAGATATTTTAGGATAATGGAGCCTGATAGCAAAAAAATTAGTGCATCAGACAGGGCGATGTAATATTTGTATTTGTGTTAAACACTGTTAAATTACTCACTATTGAAAACGGAGATATATCATCAGAGTGACTGAATCAAATGCTGTTTGCAGTGTTGCTATAAGGCGAATAAATGAATGTTGGATTCAACTCGAGTGGAATTTCAGAAAACAGCCTTAAAACGCTTGCTGCCGAAGTAATCGACGAAAGGTCAGGGTGAGCAACTAATGGCATGCAAGAATTTGTTTGTTTGCTTAATGACTATGGAAGGTCTGGAATATAGTCACGGTGGCTTGAAACAAAGGGAAACAAACATAAAACACTTTGTGAAACACTCAGAAGTTGGCGCAGATCTGTTTTTTTTTTTTTCCTACGCACAAAAAGACGTGTGAATGCAGAGGAGAGTAACGGTCATAACAACTTCGCTTTTAGTGCCACCTGCTATCGCAGTAATACGCATCACGTGTCAAGTGTTTTGCACTGGTACAACCTGTTTGCCACACCACATTGTTCATTAACCAGTGACATTGCTTTTGTTGGTCATTTGGTGTTCTTCATTTTTCCACGTCACTGGTGGATTGGTAAATGTATGTAACACCTACGGAACGTTCGAAATTGATAGATTCCTGAACTATTGAGCTGATAATTATAATATTATCAGCCGACAGAACGGAATTTTAATATGTGACATAATTTCGGATTGTTGATTGTAGGAATCGAATTGTTTGGGCACAGACATATGCGCAAATTGAGCGTTAGCGTTTTGCGCATTGGAGTGCACCGCAGAAGGTTCATAACAAGGACGGGCAATCACATCAACGATAACTGAATGATGTTAGAAACTCTACGTGCTTGACGGAGTACTCTTCACAAGTACACTCTCCAAAACACTTTCGTTATAGCCTCAAGCCTAGCAAAGCATGAATCAGCCGCTGTTAAGCATGTGACCTATTGGAGTCACGTACTGAAGATTGCTGAAGACGTGACACTATCACTAGGGTAGCAGTGAATAAGATGCTGCAAAATATTCCTTTTCTAACTACTGTAAAAATATGGCAAAAGCATGCTTTTCATAGAGAAAATGGAGCCATGAACGAGATGACTGATTCTGAAGGGTGAATCGAAAAAAACATAGAAGCGGAAGACTGGGCGGAGCTATTTTGGAAAGCAGTTCCGCAAGCGACCATACTATAGGTGTTATCGGTTGGCCTGGCGAGATGCGTTACGAATGCGCTTATCACATCGGATCTCTAACGTGTTTTTCCATTTGTGTAATTTGTTAGATGGCGTCTAGAGATGGCGATCTTTTAGTTATTCGCACTATTTTGGCTATTTCATTTAGGCAATAATGAATTGTATTTTTCCTGATGAAGTTGGGTGTAACTTTACTTATGTGTATCATTGAAAATCGCTTTGCGAAAAGAAGTCTTGCATGTGACGTTTGATTAATTTTCTCAAGCAACATCAACGTTTACGTCGATATCAGAAGTGTCGATGAGCATCGAGATGCGTTGCTTCAGGGGCTGGATGAAACTGAAATTACAAGCTGTGTTCTAGCATATCCTACTATCTGCTGCTAAGTTTTACAATCTGGAAAACGCATAGAGCACAGTGTAGATCGTGAATAGTCCGATAATCGTTGTGGGAAACATTTCACCTGCAACGTACCAGTGTTCTAGCACCATAAAGTGCATGAAGAAAGCAAGTGAGTTTTGTGCGACAGGTCATGCATGATATACGCTTTCCATATCATCTAGTATCTTCATCTGTAAGGGGTGCATGCGGAAGCTGAGTTACTGCTTGGGATGCTGTGACCGATCGTTGCAGGCTATCAGTGAACGACACACTCGGGAGGTACTCGAGGACAGAAGGGGCAGGAAGCGCAATTTGTGGTTGTGATAAGCTGCAATTGAATTCTGGAGTGATGCCACCCTGGCAGCTGCATCATTAGAGAGCGTGCCCCTCGGCACATCTCAAATCGCTTCCAATTAGCACATGTCAAATGCATTTATTCTCCTCGCCTCGCTGAAAAAAAAGACCCTCTTCGTTTCGTTCTAAGCCTTTCCCGATCCAACCGCATTTCAGCCAGTTTCTCGTTCTGCCTGTTCACGTCCCTTTGTTGGCTCACTTTCGACATAACCTCTTCTCTTTATCTCCCCCCTCCTCCCCCACGCCCTTCTGCCTAGTCTCGTTTTGTTGCTGTTATCCATCTATGTACAATACGTGGATACCACTTCAACGGATGAAGCGCACGTCTTCATCTTCCAATACAATTTCTGCTACCGCTTTAATACGTCGTTGTAGCAAATGATAAGAAATGCAACAAAAACTTCCCGTTAACAAAGGAATTGTTTAAATTTGCTGATGATCGTGTATTTTAAAAAAAAATCTAGTACGTTTTTGAAACAAGTCGGGGAGGATTTTTGGCTGCTTGCATGCAAAATGCTAGAGATTTTGTATGAGTGAGTGACTATCGAAGAAGGAGAACGGGCTTCATCCGGTTCTTTTTACGATTTGCACACATTTTGGCTATCTCTTAGAAGGAATCAGTTTGCTTTTTTACTTTCTTGCATAAACAAATCTAATTTCTCATAGATTTCAATACGCTTACAGACGAGCAATTACTAATAAAAATGACTTCATAACGTGCACTTACCCCTTTTCAGAAGTACCCTATTTTGATTTACCAATATATCATTTTATCTCAGTTTCTTTAACTATGCACAGTCAACAAAATGCAACTTCGAGGATACATAAGGAGCCGTTCGACCGTTTGCCCCTTGATTGATGTAGACGGTTCCGGCGAATTCCACGATGTTCGAAGTCTTTTCGCCATTCTAGAATGGCTGAGCGTGAAAAAGAATAAAACGTTTCAATGGGAGAAAGGAAATTCGAAAAGATAACACTCTTCTACTGTTTGTTCTAAATCTCTGAAGGCAGACCTCCACATCAGCTCGACTCTCTCAAATATCGTAGAGTTGATGAATGTTACTACACTGGATACTATCGCCTTTTCGCCAGAATTGCTTCACTGTTTCCTTCACATTTTCCCAGCGGCAATGAAGGAGCACATGGACTGGAGGATGAGGGGAGACGGCTATGAGCAGCAAGGGAGAACTAAAAATTCCAGAGGAAAACTTGTTAGTAGAATTTTTTGTCTTTTCCCATTCAATAAATGTCAGCATTTCTTTCACTGAAACAAATTTCCCATACAAATGAAGCAGAATTTCGCCGAAATTTTCGAAGGGTGATGCAGAACTACGTTCTCAAGTTTACTGCATTGCTTGATGGTCATCTCGCAGTGGTGTCATAAGTAAATTATGCACCTTCATGAAATGACGTTTAAGTTTCCGATACTTTATTATGTGTTTATTCACCCATAGTGAATCCTGTAGCTATTAATAGTAAACCTGAAATCATGGAATCTCGCATATCTAACAGTGAGAAATTTACACTTGATTTCTCTCAGAATTACTCAAGTTGCATGTGTTGAGCACTTTTACGGAAACACCAACAATCTTTTCACAAATGCTACCGGTATTTCATTCACTAAAAATGCGAGCAAAAGAACGTCGAAATAAGCGGATTGCACACTTTTCTTATAATGACATATATCGACTTCAAATGGTGCTTGCTTAAAGAAATGTTCCATTTTTCTCGGAAGTTTTAAATTCTATGCTTCAGAATAATCTCTCTCACCAAGCAAATCATTGTGAAACTTTTTTGAATGATTTGTGCTTTCTGGCTTCGTTGAAAGAATTTTTTACAAGATTAGAACAGTATAACAGTTGTAACGAATTTCTGCTTTTTTCTCCTTTAAATATCAAGCAACCATTTCTCTCTATTTTGCAGGCAGAATTAGTTCTTATGTGACGCGTATCCTCTAAGCACGCTTTTCGGTGGGCCTCTTCATGACATAATCTCTGTGCGACGTTCAGTCAAAACATTCAACTAGCAGCTTTGCATTCGTATGCTCATTCGATTGCTAGCTACATTGTTTTTTGCTATAATCCGATCGAGAATGCAAAATGCAATGCACCCATCGATGGCCTTTCCGCCATGTGCAGTAACGATGCAAGATTTGCACTGCAAAAGGCAACGAACATTTTAACAATAATATTTTAAGAAAGCAACGTTATATGGAGGAAATAGTTGTAGTTCTGAACTTGTCAAAGCACACTTAATCATAAGAGTCGACAAATGAGCAAAAATTCACGACAGTTTTCTTAGATGCGATAGTCAGCGAAGTTCCACAGTTCACCCACGGTTTTGGAGAGAGCTATCCGCTTCTCTCTATCCCTCCAGTTTACTCTCTCATGACCGCAACCCGTTGCACGTCGGTGATTTTGTGCATGGTAAAACGACATATGTGCAGATCACAATTGCACTAAACAACTTTTTCTTCGTCACCTTTTTACACAGACAAAACGTAGAAGTATTATCTGTTGCTGTTCGCAGAAAAAAGTTTTCTAGAGCAGTTCTATCGATGTCCCTCACCCAACAAATGAGCAAAAACGCCGAGGTTCTCGGTGACGCACAGATGGTGCTCGTTAAATGGTTGCCTTCAATGTTAGCTTTGCGACAGCAGAGACTAAATGATTTATATAATAGAGAATAATGGCTGCAAATATAGCTTGGAATGCAAATTCATCACTTATTAGTGGCCATGTAGAAAAATGGCATCCACGCTTTCGTTCCCATTAGAATGTATAATTCCATCGAGCATTCTCTGATGGCAAAAAATTCCGTCGCCTATGTCCACTTCATAAAACGGTGCGATGGCTTTTCGTTTTATAATTTGCTTCATATAGAAATCTTCTCACTGATCAAATATTCCAATTAAAACAGCGTTAAAGAGCAGAATGTGATCTCAAAGACTTGTTTTGATCTTTAAATCTAATTAAACAATCTAAGATTTGTTTTACGTAGAGAATCGCTCCTTACATTTAGTGGCAAAAAGTCACGGCGCGAAGGCTGTCGCTTATTTCTGTAGTAGTGGAGGGGGTGGCGTGGTGTAATTTTGGAAAGTACTAAATAACATTTTTACGTCTCGCTCAGGCATGAGGGACGTCACTTTGGGGTACTTCATAATAAATGCCTAGAAGGCCGCTTTTCAACGGATTGCTGCTTTTTGAGAATATACACAACAACAATACAATTTGCACTACGAAACACAAAGATATGTAATTATAAGCTGTGTCTCCAAATAACTGTTTTTCCTTCGGCCTTGTTCACCAAAGACTGAAATGAGCCAGGTTTTTGTGTCATCTTGTCGACATTCTGTTCAGATGTGTAAGACGCCTTGCGTTATGCTAACGAACTTTTCCGACAGAAGACATTGCAGAGGAAGAAAATTCGATGTCGCTTAGCGAAGCCACCTAGGGCGCAAAAAACGACTGTGTTCCAGTAAAAGGTACAACGTGCCAAAAACAGCAAAAATTCTCAAGAGTTTTAGCATAGTCAAGCGGTGGTGAAATGACGGGCCCTTTCCCAAATTAAACAGGAGACTAGTATGTTTCCAGTGAGACTGCGAAGTGGAAAGAAGTGAAAATGTCTGATGCCAAATACGAGACGAACATGGAGCGACTTTAAAGACAGCTGCTGTTCGGTTGACAGGAAAAAAGTGCTGAATCCGCAAAGCACTCCACTTGGGTGACGCAGTCAACCGAATCCTGTATGCTTACTGCTTGTTCGGAATGCTCCTAATACATTCATTTCATTAGGCCTAGAGACGTTCAAAGTACCTCGATTTGCCCATGACAGACGGCGTTTTGGAACCAGACTCAGCAGCCGCAATGGCCTCTACCCTTTACCACTGGCACATTTATAAACTGGGCGCCCTTGGAACACCTCTAGATCACACGAAGCATTCGACTTTAATGTTTCGAGCGTTCCTCAGCTGAATAGGGAGGAGCAAATGTGGAAGGAAGAGGGATGAAAGCTGTCCTGCTCAGCTGGGGCTAGAGAAAGAAGCTGCATCGGAACAGAGACAGGAAATGCGAGGTCAGTCTGTCCGCTCTGCTTGCAACATCACTGCATTCTATCTCATTACGTAAACCAAACGGCTAATATGCAGAATGCCGTGCCTCACAAAGATGCGAACATGTGCACCCAATCTGTCGGTCAGCTGCGTTCGCAGCAATCATCCGACGACGCATCGCAACGCAGCGCCTGTTCAAATCGATCGGTGCGCAATGCGTTGTGCATCTGCACTGCTTTTTGGCGCACGCCTCTTCACATAGTGTGCGCGTTGCGTACGGACGTATTGCCTCAGAGGAGTAAGCACACTCTTATGGGATGGTAGCTGGGTTAGCGACGTCGAGTGTTTCGCTGGGTCCCGTTTGGCCTACGAAGCAAATTTTTCAGGTTGGTTTTCCAGTAAGAATAACCAGCCGTTTATCATCTCTCACGCACTTACACTCCTCTACGAGTTTGAGTGTGGAGTTTCACGTTCTGCTTGCTGTTGCCTTGTAGGCAAATCCATAGAGGTGCGCGTGCACAGGAACGAGGGCAAACGAGGGGCGCAGAAATGTTTGACCTAGAAATTTGAAAACAGTGTGGTTGTTACGCTACATATTGGTGAGCTATTTGAAGTTGTTGAAGTGATTGGGTTTTGACACGTTGCGGGACAATACCACTCGAAGTTACGCATGTGCGGTCGGTGAGGAGAAGCAGCACGGTTGTCGTGGCTGTGCTCGCGGCTAGTGGCATTTATTGAAGCTAGGCCCATTGCTGTGTGTTGGCATGCCCCGCCCTCGTTAATGAAATTGCGGTCCGAGAGCCACCGCAAGCGCTGCGTTCTCTTAAGCCGTCCGTGTCTGATTCGAGGCTAGCCGCTTAACTAGACCGCCTAATGATACTCACCCCAGTTTACAAGGCACGCCACCTAATGCTCATTAATATACGAATGTTGTTCGTGATGCGGCAAACGAGCTTCCTCTCTCCCTCCCTCTCTGTCTATTTGTACGCAACTTGTCAACCACTGCATGTTGAGAATGCCATCGTAGAAGACGGTGCTTGCTTGCGCGCATCTTGTTCTACTTCTCGCTTGAACTTGCTTCCTTTTTCATTTGTATTGTTTTACTTTTGTTCGGCTTGCTATGTGCGTGCACACCACCAACTTTGGCATATCCGCAACGATGACGATCGTTCACTGAAAACCACCCAGTCGACCAGTTGTTTCGTTTCGTTTTCCCCCTTGCTGACTTTTCATCGCAAATGGCAGCACCATCGTCTATGAGCTATTCCAGAAAAAGTCAAGGGCCTTGCTCAAGAGGATGCGTACACCTCTGTCGCTTGCCCCCACCCACCCCTCCCCCCTCCATCTGGGAACGCTACTGAATAAGTATCCTATGAGGAGCCATTTCTTCGAGATGGTAACCGGAGAGCGAGATTCTATTATTTTCTAGTGACAGCTGTGCGCAAGGGGCAGTTTTTTCTTGCCCGAGTAAAGCCGTATCGTAAGCACTTAAATGAAGAGCAGCATAAAAGAATACGTTTGATGCAACTTGATCTTAATTCACAGTCGGAACCACTAATCGTTAGGGATCATTGTTTTATCTACTGCAGTAGTTGTGATAGGTATGAAAGCCACTTTCCTTCCTTGAAGAGTCGAATTTCGCTTATACTTCCTACAGTACTTCGTACATTGTTTGTGCAGTTTATTTTCAATACTTGACGAGTTGTGTTATTACATGGGATCAAGCACGCGTGGCCTGCGATGGCACTATAACAGCGCGCGTTGTTCAGTGGTTGCGCTTGTGCGCTCTATAGCACTACAAAGACGTCGACGCCATTATCTATGTCGCAGCAAGTGCTCTCTCGGCCTTTTGGCTAACGGGAACTATTGTTTTGGGTGCACACGACGATTTAGCTACTTGTAGAGATCTGTTGATGCACTTGTTGGTTACGAATGGCTTGACGTTACAGCTAGCGTGGCTGTAGCGGATGGTGAGTGGGACGAGGTGGAGTGGGAGGCCTTAATGTTGGTTCTTTGTGTGCGAATATGAAGAGCACAGGCTTGAAGCTAGTGCGTTCGTCGTAGCAATCTAGAACGATGTTTTGTGGGAGCGCAAATGGCGTACACAGCTCGTACTTAGCACAGTGTGTATGTGTGTGTGTGTCTTTGTGTTGCATATGTAACGCGACTTCGCCTTGCTGAGTATAGTCTGCTAACCAATTTCAGAACATGCAGGCGCTCTATCAGCTGACGGCGAGCGCAACGCCACAGGCTTTCCAGACACCTGGTCAACCGCCTATCGGTTTAACAGCAATTCAGCAGCTAGTCCAGAGCGGTGTCTCGCCGGTGCTTCTGCAGCAGATCCAGGCAGCCCAGCAGCAACAGCTCGCCGCTGTATCGGCTGGTTCGTGCATCTACTTCCTTTTTTCGTTACACCTTTGTTGTTTCTTTAATAGCGCTCGCTCCTAAGCATTTCTGTACTGTACGGCACGCGGTGACTCAAAGCCGTCGAGCAGCTAAGACACATCGAGCGCGAGGAGTGAAGCTGAGGGTACATTCATTGAGGTTCTCTCATCGGTCACCACAGCGACGCTTCGTATAGGCGACATATGAGTGCTATTATCTCATCGACTATATGAGGCGTTCGGGGAATGAGTTATTATCCTGTTTGATTTGGTTACCTTCTAACGGGTTGCTCTGCAAGTTTGCGGCATTGCTGATTTTACAGCATCCGCTCTCGCGTGGCAAATCTGCATGTGCTATGTTTAGAATATGTAATGTACATATATATATATATATATATATATATATATATATATATATATATATATATATATATATATATATATATATATATATATATATATATATATATATAATGTACAAATTCTGGAATAGTGTTTTATTTATTATTACTGCATTGTATAATCAATCACTTATTTTGTTCTTCGTACTTGGGTACCTAAGGGCTTGAGTCTTTGCTGGGGGTGGATGTTGTTCATGCTGATGAACTAGGTTTGATGTTGCTGGCGTTTGATGATTTGATTAGTATTGCAATCACATATCGTTACAAGAAGCTTTTCAGTTTCCCACAAAATGGAAATGACATTCGTGCGAAATTTTGCATGCCTGCCTAATGCTTCTTTAATAGTTTTAACTGAATATTTGTAGTCCATTTTTCTCCGGAAGTGTTTTCTTCTTCCGAATGCAATATAACTTTTTTCTTGTCCACGGTGCATTAAAATATATTATCCCCCCACTTTCTTTTCAAAGTTACGTGTGCCATCCAATATTCTTTTTCCCGGACGTTTACCTAAGGCTTCATGCTGTTCAGAAATTCTGAATCTGAAAGCGATGGGAAAGTTGTTTTGAAAAACGTATTGGCAAATTTTTTTTAGCAGGGAATCGCAAAGGTCACATTCTTCATCCTAAAAACTCCATGAGAGAGCTGTTGAAGGCTAAATTCTTCGATTTGTTATCAGTTTGAAGTTTGCATTTCCATTTTTATTTACTGAAAGTATTCGTTCCGAAATTTCTTAATACGGCTGTTGCAGACAAAATTTTGCAGCGTATATCCATCGAAGTACAGGCGAAACGAAGAAAAAAAGCGAATTAGACATAGTGTGATGTGTAACTGCCTCGTTTTATTTCGTCGATTCGGCTCCAGCACCCCCCCCCCCCCCATCCCTGCCCTTCTTCTTCTGCAGGAATGAGCTTGCGCCAGACAGATTTGTTGCAGAACAAGGGATAATGTGAATGTTTGATGAAGGTAGTTGTTAGGATTTATTCAACGTTGTTCCATAGTTAGCTTTCGCGCAGTCCATCAATAACAAATGCGTTGCGTACGTAAACGTGCTTCCTGCGTCATTCCCTGCAAAGATTTCTCTCCTGCACAGCATAGTCAGTGATTTGCACGTAACGATGATGTCAAAACTGATAATTAATCACATTTGCGGGATTCGATTCGATTGTTCTGATGCAATGTTTATAGGCAGATAGGCTACTTTGTGTAGTCCTTCATATGAAAGGTTCTTCGTGAACCATTTCCGAAGGTTGGATGCCGTATGCATTTGATATTGGACTTGACGTTAGCCAACAAATTTGAGGGAATGCGCCTAGAAAATAATACTGAGGGTTCTGTAAATTGCCAAAGGCAGTTTGAGAACTACTGGTCACCGATGAACATGCTGGCTGACTGGCAATAGGCATATGGGTACAATGACGATATGAGACGGTTAAATTTTCACATGAGAGTTTGTTAAATGATCGAAGATCGGTGGTTCACTGTGATTTTTGCTGAAAGGATTATTCTTGCATTTTGCATCTTCAGTTGCCCAAATTCGGCCAAATGTTTCGTATGCTTTGCATGTCTGAAGAAATGTTAAAGGCTTATCCGCCGCACGTCACTCCCTTTTTTTCTGCAGAATTCCCATGACGCACTTGCCTCTCCAAGTTTATCCTTTCATTGTTGTTTATGTTTGCTGAGGGTCATCTATGCACAAATGCATCAAATGCATTATGTTGTTGAGCATCATACAGGAGCACTTTTTGCATCGGACGAGAAGGCGCGTCCGGAATGTACGTGCTCCCCCATCATTTCATCCCGTAGTTTTCCAACGTTTTATGTCTCGGTGTCGAAGTTTTCGTTCTTCTACAGATTTTCGTTCTTTCTCCCCTTTCACTCTTTCAGTAATGAATATTCGGAGTTTTTGTTCACCCGTATTTCTTACCTTGGAGTTGATGCGTCTTCTGTAAGTGTTTTTACCTGTATAAGGTGGTGGACAGTAGATTTCAGCATTATGGTGCTATCGGAGTTTGGGCAATAAATGTATAACTTTTATGATAGGTACACCGGTGCGCATATTTAACCTGCAGTCGATCACATTCATACTTTCCATATTGCTTACTTACCACATCTTATAGTTTCCTGAAACCTTACTGCCAATGGATCGCACTATTGCTTCAAGATTCGTTTGTTCGGCTTCTCTTAGAGGTTGCATCGTGCACGTTCCAGTTCATCCATGCTTATTTGAAGCTGCTGTCTGTTTTTTCAAAGTAGTATTCGCGAACCAGTTCATGTGTCCTGAAACCGTGTTTATTAGCAGTAGTGACATAAGCAGGCTTGCCTTTTATGTTTTCATTTGCGCAGCGGCTCCCGTTTGAGGATGGTCGTCACCACACGTCGATTTCGGAATGAGGCAGTGATCTAACAGGAAGGTTCGAAGGGAAGAGCGGATGGGGGAAAGATGTTGAGGCCGTAACCAAACCTTGGCATTTGGAGCGGCCGAGCTCATCGACATGTATTTTTATGAATCATGTGGAATATTTTTGGCCAGAATATGGTTCTTCACTTTATCGTGCAAATAGATCAGTGTGGACTTTGTAGATAGAGCATAATAAAGCGATCAGACTCGATAGTTTACTTTTAGGGTATATCACAGACGCTTCCTTTGGCCTTTCCCTTCAGGGCATGATTATCCCCTTGGATTTTCCGTCGCATTTGTATTGACTGTGTGATTGCTTTTGATCGAAATTTAGTTTCGTTGAAAGTTATTGCCTAATTAGTCTGCCAAACGACCTCCATCTCTACCATTTCATTTCTTAAAGGCAGCTATGCAATGCTTTCTTTATTTTCTAATGTATACTGGTCCATGGCTCTCGGTCGTTGCAGCTTCCATTATGTGAAAATTACTGATTATGTGCTGGAAAACTGTGATCAGTTTGCATAAGATTTGAAAAACGAATCCTTATGCTTTACGTAAAAAAGTAGTCTGCAAAGACAAACTAGCGTTGTTTCGAAGTGTTTTTTGGGAGCAAAATGTGCAGTATAATATTGTCGTCTTTCACCGATTCACTTTTCATGTCTTTACTGCCCGTTTGAGGTTGATGGACGAAGTGTGTTCCTTACCGCGTTTACCTCATTATCCTGTTGTTGGCGTTTTTTGCATTTTTTAAAAACACATTCATCTAATGTCTGGAATCCATTCGGCAGTTGTAGCGAACAAATTCTTAAAAGCTCTATCGGCTGCAACGGTTATCTGACTTTTACGAACTCATGCCTGATGATTAACTCCTTTTCAGCCCTAACTGTCTTTCTTTAAAATAGTTATTGGCAGAGGATAGCAGTGTGGCATAATCGCTGTGTCGCCAGCGGAAATGACCGTTTTGAAGTGCAACGTCATGAAGGCGAACGGCATACAAATAGCATGGAATGGTTGAGGAGGCGACTTTATTGAGGAGTTGGATGCGCTGAGTTCCCAAAATGCACGAGAGCAATGGTTTTTAGCTACAGGAATATGGGTATTTGCTGGCCTTGGAGGGATTCTGTGAAGGTGATAGCGATCCTTTGATAGACTATTGCGCAACTCTTTCTTTCGTTGAAAGGGCCATCTCGGTGGCATGCAGAATACTTGGAAGCTGTGAGACAGGTTTGATGTGTTTTTATTTGGAACAAGTCGCTTGGAGACGAGCTCCCGCCCACTCCTCTCCCCCTCCCTCCTCCCTCCCCACCTTCATCCACTCCTCCCTTTCCTTTCCCTCAGCTTTAATTAAGATGCAACAGAAATGCTTGAAATAGAATGATGAGTGTGATTTCGAGGTGGGTGAAGGTTTAGGAGCTTGTGAGAGGCCGATATCATTCGACCAAAACGAACTGTGAGAGCCACAAGTGATGGCGAATAATCAGCGAATGTTGAATTTTGTAGCAAAAATGCTAAATCATGTTGAGGTGAACTGTGTTCTTCCGCAGGAGTAGTATATAAGGTGCATATGAACTGAAGGGAAAGACGCAAAATTTCACCTTCATCGAAGATATCATTTTATTCCATTAGAATATTTTATTTCCAAAGGCTGATTGCAAATTCATCATTCGGCGGAAGCATATCTAATTAAGAAGAATGCAAAAAGCTGAGCCAGCTGAAGGCAAGCGCTATTGATGCCTCAAGGATACCACGCAGTTTCGATCACAAATTGTTCAGCACAATATCCTCCTGCTCTTTGATTGACTGTTGTGATAAAGCCTTTTTCCAAATATGACTGCATCCTCTCTATCGATCATTTCTTTTACCAGTTTCAATGACTTCGTTCAAGAACTCGACTATCTTTGATATCGTCGCCATCTCGGTGGCTTTAAGATTAGCAGTTAATTGTTGCAAGCACTTTTTTGCTTGGATGTTTTTCTGGAGCGAGAAGCAATTCACAGCTCCCCAGTTCTTATCGTTCCACTTCTAAACACGAATATCATATAATATGTGATGTGCGCTTAGCGTGACAGGATGATTTTTTTAATCGCAGGTGTATCAGCATTAAAGAGCGATCGACTTCTTAAGTAACGATTGGCTGTACGTTCCCAAAGTCGTGGTTTTTTTTTTTCTATTGTGCTCTTCGGTTTATTCTTGCACATTATAACTTGGAGAGATTTTATGAGTGGGAGTCATAAAGACGGTTCATCTATCTTTTGACGGGTTGTATTTGTCGTCGAGAATTTTTGACAACAAATCTTTCATCGTTTATGTTTTCAGATGCTCAGAATTTTGTGCTTTCAGAGTTTTGCTTTTTCCAATGCGATACCATAAGTCCTCAAGTTACTCGTTTACGCAATGCAGCTGACTTGTTATATTCAGCGATGTACGCCCCATAATATTTTCAAAAGTGACTGGTGTTCTCATAAGCAAACCCGAGAAAATCATTAAGAGTCGTTTCTTTTATTGCTTCCGTTTTACTGGAAGGAATGTTGCTTTTTTAAAGCAGCTTTATCCAGAGAAGCAGTTTTATTTTGAGGAGGCGTAAGCTTAGATTTTCTGTCTTCGCGAGAAGAAAATCTGAAGAAATTTGAATTTTCGAGACTCTTACGCTTCATTAACCTCGTTCGTGCTTTCTGTAATCTGTTTAGTACTTTGTTCAGATGGGCTGATTATTTCTTTAGGTTGTATCATTCGTTGATCGTCTTAGGAAGGGTTTTTTTGAACAATAAAACAAGGCGGTAGTCTTCAAGAATAGTGACAATTTGATGAGTAAAAGTCAGGTTTAGCGAATCGCCGAATTTCCATAGTTCCACAGCACTATATGGTGCTCTGGAATTTCCAAACTTCTAGACTCTCACCTGTTTAGACTCAAGGCTGGGCTGGACGTGAGCACGTTTGTAACTTTATTGGCTTCATTGGCGATTGGAATCGATTGCAGTTGGTTAAACAGAGAGCGTTGTGAAATTCTAAACAGCATTAAATGTGTCATCTGGTGGTAGCGTGACCGGGTTGACTGTAAGGAAATGTGTACCTTATTGTTCTATCCCCCCCCCCCCCTCCCCCCTTCGCCTCACCTCCGCCCCGTCTTCTGGAACCTGAAATGAGGAGCACTATCCTATTTGTCTTAAAAAATGATTTTATCAGTATATGAGATCATTGTGTGGAAGAAGGGAGAGGAGTATTTGTGCGTTTCGGGTACAATGTGCGCGTGATTAAGCATCCCAGCTTTGACGAGAGTATGGCAGCTGCCCACCGGCGCACTGCTAGCCGTACGCCTATCGCAGATACAGCCACTCAGAGTGTTTACCCAAATGAGTCCCACCAGGAAGGGAACTACTGCAGCGAAGAGTTTTCGCGACCAACACTTACACTCAGTCAATTAATTCACTTCCTAACTGTGCGGCACATTGATTTGTTGGCGACGTTCGCTGTACACAAAAAGAAACTCGCTGGGGATGTGGTTGGAATGAGATCAACGATGCTTTCTAACTGCAGATGTATACTCACTCACAAAATTTGAAACCTTAAGGCAAACATCGGTTTTCTCTTCCGACAGCGGGGTTTATAGGAGATGTGTTTAGCCGGAATTTGCAAAAATATTTGACTGAAGTTCATAGGGTTCGAACAGTCGACTTCTGTGAAAGAAATTCCTATCCTAATTTAGTGGAAATGAAAGTTGTTGTTTATAGGTGATTTCTTCCAGCTTCCCCTTCAAATTTCCACTTTTTTGCTGCACGGTAGTGGAAGAATATCGAATTTCTCGCAGAAATGCGTCGCTAAACTGAAGCAAAAGGTTTGCCGATTTAGGAAAAACATCCTGAACGGCTCTTATTGAAGTTTATTCATCGTTAGTATTGTTTGGTTCTCGCCGCAGTATCGAATGTGCAAAGGATAATGGCTTCGTTAAGACTGATTCATTGCATCGGATCCGTTAGCGGATATCAGCCAAATAACCAAACCATCAGTGGCAATAGTCGTTCATTTATCCTTGTGTGATTAAAGCCACGGATTTCCCGTCGGTGATTTTCTGTTCAGCTCGCAACTTGCAAAACGTCTTACTGTTTCGAATTTTTCTGTTGCGTTTTCGATCCGAGCAGCGGAGTTGTCTAATTGCCAACTTCAGTGGAATAATCAAGGCGCTGTTCATAGTGGTGCAGATAGAAGTGTTAGAAGGCAGCGATGTTGACTGTGATAAGAAGTTAGTTGCCATCATGACACAAGGGGGAGAGATTACCTGCGACATTCTGCATAGACTTAGATGCATCTCCGTTTTGGTCATGTTATCATGCGACAGAGACATCCTGTGGGAAACATTGCAAATGTTTCATGCAAATTCGCATTGCAGCTGGCACTTCTTCTTGATGTCTTTTGCTATTATTATCGCAAACATTTCCTTTCGCGACGGAAACTGCTAAAGGGGGAGGAGGTTATCGGCGTGGAAAATAGTAAGGAGGGAAAGTCAGTGAGAAAATTTGGGAATCATTTTAGTCACAAGGAAACGGGTGGCTAGTGGGACTGGTATTATTTCTAATTCCAGTGTCTATAATCATAGGTACTGCAGTGCAGAATTATTCAAAAAGTTAGATGGGTGTCGATAAAAAGCAAAAAGTCATTCCGGGTTTAACGATTTCTGCGTTTAATAAGAGAGCTCATGCGCGAGGCTCTTCCTTTGAGTATGAAGAGCATATACTGAAGTTTAGTGTAGATGTGTAGGAGTGAGGATGAATGGAATTCGATTGTTGTGATAACCATTGGGCTGCTGAAATAAGTTGAAGCACTTAGCGATAGCTGGAGCTGTCACCGTGGAGGGCAGAGAGGAACCACAGAAGTGCGCCGCACGCAACTATCCAAACAGCAGCGGCGTCACTTTTTGTCCTTGCTAACTGAGCCGTTTCAGTCGCGCAGCTGCGCACTGATGATGCTGATGCTTGTTTCGTGTTTCGTCGTGGATCGCCTGCTCATGTGGGTAGATATCTTTTTCTTTATTCGATCGTTCGTGTTTACCTGGATTTTCAAGGAAATTTGCATATTGATGTTGCAGATTGTGCAGCCGGTCCATCACACGTTATATTTATCGCACAGCGCTATTATGTTTATCTACTTATTTTCGTGAAAGAATGCTCGCACGATACTGACGCGAACATTGTAACTTGTTGACAGCTTCGAAAAATGTTTCTCCCATACGAAAGGTTTCAGCTACGTTCTCCGAATTTCGCTGGAGTAGAAACCGTGATGATTCGATGGTCAGCGGGAAGTTACCGATTTGGAAAATAGCAGGACGGTTTCCTCGTGCTCTTTACTGATAGATTCAGCCATTAACAACTGCTACTTGGTTTTGCAAATTCACAGCCACCTGCTACAGCTAGAATTTTCTCAGCGATTTGTTCGTTTTCGGGCATCTGCGTCAGAAATCTTTGCACTGATGAAGTCGACAGCTTTTAGAGTTGAGACTGATAACTGCAGTTCCTGTGATCCATGTACGAAGAATTACCGAGCCCAACTTACTGCGTTGAATCGATGCACTGTCATTGTGCAGCCGAGATCTCCCTTTACTAGTGTCGGTTATGACAGGTGAGAAGCAGTTTCCTCTGTCACTACTGCAGTTGTTTTGTAGTAGTTCTATGACAGCTTGAGCATCCTACTCTGTGTTATTGCTCCCAGTCAGCAACACTTGCGAAATTCTTGCTGTTCACATATGAATACCGTGCAGTTATGCGCTTCATAAATCACTCACTCTTATAGAGGAATTTCAAATTTTGCTAGTGGCCATGTCTATGTTATTTTTTATATTTTGAATTAGTAAGAATGCCATATTCGAAGGGGCTCCATTAACACCTTTTTTGTTTTGTATTAAATGAGCAGCAGCGTTCAAAAACGCAGTGGGGGTTGGAACACATTTTACTGCGGCGAAATAATGTTGCTGGCACCCTATGGAAAGGGGAATTGAGAAGCATTTTCTGAGATTTCGAAATGAATCAACACAAGTTGATGAATCTTTGATGATAAACACTTTTAAACGTAGTTTCTGTATGTTTCTTTGTTTTTTTTTTTTTTTTTTTTTTGATGCAGACGCCTCGAAGTAGGGGCTTGAAGAGCATTTTTAGCGAAAGCGAAGGTTCACCATGGTGCACATGGCATACTGATTTTGAAACTTTTTTCTTCTCTGATTGTCCTAAGCTTTCTTCTCTGCGCCTACCTTCGAAAAAAAAATGTTTTTTGGAGGAGGGAGACAAGGAAAGTATCATCAGTCGTGTTTCTCACTCCTCCATCCGCTCCCCTCCTCCCTTTCCTTCCTCTCTTCCTTCCCTTCCTCGATCTCCCGACCTCTTCTGGCCTTACTTCAGTCATGGTTCTCTAATGGTGGCTCGGTATATTCTTCCTAGCTTCCTGCCTCTTACTTGTGGCACAAATAGTTTGCTCAGCAAGAATCACTGCGGAATTCTTCACATCCGTACATCTGTACAATTGACCAGTCTTAGAAATCTTTGTATCTGTAATTGCAATATTCACACGCTTACACACTTCAGGCAACCTTGATTCTTATCAGGACTTGAGTTTCATTTTGAGGCGATGAAGCATGAAATTCCTCAGCATGTAAATCTGTCAAGGAGCATTGAATCGGTTGTTCTATTTCAGTCACTGCCACGCTTGTCTTATTTTCTGCGTCGGGGATTTATGACCGCCAACAAACACAGACATGCTTTCTCACACAGGAGTTTTTGCATGAAATTCAAGCAGGCAGATTTCAGTGGAGGTAGGATGTGAGCACATTTTATCGTGCACACAAAACCATTCCACTCCACACTCTTTCCTTTCTCGCAACATTGACTGCATTATTTTCTTGACAGCGTTTTATATTAGAGGTGGTAGAACTTGAAAGAGTAGAGTTCAATCAAATCCTTTTGCTTCCACCGGAAACATGATTCGATGTTGTCGTTGCATTATTTTGCGGATGGTTATTGATGATGGGGCTTGCACACCAGCAAAATCCGCTGTTCTAGACGTGCGCTGATATTGAGCAGGGGGACTTGGCGAAAAAAAAAAATAGAAGAGATTGAGTACAATTCTGGCCACTTTTGAGAAACGAGGCGACATTCGAAACAAAGCGCCTGAGGAAGAGCAACAGCCGGATCCTTGAGCTTTGTGGAATGCGTTTTTGAAAGATCTTTTGTCGCCTAATGACCAGTAGTTGCATGCACGTAGGGTCTAGGTCCTTCATTGTCCTTGCATACGTAACTAAGTGTGCGTCTGTGGTAGTGGAGCTTAATTTTCTGAGCAGTGTGCATGTGTGTCATATTACATATGCAGCTAATTGATTGCAGCAGGGCTCCTTGCATTAATAAGTGCTCATCACCATCGCAGTAGAAACTTTTTGGATTTTGAGTTGTAGCTTTTTACAGATAAGGTTTTTGAAATGTTTATGTCACCTTTCATCACCATTTATTGTCATTGTAATGTAAGAGAGCGGTCGAAATCTATTGTCAGTAAAGTGAGGGGACTGACATGATCAGGGAATACGCTCACGCGTTTGTGGGCAGATGCATGGTACAGCAGCCGACTGCAATTCGGTTTAATGAAGCTCAGTTCGAAAGCGACGTGCTCGTGATTTACGTGGTGTTAGGCACGTCTCTTACCTTCGGTGTGTATGTAACTGGGCAAATATGGCGTCAGATACTTGCCCATAAGCTTGTAATTTATGAGTAGACACGTTTATCATCTGCGCGTTCACAGTTTTTCTGGCCAATGGGGGGTCATTTCAATATTTTTCCGGATATTGCACTGTTGTTTAGAAATGTGAAATTCCAACAGAGGCTCACACGAAGGCCTACATTAGCCAAAAATCGGCAAGCCGATCAGTCCTTTGTTCGCGGTTGTGAATGCCGATTTTCGACCTGCAGTTGAGAGCGCATATTTTACATCTTGATTCTCGAGACGTTGCAGATGCTAGATGAGGGGAATCATTTTCGATCTGCTCAGTTCGAGCGTCAGTGATGTTACCTCAAATAATATCGTTGCTCACTTACAGCTGTTGCATCATGTCCCAACTGATATTTGCTGCAAGGAAACAAAACTAGAAATTTGCTGCTTCACGCTTTTGTGTGGTGATGATTTTGAATGGGTAAATATATGCAAAAGATATTCATTGCAGCAGCAGCAATGCACCAGCAGGCTGGAATGCTGGCTGCAGCCCCAACAACGGTGACGTCGATGGGGAGCGTCGAAGGCGACAAGCAAGATGAGAACCAGATCTCTCGCGAGCAATACGACTTGCAGCTGCAAATGCAGATGGCCGCTGTTGCTGCAATCGGACCCCAAATGCCTCCTCCCTCATCGGTGGTATGTTTTGTTTGCTTTTATACATAGATATGATGGAAGTGCAACTGTGCGACCTCAGTAATCTTCTGTTTTCCAGTTGTTAATAACCTTGCGAGGATCAAAGGCTGCTTTTAGTTCTCAATGGTTTTTAAAGGTCCCAAATTTGCCTGAAATGCATAGAAAAAATTTCGCCAAGGACCAAGCCAAACGCAAATCTGAAATGTTTGAAAGTATTCTTATGGATGAGGTGGATATCCTTGCTTGAGTTTGATGGAAAATCTCGTCCGTCCCCTGTTTACTGGAGTAGAAGGGGACGTAAGGCTTGGAACAGCACTTTCTGGATGATGGTGAAGGAACGATGCTCCTTCACCGCCAAAAAAAAACCCCTGTCGTTGCATTTTCATCTGAGCAGTTCAATTTTAGCAGTACCGCAAGTGTTTCCGGTCCACCTTATAGGTCGTACTCGTCGTTCTTTTTCCCTATCATCTCCGATGCAACACCGACGGCACTATGTTACTCGTTCCCGCAGAGGGACAGGGATACGTCGTGTTCTGCGTGGTAATAACCTGACTTTGTGTAAGTAATGGATGTGCGTCCTCAGTAGAGTTGAGTTGATGATATCCATGAAGTGTGTCTTGGTGGAGGGGGAGAGGTTCATTCCTTTCCCTGTGAATTTTTCAGTGATTTGGTTTTTTTTGAGGCACAACCGCAACCGCCTACCGCCAATGTGTTGACGACGCCAGACCCGTCGACATCGGCGAATTCGTCGGACGGTGCGCCGAAACGTCTTCATGTCTCGAATATCCCATTCCGGTTCAGGGATCCTGATTTGAGAGCCATGTTCGAAAAGTATGGACCTGTGACTGATGTGGAAATCATCTTCAACGAGCGTGGAAGTAAGGTACGCTGTTAACGCTACTTACACGCCTTTCAATTTGATCGTTGCTATGCGATGATCTGCTCAGGAACCGACGGTGCCCGTTTCTAATTTTGCGTTGAATCGAGTTTTGTGTTAGTACATTTTCGTACCTCCCATCTCATAAGCGTCTTCAGTTGATGGTTTTCTCTTTTGTTAAAATCTCCACATCAGTCAGTAATTAATAGGGGCAGATGAATAATGGAACGATGATTAAGATGTCGAGGAGTGCTGCTTTTAAGGGATTTGGTTTCGTGACAATGGAGAAGGCAGCAGACGCCGAAAAAGCACGTCAGGAATTGCACGGCTCATCGGTTGAGGGACGAAAGATAGAGGTAAGCAGGACACGACCGGCTGCGTTCTGGTGCTCTCTCTGCTCCCATGCTCTTCGCAGTTTTGTGCTGCTAGCAGCTGCTCTCGCTAGCTAACACATCTTTTAAAAGAACAGGCAACTTGTTCGCTGCGTGCACGTTCAACGAATAAGGTTGTAACTTGCGTTTTGTTGTCGATTTCAAGAAAAGAGGAACGATGCGAAGGTGCTCTTGCTCTCTCACTGCATCCTTCTAAACCGTGCACCAAGCCATTGCAGACCCTTCGCAAACTTTTGATAGGAATAATTTTAGACCAAGTATGTTGGAAAAGAATACCTGCGAGCTGCTGTAATTATGGAACTGCATCTAATTTTGATTTTGTATTCGCTTCAAGGCTCGCCGATATTCAAAAAATTTCTCGGGCAGTGGCTCTTTGGTCTTAGGGGGTGCTTGGGAGGGAAAAATCTTTAGATTGATCGCAGCCAAAAATAAATGCCCTGTTCGTTATCCTTGGTCCTTAGGCACGTTCCCATGCAAATCTAAGACCAAAAATAGCTCGGTGCCATGGACACATTAGCTCCATTTTTTTTTTTTGGAGAAGGGAAGGGTAATGGTGTTGGGTCTATGTACTTATACTGATTGCTGTATGAATTTGATTGCAAGAAGAATTTCGGTTCCGATTTGTATTTCAAAATGTTTATGTCGAGCAGTCAGCTGGGAATCGTTTGACTGGTTTCGATCTGTTTTTTTTTTCGGTAGTTCTGAAAGCGTTTGCTTATAGCTCTACAGCCGAACAAACAGCTTGAAGTGTTTTGTTCATACAGGTGCAATAAAAAGAGCCAAATGTTGGTGGATGGTGGAAGGTGCACTTGCTTGTTGCGTTGTGTAACTTTTGTCCGACCGTGTCGTGCCGAGTGGGGCTGGCTGATTGTATGCAAGTGGTATGACTAACGAGAGCAGTTGTGTTGCCACTTTTGTATATAAATATACACATATTTACATACACATATATCAATGCATCCATTTGTGATCAGCGGATTATTTTTTTGGCATGACGCTTCACGACGTTCTTCACGTTTAAGCGGAAGGGCACACTCAAATTCTCGTCCTAAGTGTGTTTTTATCTGCAATGCTTTACACCAGATATTTTTGCATCCAGTTGCATTCGACTAATACCTATATTCATTCTCCATTTAGGTCTTCTACAACCAACTTTTCGCCTTGGCTGCATGAACGAATTTATATGATAATGGGAATGCGTAGACGGCTCCTCTTCGGCATCATTAGCCTTTGCTCCCGTTTTGCCCATCGTTGCTCCATGCTCCCCTTTCCCACCAGGCTGGCAATAATCACACTGGGATATGAAATTCCATTATTCTGTTGGATCGCAGGTCTTAAGCTGCAATTATGGCACTTCTCGACTTTATGGCACAGGCAACGCATGCGCCCATTAACGATCGTCCGTTCTTTATATATAATATAATGTTTGGTGTTTGCCGAAAACAGAGTCGACTGGCTTCTGAAAGTTGCTAAGGGTGAAATGCGTGGCGTGTGCTGTTAAGTTGAGCGGTGTCGTTCTAATTTTGAGCACATAGATGGAATTTGCTCTAATTTCTCGACTGCTGCAAAATGCGATCGCCTCTCAGTAGAGTGTGATATGGCGCCGAACTGAAATGGCCTCCACCGCTTTTCTTTATCGTTTATTCTCTGGCTCGCATGTAACTAGTGCCGTTTGGGTGGGTATTGGCACGGAAAGAGGGCGTCACGCTAATAGACGACTTTTTGAGGTGAACTGTGCCACAGCTCGCATACACACCAAGAAGCCGAAGGTCGCACCCGGTGAGCCGACATCTTTGTTTTTCCCTTCTGCATAGTGTTGTTGGTTTGGTTTTCATTTTTGATGCGGGCACTCCGCCATGTGCGCTTCTTGCATGGCTCTGAGCACATTGCGCTCCGCTTCGCCGTTCTGCATTTTCGTGGGTTTTTGTGGAGGTTTTTGCTGGCACGCGCATTCATTCATGGCGAGGTGTGCAGTAAAACAATGCATTTCTTGGATGTATTCACGCGATGCAGCATCCTTACACATAGGATACCTGCGCGACTTATAGTCAGATCTTTTAAAACGATGCTCACTCATTATTGAGGTAGCGAACGACCTTCGTTCGACCTGGCGGTGATTTGTGAGGACATCCGACGAAGTTTGTCGGATTTGTTGATGCCGTATAATAGTTGAAGCGCTCATAGCGCATAGGCTGGAGCTGGTGTTGAATATGCACTGTGGATCTAGTTGGGCAGGTATGTAGACGACCAAGTGGTGGGATTGCATTGCGCAATATACAATCCAAGAAATGCAGTTAAAGTGAAGCAAACAAACGAGGCCGTTCATGTTGAGAAGGCGAAGCAGAGCAATAGTGCTTTTCAAGCTGTTTTTTTGTTTGTTTCTTGATAGAGTATTTTCACGTGTTGCCCCATACCCATATGTGATGTTGCTAGCGCATGTGAATTCAACGAGGGCGTGTGTTGGCGCGGTGCTGTTTTGCATTTGCATGGTGTCCTTTCAACGGGGACTGAGCAGCAAGCAAATGTTTAGAGCGAAGGTTCGTTTCATTGGAGTTTCGTTTAAGAATTTTTACCTGTATTCTTCATTTGCTCCATAAATTTCTTCCTTTATTGCTACTCGTTGTTCTACCGTATTACCAGTTTTGACGTTATGTCGTAATTTCACAGTTTCGGATGGTCTTAGCTGTTATTTTCCTCTATGATCACCTTTTCGTGAACGCAGCAAAGATTGGTCGAGATCTGAAATGTGATCAGTATTACCATATTGTCATGAATTGGGTCGGCTTTTTCATCGAAGATTTGTGAAGATGACTACCAAAATGACTTTTCTAGAGTAGCTGCCAAAGCATAGAATAGGTAGTTTGCACTATCAGTAAGTCGATGCGAGTAGCGATCGTTGGCGTTCTTGAAGTTCGCAGCGTGCAAAGTTAAAGACGTCATATTGACCTGAACAGGAGTGGATATCTCTTGAGAGAATGTGAAAACCGGCTAGTATAAAACGACGAAGTGCTTCTGTTGCTGCTGTGTGCGCGACGTGATCACCCAACTATCTTGGTAAAACTCATTTGAAATTTTTGTAGTGATTTCACTCAAGGATCTTATCTATCTGCATTAAACATGTGCGTAACGCGTATTTGCAGGTGTCGTCGACGCCAACTTCGCGGTAGCAGCTCTACAAGGTGCTGCGCTGCAGCAGGCAGCTGCGGCAAATCGCGCCATGTATTTGCGTAGTCCACTGGCACAAGCACTGGCTGTGCGTAACCTACAAGGATTGGGAATCCAGGGGCAATTGGCAGCACTTGGTGCCCAGCAACAACAGTTTCCGTTCATGGCACCGCTTGCCGCTCATATGCAGAGTCAGGGTTTGTTACTTGGAAGTGCGCAGCTGCCTCAGGCTGCGCAGCATGTCCAACAAGCCTACGATCCAAACGCGCTTCTTACCGAACAGGCTCGTCTGCAGCTCGCTGCTGCACAAGGTAGCTTTACTATTCCGGCTCGTGATCCTGGTTTATGCGTTCTTTGGGTAACTATCCTTGTCTTTATGTCGACTAATGCTCTCGTGGCCAGCGATTGCAGGCCTAGGCGGGCAGCTTTAGCCTATAGGGCACTCGCTGCGCATGAGCAAGGATGCGCACAGCAGGTGATGAAATGGAAGGGATGTGGAAACGGGTTGTTGAAGGACGAAGATGCAATTTCTTCAGGCGTTCTCAGCTTTTATTTGTTTGCGTGGTTCTATTTTCCCAGCCATCATTCTTCTGAAACGGACTAATCGTTGTTTTAGAATGGTCCTAATTGGGAAATTTCGAAGCATAGCTTGAAATAGAATAGCTTTGCCAGACGCTGGATTGAAATGATTTCCCAAAGCTGTTTCTGGCTTGAGTGCCTGCTTCAGGGCGCTTTACCAGCTGCAGCGCTAAAATAATTGCCCTGTTTTGCTTCTGATAGTAAAACTCCGTGGCAATTTTGACAGCCATCCATCCTTCCATTGAGTCACTGACGTGGGCGACTTCTCGCTTACGCTTTGAGAACACTTTAAGTATCTGTCAGTGTCGATAAGCCTTACTGGTGATATATTTCAATTTATTTTTGCAAGATTCTCACGGACGCATCCGGACTACAAATTTCAATTTGTGCACTTGCTTAGCGCTGTTTTTTTCTGGCGGACTTGAGTGTTGTTGCGCTCTGAAATTATGTCGTATAGGCTTGCCTCCTGTCGACTAGTTCATCCACATCCTAAGGATTGTTTGGTAAATTGTCGATTTTATTAGTCTTGTTTATTTATTTTGTCAGACAACAAAGCTGCCGAATTTTTGCCGAGAAGCGGGAATATTATTTGCGGTTTTCGTTTTTCCATTCGGTCGGAATAATGAAGCAATTATTAGAGTTATCGCGGTCGCTAGGAGTTGTTTATTCTCTGTGCGGTGAGTGAGTAGGTGAGAGCCATTGCTGTGTTGAGAGATCTGTGCTGATTTGTGCGCATGCATTAACCACACGTATGTCAAATGGCTGGTTTGGGACGAAGGGTGATACTAACACAGGGGGAGCATGGAGAGCTCCTGTTCGAGCATGTTCGTCTCTTGCAGTTTTCGATGTTTGAGGAGAACATTGCATTATTAAAAGAACTTTTCGGAGTGAGCAGCAAAAATAAAACATGCAGCATTCTGATGTATGGTTGCCTCAGTTTCACAACATTTAGCCTCCAGTTAAATCGTGGATCGCCACTAAAATCTTGAAGTGCATATATCTGAGGCCTTCACTCGGTGGCAAAACGTGCCGAAGTGCACTGTAGTCGTAGCATTTTGGAGCCACTGAATCATGAGCTATTGATGTTAAATGACTGTGATATTGACGTTTTCATAGGAGGACCTCCATGTCCGAAATGTGTGACGTCTTATTCGTTTTAAAAGTATTATCGGAACGTCTTTTGTCTGCTCAACGCATGTAGGTTTTCCCGTTTTGCTCATTTCGAACATATCTCGAAACATTCCGCTTTGAGAAAGTTCATTTTGTGCAAAAATAATGGGCCCATGATGCGCCTCATATATTCACTTGACTGCAGTTTTTGCTTGAGACGGTTTGACAGGTTGTCGCTGCCATTTCCCTCACTTTGCAACCGGTTGTCTGTAGTCGATGTTAATTTTTCATTATCACCTACGCATGGTTCGTCTCTTTCGATGTTTTGCGAATGTGTAAGGATGAGTTGCATCTTTACTTAGAGCATTATGCGATTGCAGAACATGGAGAACCCCTCAGAGTTTTCTGCAGATATAATCATCTGGAATTGGTGATGCTGCTGTCAAAAGCAGCTTGACTAATTCAACATAATTAGTATAGTTATTTGTGCGTGAAGCTTGCAACTGGATGCGACGCGGCTTCTAGAATGATTTAAATGTGCACTGTGAAACCGTTTGGATGACAAGATCGCAGCTGGTTACGACTCAAGTTGTAAAACGTAATCCGCTCTGGATTTTTGTGAAAAGCAGTCGTTGTTCCAGTGTACTTCATGCATGATTTTTTGAGATGTTTTCGACACATTTTTATTCGAAGAGTGCGCTTTTGCGCGGCGACCATTAACACTGTTTTTGAGTAGTGTTACTGTTTTAACGAGCTCCTTTTCTTTTGGGCTACGATCGTTATTCTTTGTGTTTAATTTGGAAGAAGTAATGGCATAGAGATGAATTACTATGTAATAGTTTCAAAGAGCTATATTATAAGGTAGCAAATGCCGCGAGATTGCTGGTGCACGGTGGCGTGGGCATGGCCTGCAATGTGTGTTTGTATTGCAGCAGCAAACCCGGCACTTGTGGCGGCAGCGGCGGCCCGGGGTGCGGCTGCGGCAGCAGCGAACGTAGGCGCTGGTGGTGCGGGTACGACTTCGATCGGTGAGCAGTACCTGGGATCGGCGTTAACGGCGGCGTTGCCTGGATATCCGGCCGTTGCAACCGCATATCGCACTCTGAATCGTTTTGCTCCTTACTAATGCGCTCTCATCTTCGTTTCCGTTTACTTCCCAGCCGCTTTTCATGCCGCTCACTTTAAGTTTCTTTTGTTTTGTTTTTATGTTCATCTGTTCAGGCATATTTGAATTTCGATTGGCGAGAGTCATTTCACATCGCTTCAAATGCGACTCAGGTGCCTTATTGGTGGGTCAGTTGCTTTCAGCTATTGTTATAGAAATATATTGTTGTTTCAAGAATTATGCGAAGCGGAGTAACCACTCATCACTTTAAAGATGCAAATTCTCGCTGTGATGCATCATCGGACGAGAATGAGAGGTTGTTGTTTGCGTCTTGCTGTTAGTCAAGCAGTTCGCATTAGAAGTGACCAGGGTTTCTATCCTCGATGTTCGTTCTGTAACGATGCTTGCAGTGGTGTTCGTTAGTTGAATTAGCTTTTCCTGTGGCATTTGCCAACGAACTCTTCCACCCATTGACGCGTTGTCGAAGCACAGATGAGTGTATTGCGTCGCATGCAGCGATTGTGGTCAACTGACGATGAGAGTATAATGTCCGGCACTCTAACAGCCCGGAGGGATTCGTGCACTGCTGTCGCCTTGAGGTGTGGTGGTTTAGGATTGAACAGCATGGTTTCTTTGCTCTTCATTCGTACTACCGAATTGTTCGCATAACATTGGATTTTAATGTGCCCCTCTCCTGGTGGCCTCTTCTTGAGGTCACACTCTCATAATCCCAGTTAGGTGCAACACTTGCCTCTCAATGCTTCGACATTTTCTTTGTGCCCAGCTGTCAAGTGGAAACGTCGAGGATCGGTCTCTGTTTTTTGAAATTTGTGTTCCATATTGAAACACTTCCAGAGAACTAGATCTCAACTTATTTGTCGTCCACTTTTATAAAAAGCTGTATAGGGGAATGATAAGCGAATGACGGCATTGCTTTAATAGCTATAAAATTGTGAGGTTAAAAAAAGGAAACAAGCCTACTCAGTGGCGTCTTGCCGAGTTTTCAGGCCGTTAGGGTATTTCAAAGTGACATATAGGTAGACTGGCGCATGAGGTCAAAGGAAATGTTTTTCTTTAAGGATCGGCATGTGTTCCCCATCTTTGGTGCTCTGTCTGATTCTGTTTTTTTTTTTTTTTTTTTTGTACGCGCGTTTTTCTACTGCAGTTTTTATGTGGTGCTGTTCACGTATTCAGATTAATGCGTTCATGTCTTGAAAAAGACTTGGGGAAGTTTAGCATTCTCTTCCCAGGCTCTCTCTCTCTCACACATCATTTCAATTCCATAGCATCACTCATTACGGTTTTGCTATGATTGCGAATCGTTTGACATAATAAGGTGGCACAAGCGTTGATCCTATTTACGGTGGCTTTTCCTTTAAGGTTCTTTGTTTTGATTTCGAATAGGCAAAGGTGCACCGTGTCACGTCTTTAGTGGAATGCTCGTTGATGTTGTTGTTGTTATTGTTGTTGTTGCTGCTGCTGCTGCTGTTTTTGCTGCTGCTGCTGCTCCTACTGTATATTTTGAGGCTCGCATCTTTTTGATCTTTTTTTTTTTCAATGGGAAAGGTGTTTTTTAGAGGTACAGCTTTAAGGTGGTTGTTTAGCGCAGACCATTTGCAAGCTTCCCTCTATTCTCAACACTTTCGGAACAAAATTTCAAGTGTCGCCAATTGCTTCACAGTTCGGTTTGGAGGATGCATCGTTGGTCAGTGAGAAGGGATTCTCGAAAGTTTGGTTTGCGCGATTGCGTTCTTTCATCGAAAGATGGGTAATATGTTGGCTTTTGCAGTGTGCAATCAGTCTTTGATGCTTACAGTTTTTTTGACTATTATTTTTAGTAATTGACAGTTGTAATAATTCCGGATAGATGTTCTATTATTTTATGTGCTGTAATATTGAAGAATTGTTTTACTACTTTTACGGCTCTCTTTGCAGTTTTCGATATTGGCGAATCGTGTCAATGTTTTACAGCTTTCTTTTTGCATATTTCATAATGTTCGGAATGGTTTCGTTGTTTGAATTGCTTTATAGTTCAATTTGTTTGGACGTTCAGACCAATGATGATACTGAAGTGTGGTCTCTCTCAGTCCTTTACGGTTCTTTGCGTTGTTAATTCTTTAATTGGTCATTTTTTCAACTCGTTACCGTCACGGCACATCGTCAGCATAATCCATTGTGTGTATGTGTGTGTATGCTGTATATTGTCATTCATTACGTTGTATTTTCCATTTGTGTTGCTTTAATTGGGTGTGCGGCCCTCTTCTCCCGATTGTTGTCAATCAGTGGGGAACTGCTGAAATGGTTTCTTCGAGTTCAGTATGCAAATTGGGCTGGCAACTAATTCATGGGCGGCAATCTCTCGCAGTGGTTCTTTATGCGCAAATAGAAACGAAGCAGCGGCATAGATCATTTTGTACTGCGTCGTTCTTGTATGGCAGTTGCATATAAGTACATCGTCGGGCGAGGGCAACGCACATGTTAAAATAAGCATTCGACGACGTTTTGCGTTCATAAAGTTCATCACTGTTGGCTTGTGAAATTTTCACATTGTTGCGAACACATCTGACGAGGGAAGAAGAGGGGATTCCGAATCTTTTTTGGGGGGGTGGGGTGTGCAGGTGTGCAAGTGAAGAGTCCTGTTGCCTTAGTTGTTGCGAGATAGCTGTGACATCTCGAATTTTTGGGTTTTGGTGTGCAAAGCTTTATTTGTGACTGGATGTTCATCGTGAGTCCGTGAACGAAAAGATTGAGCGTGTTTAGGGCATAGCTTGCTGTGCGCAGCTGAAGGTGATGGGAGGTAATGAAAGGTTGCCTAGTTCGGTCGTGGTTCGGAGAAATGGGAAGAGCGGAAACAATACTGAATTCAGTGGTACAGTAATATTCTCTGATTTTTTTGACGGTCTTGCGTTTTTCCCCGCATTGTAGACAACTGGTTTCATTGGAGTAATGTGGTCTATACTTGCTTCGAAATCCCAAGTTGCGGCTCTAGGCTGATCTGGAGGTGCCGGATCGGCGCTTCAACTGGGCCTGAGAGGAGAAAGCGAATTTAAAGAACTGATTGTAGGCTACAACGTCTGAATCTTGGGCGGAAGTGGGAGGTTAAAATACCGTGGCGCCATGTTCCCGGGTTCTGCCAATTTTGAGTACTGTAGGCCGATTTTGACCTGCTGATGGCTGACCCATTAGAGGTTCATTTTGTTAAACTGGAAGTTTGAAGTGACATTTTTTTTTGCGCTTATAGTGCAGAGGAAAGTTCCTGGAAAGCTCCTCGCCTCAGGGATTTAAGATTGCATACGGAAAGGATCCTGCACAGTTTTCATGAACCTTTGCAGACTGGCTAGCATTCAGGCAGCTTGAAAGAGCATTCAGCACTTTCGGGATGGAAGCTGCGGGAAAGCCATAGGCGGAAACTAACCTTGTAGACGGCCACGTGTTCCGCGAACGGCCGATGGAGAAGCCTGTCGGTGCTGAAAGTGCGCGCTGTAATAAGGAGTGAGGCACGGGTCTAAGCACTGTAGACCACCTCGCTGTTTCTGACCCGCTAGACCTGCGCACCAGCCTAAGAGTGGAATTGGGGGCAGTGAACTTCAGGCTGTTAAGAGGATGGAAGCGTTTATTTTCCACATGTTTTACTACATACTTCCGATTCCACTCTTGCTGAAAACGCAAAAGAAATCGGCACACTTCTTTAGCCTCCCTTCGCCAAGAACAGGTGTGACGTCATTTGTAGACCTGTAGGTTCTTTATGTGAATCGAGTCGTGATTTATTCTGAAAGCGCCGCCTGTAATAATGTGATATTGTTTTGTGAGCAGATGAAGCAAAATAAAGCGAGCACCACGCAGAATTCTTGTGGGTCGGCGGTTATGAAGCTATTGCCCAACGAATGAACTATCACTTCTGCGGCATCATTCTTGGCACATTAACAAAACGTGCAGCGCTCCACTCACAGTGCCAGTCAAATTTAGTTATTGTACGAAAAGAGGATAATGTGCATTGTGGAGACCTCTAGACTGCGACAGTTTCAGTTCAAGAACAACAGAAGACGAGGATTCCCTTGACGAATTGTACTGTTGACGGTCTATCAAGTTTTGCGCGTGCAGAACTGCCCTGCGAGGGATTTGACGCAAGGGCGTAAACACTTAGTTCCTTAATGGAATTTTTTATAGCTGCAGACCGATGATGGAACGCCTTCAGGGACATCCTTCCATTACTTTTCTGCGAAAGCTGGTAGGTACGCAGTCGGTTAAACCATGGAAAAAAAACGCTGCGCCGGCCACAGTGGTATACTTTTCCGCTGGTTGAGGAAGCATCGAAGCCGAGAGAAAATTGACACGCGGTCTTTCAACAGTTTCTATAAAGTCGCGGGGCCACGCCTCCAAAAAGTGAGAATCTTTGAAACTCCATAACGGCAGCATAAGATTTCAAAAGTTCATAGTAGTGACAAGTTTGAACCGAAGAATCGGAGGTTTGCAAGGGTGGGAGAGTGGTGGAAGAAGGAAAAGGAGTAGGCAGGTAGAGGTTATGAACAGGGGTTGGAAATGTTCTGCATCTCCTTGTTGCACCAGTTTATTTGCAACGGCTGTTATTTCAAATTGTGCATAGACGGGAATGATCGAGATTTCAAATTCATAGCTACGACGTGCCCACCTTCGCAAATTGATTCCGTCACCAGCGATTCATATGTGGTTTTCGTGTGAACTATCACAAAGGGTGTTGAACGACTAGTGGCGTTTCGCCTTTTCTGACTATACAGTATTCGAGCGCGGTCACATTCTCATCTACGATAGACTTTTTAAGCGTAATCGCAGCATAATTATTTCACCGTGATATTAATATAAGCTGAGGCAAGTCAAGTGCGCATTCCATCCATCTCATCAACCAGTTTAATAATTTATCAACAAATAACAAATGCGCGAACTGATGCTTTCGTTTATCTGTTCACTCCAACGCTAGCACAGATCACCAATAAAATACTGTTTATGTTGCAACCCGACCTATGCAAAATACATCTTACTTTAAATGCCTCTAGCGTTCTTCGAGGTGGACGGATCAAAGTAAAAACTAATATGAGGAGCAGGCTATGGTGTGCATCATACCCATCAAATTTCTTAGGTCTTACTTCGGTGGTTCCCGTTTTGAAACTATCAGATAGACAGCCCTCACAAAATTCGGCGCGGCTGATACCGGACCACTGTCGCCTGGACTAGAGGAGAAGGCCGACTAGACTGCGTTCCCAAGGACAAGATGGCATCAAAGCGCTGGAGCAGCTGGCATAATGTTGCACATAGTGATGCTTTCCTCAGTTAGCATTACGCCGACGTTCGTGCGTAATCAGCGCTCGTTACTCGTTAGTATGCCGCCTACATTTCGTTCATTTCATACAGTCGTCTCGGGACATAACAAAAACGTCACATCCAAAACTCGTGTGCTAGAGCGTTCTCACTTCGTCACCTGCCTACTTTCGCCGCTTTTTCGTGAACAACATTATAGCACCTGCCTGTAAACGACGACATAGTCACTAAGAGATTCACTGACTCTGCGAAAGGCTGCGAAACTCAAGAATCAACATTGGGATTAACAAATATCGCTCTACAAGGCCATGAATATGCAATCATTATTGAAATAACATCATCAAAAAACAACAGTCAGTGAAGCTGTAGCTACAACGACGATCAAATGAATCCAACTCAGAAACATGACATGTAATTTTTAGGTGAAACGTAGCAAAATTGGTGAAATAAGGTGCAAATAAAGGCAAGTTTGAAGGCATGACGATCCATTGACCGCACTTACCATTACCTCTAACATTATCTTTTAGGAAGGAAGTAAATGCGTAATTCTCTCATATCTAAAATTCTTTCAACCGATCTGACGTTTCTCATCTCATCATCCTTGTTCTTCTTTGTCATTGAACTGTGAAGTCCATTCGTTGTTGGCGAATGTGGCTGCTAGGTGAGTTGCAGGTTCAGACCTTTTCCAATCTTTACTTTTGCGCCGCAAGTACAGGTTTCTCCTCGCTCTGAGTCATTCGAAAACCCAGATTTCTCGCTCAGTGACACGCTAATTCTGGCTTTTCCGTAGTTTTGGAGGCTCGCCAGTTATGTTTTCCCAGTTGTTTTCAAATATCTGTATATATGTACAAGCCGATAGGTGCTAGAGGAGCAAAAAATCTTTGGATTTCAACAGCTTCTTGGAGAGGCCAAACTGTAACCCACCATACCTGGCTCTGTTTGCGGTACAATCACCTAATACCAATTTCTGCTGCCCAAAATTCACCCCTTCTATAATATACTATACTCTGAATGTGCTTAAATGCGTTCTTAAATTGACTGCGGCGAAAAGGAGGTATGCTTCAAGATACTGCTGTCCGTTACATAACGTTGCTTAAAGCATAATTACGAAGCTCAATGACAGAACTAAACAAAAAAGATTTCGTAACCTACTGGGATAGTGAAAAACGTGGCAAAAGATAATACACATATTTATAGGAAGCACGGCAGGGGGACGTTCAAAGAGAAGTCGTTGTCTGAATTACATGTAGGAGGAGGCAACAAAACCGATGCCAACATTTGGCCCTAATCTCACTCTCGGTCACACACCGAAAAATGCGATGGGACCACTTTAAATGCAAAAACGTGGACTAACGGCACTATCAACGAAAGCATAAGTTTGGGCCGGCATGGAAACAGCTGACAGAGCCATGTTTTCCAACGCGCGGCAGAGTCGAGGACTGAGTTATGATGCTCTTTCATACGTTCCTGGTCAACAACTTTGAGGTCATGATCTCGAGGAATAAAAAATCCACGCAAACGAATTACAAATCACGAATTAAGTTCACAGCTGACGTCTTAAACATTTCATAACTAAACAACTGGCGAAGCATATGATAAAAGAGCGATGCTACCTGTAGTGTTTTTTCAAAAAAAGATTGTAAGATGGATCAGTCGGCTATAGAGCAAGCGAGAATAGTGCGCCTTGTGAAGTAACTCAAAGAAGGTCAAAAGCATACCGGGAAATCAAACAACTACCCAGCATGTGTCGTGAGGCTAGCCTGAGGCAGAATCTGGCGGATACAAAAGTGGTCGATGTACTCATGTATTCATTCCAGCCGCTAGGTTGTTCGTACGGTCGAGTGGGTTTGCGTGTGGTGTTTGAAGTGCGAGAGGTTACTGGTGGCAGCGAAGAGTTCTTGCCGGCGCTTCAAGCTATCCTAGTGTCTCTTCGTGTTTGTCACCTTATTCTATAAGTGTAATAAACTGTTTGCTCATTATATCTGTGTTGTCTCGCAAGTTATTCGAAAGCAGCTTCGTAGAGGGTGTAGATCCTCGGGGAGTCCTGGATAAGTAAACGAGACAAGGAGAGCTGACCCTTGCAGAATAGTAGAATGCATATTGACGCCTTTTTCCGAAGTCTTTTCCCAAGCAGTTTTACCAAACACTCAAATCTGAAGGTTTGCTCTTGGTTCGTAATCAACAGGCAGCGGAAAACCTTGTCGCAAAATTTTGATCCTTTTCGCTTTCCAAAGCCTCACCACACAGCACCTGAAGAACCATAACGGAAACTGGACCACGATGTCATTGACAGTGGAGGTTAGTCCACAAAATTTCAACATCGAAGAGTTTGTGATTCTTGAGTTGAGACTACTGGTGGGGTAGACTCCTAGGGTACAGTACGTCGCACACATGAACTAGTAGACTTTTAAAACTGCACATTAAATGCTATACACTTTGCAACATGAGTATTTCGTCTTTTGCCTACATATCGTTTTTTGAATACCGCACACGCACTTGACCGCCTCAGTTACGGTTCGACATCGAAACCGTGGAAATGGATGCATTTACTTGACATGACCTTTTGGATTGTTTCCAGGACCTCATAAACCGACTAAAGCACGCTCAACAAAGCCTCTACCATGCTGCTCATTTGTTATGGGTCCTCCACATTCATAGAGTGGTATAAGCAGTTAACGCAGTGATCATAGTGCATTCACAGAAGCAACTTGTGCTTCACGGATTGTTACACCATGGCCTATACTTTTCGGTTTCGTTGTAACCAGTCTGTGGTTCTTTGATCTCGAGCAGATCTCATCATTTCTGAAACAACATGCGAAAATCATCTCAGAATATGTAATACAAATTTCCAATGAAATGTCTACACACAGCATAATGATTCCGCTTCCATAAACAGAATTCCATTTCAGCGAGGAAAATCTATTAAAAATTAGCAAAACTTTTCTTTATTATTCTGGTGCATGGAAATTTCATCAAATACCATGCTACAGCTCTGATACCCTTTGTGAACGAAAGGAAAGGACAGGAATATAGACGAGATGTGCAGCCACCCATGATGAAATATTGTATGGGTCTCAGTTCAGACGCCTGTCATTCAACTGAGGGAACCCACTTGTCACAGAGGATCTGTGTTGTTAAAAGACTCCAAAATATGAAACTTGCGAAGTTTGCAATATTGGATCGCTGATGCTCACTTCTCGTTCCTTCTTGAATTGTGAGTATGAATAATTAGCGTTACACAAATGAAAATGGCAAAGGCGTCACTTTGACGGAGCAAAACTTGCTAACAAAAAAGATGAAGGGAAGAGGGCAGCCTGCACATTTGCACATTTTTTGTTCAAACGGTGGCAGTGCTTGGGAATTCTTTTCACCTCTAAAAGAAGCAAGCAAAAGGCGACATGTTCAGCAGAACTCAGACATCCAAAAAAAAGCCGTTGTGAGGTCTGCTTTCACATTTCAGCCGACCCAACTGGCTGCTCCAGTGAAACAAGTGAAGAAGCATGCGAAATTAGTTGTCACAATGTATGCTTTTACATCCCGCCGGCCCAGCCGTTCTGTTTCACGAGCGCTTATATTTGTGCTTCAATAATGTCTTCATATTTTAATGGAACCGACCGCTCCTAAGGATCTTAAACGAAGGATTCGTTTTTGCGATTCGACGACTGTAAAGTGTTAAAACCGGGCTGGTGTCAGATGAACGCTTTTTTGGTCCCTTAGGTATCTCTTACTCTTCTTGAAATTGGCGTGAAAGATTGTGTGATGGTATCTCATACTCTTACAAAAGCCAGATTTTACGGCGCTGAACTTAATATTCTCGGATTGAAACCAGCGAACAAGCAGAAGATACACAGACGCATATATAAACCCACGCGCGCAGACACCGCGTTGCAATAATGCTGTTTGCAAATTTGCAACAGCGAATAAAAGCAGTAACATTCGCGCCAAATAGTGCGTTTTAAACTGCGAAAGCAGTGAGTTCTATATATTTTCGGCCGGAGAATTCGTTCTTGGGCAGATCGTCTTTTGGCTCTTAATAGTCTGTGCTGAATGTTTTGAATGGTAGCGGAATATAGGATTTAGTGTCGCCTGTGTGGTACAGATTACACTCACCAAGTCTACTGCACTGTCAAAATTTGCTTAGATTTTACGATGTGATATAATATTACATTATCTGCTACAGTACCACACCAAGGTGCGTTATAGCATACGAGGTGCTGCATCATCCGCTCAGTTTCTGTGGCTGACGACTTGAAATTGCGCGGCAGACAAAGGATCACACTCAGGTGCTGCTGCCGCTATATAATACGCAAAAATGATGCTGCCGTAAGATCAACATTTGCAAATGTTGTCAGGAAATGTATTTGTTGGCAGTGCATTTACCCCAATTAAGGAAATAGCGTTCTCAGTAATGTCATATGAGATAACTGATAGTAATCAGTATATACTGAAATATCCATTAGCTGACATGGTTAGCAGTGGATACACGAACATGTTTACTGGCTGCATTTCATGCGATCACGCGTTCACTTGGATGGTGCTGTTGAGTGTTGGATCGTTCGAGTATTCATGAATGAAGAAGAGTTCGAATGCACGTTTTCGGACTCGCTGGCTTCGGCGCCCATATAGCGAGTGTCACATAGAAGATTGTTGGTGGGCTGAGAAGCGGCTGCGTGAGTGCTGGATGAGGATGTTGTGCGGTTGGGTGGTGCTCTTGCTATTGCTACTGCTCGTGCTATGTTGTCGGATTACACTAGCACTCGTTTGTATTTCGCATCATGAGTACTACGAAGAAGGCAAAACGCGTGTCATCAACTTGGGTCGTTGTGGCTCCATCAATGGTTTCTGTGTGAAAGTACATTATTGGGACAAAGATGCAGACCGCAAGCGTGGCTTCTCACGTGGTTGTGACAAAAATGACTGTGTACACTTCGGTGAGCGCGAATACGGATGGCAGCCTGACGGTTGTCGTAAGCACAAAGACTTTGGCAGCGAAGGTTTGATTTGCTGTTGCCAGGACGACCTCTGTAATAGTTCTGCTTCAGTCTCCACCTCGATGTTCACTTTCTGTCTGCTCGTCCTTCCCTATCTGAAGTTGCACCCAACGCTTTTCTAGTGGTTGCAACTACTCCAATCCCCGATCGTTGCATGAATTTATTCCACTCATACAAACTGCGTAGATGAATGCTCCAAGCGCTTTCAACCAGAGGTCGCATTTCAAGGTTTCTTTTCAAGTCAAAGAGCTCGTAACTGCACTTCAAAATGCTCATCTCATTGCTGTGTGGAACTTTCCACCATCTAGTCACATTTCGTGTTGTTTGAAAGCGTCATTGTGAATGTCGTGTGAGGATTTAGAAGTGTTTTGCTTGTCTGTAGTGATGTTCGAGCAGCGCCTATTTTTCGTTTTATCTTCATTGATTCTTGGCTGTCGACTCTTTTATGTTGCTCCTAAGTACGGGCAATTATGTGCTTGCAATGGGCACTTATTGCGCACTTCATTCAGCCGTTTGTTTCGTCTGAAGTAAATCGACGATTTTTTCATCTTATCCTAGAACTTTGCGAAGCTTTAAGGCATTTGTCGTCAGTCTGATTTCCTTGACATTATCGTCTCCAACTGTACGATGCCGAAACTGCTTTTCTATTGGCGATGATGATTCATGAGCGCTACACATGATGATTTGCACTCATTTATCAACTGCATATCTAGTGCTTTGAAGTAGAAAACTGATTCAAGAATCTTGTCGCAATCGTGGGTGCGTTACTTTTATTATAATCAGTTTGCTACAATACTCTTTCTATTAGTCAATTACTGAAGCAGGCTTTGAAATCCAATGATTCCTAGGTGTGGTTGAGCTGTCCGAGAAACATTCCTGACCTTGTCAAAAATGCAGGCAGGAACCAATCGTGCAATCGCACACGTTAATTCAGTGTTGTTGCTGCACTTCGGTCTCAGCTAATGCAATCATAATTCACCACGATACGGGATGAGTTGCCCACATAGTTTGCCCACAAACTTCGACTTTTAAAACGGTTCAATAGATTAAAGTTGAACGGGAAGTCAAAACACTTTTGAACGTAAGTAGCCCGCAGAAAGCTACCACAGGTGAGTTTTTCCTGCAAAAAACCGCTTATCGCAAAATAGATGTGTTTCCGCCTGCTCTCCCATTTAACTCCACAAACTCCACTGAGTGTAAATCGAGAGTAATTCGTAGTAAGGTGTTATGCATCCATTCCAGTAATCTGCTCTATACCCGTTTATCGCCTGACTTCGTTGGAGGCGCCAAAGCGTAAAAGAAGGGATGAGCCGAAAATTTTCAAGGCTTCACAGATCTCCGTCCTCATTTACTCTGGATGATGGGCAGTAGTTGCTTGTAATGCATATAGTCTTACGCCCATCATCAGATTTGTCATGGGTTAATGGTGTAACAAAAGAGTGAATCGAATGCCCCATATTCAATCTTTTGTTTGTTGGTGGCACCTGCGAAATTTTTCTCAGCTTTAGGCTTATTTGCTCTCAATGGAAAATAGTAGAACGTAATTTTGAGCACACTAATGGAATTAATGTCGTCATCACAATCGTTCCGAATTTTCAAGCAAGATAAAGTCGAAGATGGTGCTCTCAATGAACTAAGAGCGATCAGTATATTTTTCGTTGGAAATGTTTGTATGAATATCTTAATGGCCCATTTTTCATTGCCCTGCATGGCATTCATCACTCATTTGGTTGGAAAATTGAAGAGGTACTTACGTTTCGAGATGCAATTTGCTGGGAACAAAAAGCAAATAATAATTTATATAGCACGTGACTTGACAAAGGAGAGCATGTAAAGTATTCAACTTCCGAATTTCTCTTCGAATTCTCGGTTATTTGCATGGAAGGGGAGGTATTCATGTGCGAAACTATCGAAATGATTCTTAAGTCCATCGTATTAGAAATGAATGCATTTTCGATGAACTGAGAGGGTGGAATTAGGATGAAAGGAAGAACAACTGAGCTTTGAAGATCTATCGTAAGATAACGCAGATAACGAGATCCCTATTTACTTTCATAAAATGCGCATCAGACTTTGTGAATATGTTTTTGTTTTCAATAGTCAGAGGGAAATGAGTGTGCCCACGAGCATTAGCAGTTGTTCTCATTGCTGCATTTGCAATTTCTCTCGGCTCCGTTTTTTATAAGCTTCGTTTGGATAGAATTTCAGTAGTGCTGACGTTTGCTCTTTTATATTTCATAGCCTTCATGAAACACATTTCACAGCAATAAAAATTCGATTTAACATAGTGTTTTTAATATGGCCATCACTTCCTACACTCTAGGTTGAGATCACGTTCACATCGATATTGATGGAGCATAGTACGCCCGTGACTGAAGTTTGCTACAACCAACAGCTGCAGCTTGAGGCAAAGTGAATGGCTTTTTGAAATCATTAATTCTTGTCTACAAAGTAGTCCACTTATTTTAGGTCCTTTGATTTGCTAGGTAGTTCTGTTTCTTAGTATTGATGGAAATATTCAGCGCACAAGTGTAACGTCATTTTCACTTCTACATGCGTTACGCTGTGCTCTCGCGAGCAGAAACAGAAATGTTCAATTTTATTGTCTAGTAGAGCAAATTCTTATCAAACGGTTCGAGCACATCTGCATTTTCCTGGAACAAGAGACGACATAGGAATTTCTTTAATGTGAATGCAATCAATATTGTTTACCTACTCCCTCCATCCAAACTCAAGAACTCGACTTCAAAAAGTTGGCCCCAAAAACTTTTTATTGAAAAATGGGCATTTCTAGTCCCATAACACTCTCATTTCTATGTTACTCACATATTCGCAGTTACTTTACGCCGCTACTTCCCCACTTTTTGATGTCTGAATATTCCTCTAACCGATTTTATTGAAAAAATCTTGTATATTTTCAGGTGAGAGCATAAGGATGCGGCGGGTTGGGAAGCTTTCCGTGCCTCCATCTTAAATTTAGACATATATGCTCGAGTTCTTCAAGTCCCCGTTGAATTAGTTGTCTTGTCAGAATACCAGATTCCGCAGTGCCTTCTACACTGGAGAGCCCTTTGAATCCATTTTCCCCTGGACTTTTCTAGCTAAGCGGCTGTTTTCGGGTGCGGCGGATAGAGCTCATTCCTGCTTTTCTGGAGATAAGCAGCTTTAACAATCGTTATTTGCGGTCTTTCATCTCCGATAATACTTGCTTGTTAAAATAACATCCCCCCGTTAACACACGACTCCAGATGATATAGCATTTCGGAGGGGTCTCTTAACATGAACAACAGTAGCAGGATTTTTAAAGCAACGCTGCCTTCTTTTTGTGAAAGTTAGAGGGAATCATCGAAAACGACTTGTGAAACTGATTAAACTGTTTGAATAATTCTAATTGATGGATTTGTGGATATTATTGGTTTGTGGACTTGCATCAACTCAGGAGTTGTGATTTGATTTTTGCTTCGTGCCATTTCTCCACATCTGAACCCATCAGCATGCTTTACGCTGAATGCGTGGTGCTTCCATAATAAAAGAATTCACTTGAAAATCCTTTCTAGTTCAGTGATTTGATGTAACAACGCTTATCATGGTTCGATTTTTCTTTGGTTCTGCTGCTTTTAAACAAAGTTTCAGTTATGAGGATGGTAACTTCTCTGCTGCTTACAGCCATTCTTCTTTTCAAACCTCCGATAATTTTTCTGTCGGCTGCTCTCCTTGCAGCTAAAGATAGGTTGCAAGAAAGTCGGCCACAATGCAGATATATTTTGAAAGTTTCAACATGAGAATATCATATGTAATATCTCTTCATAAAAGTACACCAGGAAAATTGTGGCTATCAGATGCTGAGGAATTTATCTTAACGTCGAATTTTAGAAAACTCCATGGATGAAGAATGCAGCTATAGAGTCGTCCAGAGGCAGTCTAATTACGAGAATGAACTCGTTAATGCCAACTAGGAGAAAAGCATTTTTGTCTAGAACACCGATAGTGTGAAGCTTCCTAAAATAGAGGAGCTGATAGGTTTTAAAAAAACGCCAGTACCCGCAATATACGAGTGCTGATGATTTATTTTAATGAAGGGCGGAGGGAGCATGGTAACACTGAGGAGACTCAAAGTGACGGTGAAAGAAACGAAAACAAATTGACAGTAAATGCTATTTGGCTTTGCAGCAAAAAGTTCAGTACCATAACAGTCGTTTGCAAATTGGTCTTTATTCTTCCTGCCTATAATTCGTCGTCTCCACTCAATGGGACTGAGATACTTGGTGATTTGACAAGTTTTCGGTCACCTTCTAAGATATGTCGTCTACGCTGAATGATATTTAAAAATCTCCCCGATTCTCCGCCACGGAATCTGACAGAAGATCTTCTCTGCCAATCAAACTCTTCAACATCCTCATATTATATCCATTAGCAACATTAAACGCTGAAATGTCAGCATCCTTTGTGTCACTTAATAATGCCGGCATGACGTTTCGCGATAAAGAGAAACGGGACGTAATTTGAGAAAATGATAGACTTCATTTCAGATTAACTATGAGGCGGATTATACTTCTCACGATAGCACATTACTTTTAAAATTCCAGCGAACAGGCATTATTGCTTCGGATGTGTTTTCTGGAGAGCTGAGTTGAGCTGAGAATTGCAATCCTTTCTTTAAAATTTCGGGCACAATATCTTAAGGGACTTTAAGAAAGATTTTCTCTGTGCCACTCACCGACACAGCAAGCTGAGATCGTTCTTGAAACTATCCATCAATCTAGGTTTGACACATGTTCGAATTCGGGTTGCTTATTTCACCTGAGCTAACTGATGTTCAAATTCTTTCGAACGTCGAGAACTGAGTTACTCTGTGCTTCCAATTCAGTTCGATGCGAAATTCAATCTAGCATATGAATTCCACAATAAGTTCTGTGCATCTAATGTTCAATGAAGAATTTTACTCTAGTATTTCCGAGCAACCGGATATTTCAGAAACATCATGCAAAGCTTCACATAGTAGAAGATACTAGATTGCCGTGACGTGACAACTGTGGGCTTTGTTAGCGTTAATTCTGAATATATATTTCAGGAAAAACCTTTTCGATTCCTCGAGCGTTATACTTTAATATTGCAGATTTAAAACACCCAGAGCAGCTAAAACGGCATACGCCTCAGCCAAACCATCGGTTTGACACAGGATACTCATACTTCTACGATAATGAAAACTACCATTGAAAATTAGTTTCCTGATCCATGCGTTGCATTTGCAAGACGCATTATATCGAGTTCTTCTCTAGTCGCACGTACGCGCATATGTTTATGCGTTAAAAACATTTGTGTGTGCCTGTGCATTCATGCGCTTATGCGTATAAGTGCGCGTCTGTGTGTTTATGTGTGCTTGCGAGTGGATGTATGTTTGTGCGTATGCGTGCATATGATGTGGTACTGATGTGGTACGTCTGGGGTGGTACTGTACCAGACCTAGTGTAGATGAGGGTCTCTGGCATGTGACGTGTTGGCTGCGCATGGTACTGTGTGTGGCGTTGTATGTATGTGTGGTGTGGGTGTGGCGTAGTGTATGTGACGTGATTACTGTGGCGTAGAGCATCGTTTGTGCAATGGTGATATACGTCAGGTGCTTGAGTGTTTGTGTGTGACCTAATGTTTTGAAGCTAGAACCACTGAACATGGAGAGTGAGCAAGCATTAGCCGGCGCTAAGGACGATCCACAACCGCTTGCAGTTTAGCACACAAACAACGAAAAGAGTTCTAGGCTTGCTGGAAAATTTTCAATGGCAAGTCGTTTCTAGAAAACTGTTATGAGCAGTTGTATCAATTCAAACCTGGGTGCATTACCCAGTATTTGTTCTTTGCAAATTCACGTTCGTTTTCTCTGCCTTCAAGTTGGAATCGACCGTTATTTGAAAAGGCTGCAGTTTGGATCATGAAGTTGGAGAAATCGAGCAGTCATTGCAAGTTTCGGAAAGGGATCGCGAATTAGACGAAACTTTAAGAATCGTTTCTTAGCATATTGGAAATATTTTTCCCTTCATTGCATTCGATCATTAAGGCAATGCTTGAAATGCGACGGGTTGTTGAGAATGGCAATTTTATAGGTGGGTTTCGCCGCCACAGCCGTTTTATCGCTTTCCCTTCGCTAACAAAGCGTTACAAAATGGCGATGGTCTACAGCAACTTGGATCGTGCGTAATTTGTCGTTGTATTTTGCATATTTGAAGTCTACATTTGATATCTGCACTGCTGCATCAGAACGCTGTTCTATGGGCAGTAATACTACGAATAAAATGTTTTGTTGCTTGTCACATAACATGGCTTCAAGCGACAGATTGAAGTAGAGCATTCGTAAATGTGAATTATGGCTTCCTTGCATAAACTGCGTTGAACCCTTTAATATCATTTGTAACGTGTTGCGGATGTGAGCAAACAGAATAGCTGCGCGAAGCAGGCAGTAACATTTTAACCAACAAAACCATCATCAGGAGCCGTTCATCACTCGATAACAAAGGGCAACGTGTGTGTGTTGAAGCGTAGTCGAGCTGACAGCTGGAACGTTTGCGGTAGCTAAGTGATATAGCACTAGCCCTGCAAGCGAGATGTAGTCGGTTCGTCGCTGTCTGCGAGGAGAGTTTTCATTGGTCATCAAAAAGCATATCAATAAAAATAGATATGTAAAACAACGACATCTTCGCTGAGTGTTGAACTGTGGCGATACGATGAAGTTGTACCAAAAAGTGAGCATGGGTGAAAGAAAAACGTTGCGTGGTTCCGCTATGCATCACTCTGCTATGGAAGTGAATCTTCATAGGAAGCCAGTGTAGTGCATTGAATAAGAAACGACATAAAACCTTTCTCTATCTCTTGCTAACCACCCCCCTCATGAACTACCTGAAGTAGCAATATGCGTGTTTATATAAGGCTTTAACGAACGCTTTATCATAAAAGTGAATTCTGTGAGGCACTAAACAGAACGAAAATTTTAGTTCTTTCGAATATTTGAACAGTTTGGTGGCGGTCAACAATAACTCCGTTGCGCTCATCACCAGCCTCAGGTAGCAGCATAGCAACTGCTTTAGCAACACTGGCTGCAGCTGCAGCGTCAGTTGCAACAAAATTGACTGATTCAACAGCAATAAGAACAATTTTGATGTTTATAATTGGTTAAGACGAAAGAATGATCCAAAACCCTCAGGAACCAGGACGTAATCAATGGTAAAATCAGGAACTTACGTGGCGCTGAAAACCCGCCGAACATTTCTAGGAACGTTTCTTGAAACCATATATATGTTTTCATTATGCTCCTACACTATTTATTTGTGGGCATCCTAAGAAGCTTCAATCGATCGGAAACGATCGCTGAAATCGTACTAGTCACATTGTTCTGTTGTAGCGCATACTCGGTATTAACATTTAATGACGTGCTTTTGCTGCATTTTCTGAATCATTCAAAAGAGATTTCTTATTCCCTTGTCATCCGTCGAAGCCGTGATGTGGCAATATTATAGACTCTGATGCGCACCACCTCGAAGCTTTAATTGGTCAGTTGATGAGGAGAAACGCATTGTGAGAAGGTGAAGATGGCGCTTATTTGCAAAACATCTCATTTATTATAAATAGCTCTACACGCCGATGCGAAAGCATTCTTCAGCGATTACTCGAATACAGCACACACTCTGTGGTAACAAGAAAAATTTGGCCCCCCGTGACGAAAGAGACAGCAAAAAATGTGCCCGAATTGAGCGCGCTGAATCAGTTATTAGAGAATTCCAAAGTTCTCCTCAAGTAAGCACTTTTCGTAAAGGCCGAAAGGTATATTGAGATAAGCGCGAATGCTCAGCCGGTTGGATGACTGAAACGATGAGAATGCAATGCACTATTATAGATAGCAGTTCCTTCGTAGTGTTCATACATTTAATGTAGTGTCGAAGTAGATAGCGAACGATATGGTGCTCAGGCTCGAGCTTATCATGACTGATATCGCCGAAAAATAGAACAGGAGAATTGCCCATTGCAGTCATCAGTGTTGTTTTATTAAAGGTATAAAAGGGCAAGTGCTAAAATAACTCCTAGTTGAATCTACAAGATAAATTTTTCTTGAGTACATTATTATGAGGCATAGTGCAGCATTGTTGTTTCTGTAGATGGTGCAAACAAATTTCTGTGGACCGTATGATTACCAGTCACTATGCAAACGGTGGCCCTCAGCGAATGCTACAAGCAGCAACAGCAGTCACATATGATTTTTGAAAGGGTCTCATAAGTTAGTCAAACGGGTTAACAGTAAGGTGAACTTTATAAATAGGAGAAGGTCACAATATATGTGCAAAATAAATGCCTTCAATGAGGTAACTTTTCACTGCACCGAATATTTTAATATCCAAAAATGCAGATTTATTGTAGCATTACGACAGTATTCAGCGTCACTTTCGACAGGACACCATTACAAAAATGTGACTGATATTGCCGAGTGGAACAGCATTCGTGAGCGCTGTTAATTCATTACTTAAGGTAGCAGGAGAAAAACAACTTTAAGTGCTCACGAGCTAAATGGTCCCATTTCACGATCAAAGTGGTTCCTCGAGCATCTCGAGATAGCATGGCAATCAAACACTTCTTCGAGAGTTAAGTAGAAAAAATCTTTTGATACAAGCTGAAGTTGCAATTCTAAATAGAATACAGCATAACCATACTATTGAACGATGTGTCAAGAGCGGTCATCGGTGAAGCTATCGAGGAACAGTTTGTGATACATAAGGAGATACGCGCCGAAGAACAGGAAGCGGCATAATGAAATATGTGTGTATGCTGGGTTCAGATCAGAAACGTCATGGTCTCATTAGATGTTCATGCAAGTTTCTGGTGAGAATCTCCAGAGCGATAAAATCGAAGAAAAATCTCAGGTATCAAAAAGTCGGAAAAATTAGGCATTTGTAACTCTGAGAAGAAACAGACCTTTTCGGTCAGCGCCAGTCGTAGAAATATACTCTTTATTTTGTTAAATTTGCATGCATTTAATGCAGAATTGTGGCGTCTAAGCGAGCCAACTTTGAGAGCATTCAGCAATAAGAGCAAGAAACTATCCAAGCAGAAGAAAACACACGAAAATATAGCAACACATCATACATGTCTGTTGTTTTTCTCATCGACCAATACTGTTGCACACTACGTAGCATAATGATGCGCCAATGCAGACCTTCACAAATACATGCAGTTGACATGAACACATTCACTGGTCACATGCTTAAAACATCATAAATGTTCTCACAGATGTTTTGCATATTTGCTTTCTTCTCAGGTACACGGTTAGACACATCTGCCCTTTTCTCTCCCTTTCAATCGGTACCAGCATTTTAAACCATAACCACACACTTTTAGTACTGGAACGGCAAGGACGCAAGAGCGATCTCGATAGAATTCCGAGACACCGCGTTCTAATCTATAAAAACAAACGAAAAGAATAGCAGTGGAATTGGCATGATATGCGCATTTTTGCATCTCGGTTTTGCAAACGGGCAGTTGCAAAGTGCATTATGACGACTGCGTGTAGTGGGTTACCTCTGTGCTTAGTGGGAATTCCATACCATAGACTAGCATCATGGATGAAACTACGGAAGCATATATTATTTCAGCACTCCTGTAGCCTTTGACAGAAGTGAGGCTTGGTATGAGGGCTAAAGGGTTGCAGGAGCTTTGTCAGTCATGCAGGACGTGGACAAATGTCGTTCTCGTCAGCCAAAGTGTACTCCACAGGCAGTCTTGGTTGCAAATTTCCATCCCTTCTAACGTTTCTTTAGTGACAGAAGGGTTTGTATAACTTGTTGAGACAAGGCGAGACTTTGAGAAGAAAGTTCACAAAATTTCAACGAAAAATAAGCGTTCGACAAGAACACCTTTATTCAACTTAGTTGTTCAGTCGTAGCTTTCTCGGATCTAATTAGGATTTAGGAAACATTACTCTGCAAAAAGAGCCTAAAACAAGCTACCTGAGTTTCGTGGGTGGTTGCTACGACAAGCAGCTTATCAATTTCGCCAGCACATTATTTGTTTGACGAGAGCTTTATCTTTCAATCGAACCTAGTGAAATTTGTTTTCACTCATTTTCTCTAACCGACTGCATACTACGTCTTGTAGCGCTAAAGAGTATAAGATTGCATCCGTTTTGCTTGCATATATACACCACGTGATGGTGACAGAGGTCTGATGCATTGAATGGACTGGTTGAGGTTAAGAGCCGCTGCGTGGTGTGATGGGTTGGGTTGAAGGGAGGTGGGTGAGAAAGGCTTGCATTACTGTTGATGAAGTTAGGGGGTGCGGTCGGATTTTATTGTCCTGGATACGTCAGGTGTGAAGAAAACACGGAACCGGCGTGCCTAGACGTGCAGGTATTGAAAACCAGCTCGCACTGCGGCAGTCTTTGATGTATTTGCAAAAAAGTTTTGGTGGATCATGCGCTCCAGCAGTGGGTTGGTGCAGCAGGTGCTGGTGGTGGGTTGATTGTGCGAGTGCGCTGATATGTGAGGCCACGCCTATGAACTGACGGGTAACACCGCAAGTCTTGCGGAGTTTCGGCGAAGCATCAACGGGGAGACTTGGCCAGGATCCCTAAAGGTGCTTGGCCAAAGGAAAGCAGTGATGGTTGGTGGGAGAAGTTGGAGGTCTGTGAAATTTTTAATTCAGGAATAGAAATCATAAAATACAATTTCTAGATTGGAGCTTTAAAAAAAATTCAACACCTACAACCGCTGTGCTTTATTAGGACGACAGAAGTCGATGCTTCAACACTCCAGCAGCAAAGGTTTTTTTCTGTGAAGCATGGGGTGAAGTATGCGTTGAACTATGACTGCATTTCCAAATTTGATTTAGTTTCGTAGATAGACTTTCGCTGAAAGGCTGAATTTATATGCTACCTTTGCGACATATCCTAACCAAGCTACAAGCCACAGAGGCTAAACAAAATATCAGACCTTTTACAGAGGAGAACCTGGTTGCGAGCTTGAAGCGACTGGCGCAATGCTTTATCATCTGTTCCCTCGACGTTCAACCAAAAGCTCTTTTTGGCGTGCTCGCTTTAAGAATACTTTTGTCACGTTATCCGTCAACACTGCTCACCATTCAAGCGTATGCCACAACGCGGTTGTGAATTGTGCGGTATATTCGACCCAAAAAACTACACCACCACGATTCGTGCATCAACTCCACCTCATCATATGCTCGGTGTCGTTGAAGTAAGGTTATCATGTAAGTCTGAGCGTCAATGGGGAAGCAGTGTGGGCCGATTTGCCTATGCACTCTTAGTTCTTTAGCGTTATGTGATTCCTCTCGCTTACAATAAAAATTTTTATAATTACAGTGTTCACTGAATCATGCATATCGGTGATCTGTCTTCCTTCATCAGGTGATTCACTGTTTCGAAGGTCTGCACTGCAACTACAAATCTTTTCCAGATATGCATGTTGGCGGCAAGAGCACTTCATCAATTAGGCAGATTAAACCAGAAAATTAAACGTGGTGGAAGGTCCAACATTCACCTAATGAGACACTGAATTTTAAAAACCAGTCGCATCATCGTGAAGTCCTAAGCAAGTCCACAAAAACCAACCAAACGTTCGGTATTAAATGTTAGTCAAATGGAACAGCAAAACTCTCTCTCAGATGAAATGATTTTATCCTGAGTATTGCAGATGGTGATGTTTTACAAAAATTTCAGTCCTGCATTTACCCACATTTTGCTCTTGAAAACTTTGTCAATGGTCCTTTGCTTCAAAATAGGTAGTCGTAAATCCATCTGGGGCGATCACATCGATTCCAGAACCTTCAAGCTTCCAAAAAGTCAGCAAGAATTTCATTCAAGGAAGACCTCTTTGCAATGAATCTTCATTGGAAACAAGACTGTGTATGTGATTTGCAGTCAACCTTTTACTCAACAAGTTTCATGATCGAAATTGAACGTTGTTTCGGTACGAATATGAATCTCTTTGATGCGTTTGAACTTTATATGTTTACATGTGGTGGAATTGATGCAAAACTGTTTGTCTCTTCGGAGTTGAATTTCTGAGAACTATATCCATTTGAGCAGAACAAAGTGGGATTAAAGGAAGGAGCCTTTGTGGTAAAATTTGCAGATGATGACTGATTCTCACTAAACAATCTGTGTCGCGAAGGTACTGAGTACTGCTAGCGCAGTGAGTTGCTGGAACAAAATGAGTGCAAGAAATAGAAGTATTTATCCCTTTCCGATCCAAGCACTGACCATCAGCTCCAGAGATTGCAAAGCTTAGCCCAAGGTATCCGCTAGAACCCAAAAGTGTTTCGAAAGAGTTGACATTCGATGGGGCAACGGAGCTGGCAGTGGCACTCTGCAACATGCGAGTTATGTTGCTTTTCGAAGGCACAGAATGAACCCTGATTTCTCCGGTAAAACGCTATCAAAAGTTATGGGCCGTAGCAAATCGCAAATCGCCGCAAAATGAGGGTTTGACACCATTTGGGGAGAGAAAGTATTTTGGAGAAAAAAATTCAGCATCTGAGAAACGTTGAGGAAGGTTAGACACCTGGGACGTTAGGAATCAAGGTAGTCGACAAGAAGTGTGAGAAGCGACGACTGGGGATCCAAAGTGATCGCAAACGCGGATATGATTGGCAAACGGTTGATTGGCAATCTCATCTCCTCAAGTAATTAAAAGATAAGGTCACCAAGAAATATGAGGCTTCGGATATCATCAAGAAATGTGCTGCGATTTCCCTGCGCGAAACGGAACGAGATCGCATCTTACAAATGAATTGTCATAGAGCAAAAATGAAAGGAGCTTTGAACATTTTATCGCCAGCTCAATAAAAGTTCCCAACCGTTCCAAGTCGACTTTAAAAACCTGAAGAACACACTTCTGAAAAATCTGGCATTGAAGTCATCTCTCCCATGGGATCAACTGACCACTGCAAAGTGAGGAAACAACCATGGCGTTTTACCGCACTTGCAAAAGGAGTGCGCCGTATCAACTGGATAACATCAAAACATGTCCGGATGGAGGGGTTGGAACGTATCAACGTGAGAAGAGAAGAATGAACTTCTAGTCGTTCCCAATATTTGTTTTTTTTTTAAAAGAACTGAGGAACGTGGAAAAAAGGCAAGTGGAAAATAAATGGGCATAAAGAGAAGATAAAAGATAGGCATATAGCAAGAAGCGCGTAAAAAGTGAAACCTCGAAAAACGCAGACAGCCCAATAGGAATGTAAAATATCCTCTGACTATCTTCTGCAATCTTAAAATAAGCGTCGAGTTTGAATTCCTCGGATTCTTTCGTCTCCGTTCTCATGGAGAGCGCGAAATTCACCTCATTCCCTTCTCTCTGAGCAGAGACTGGTTCAAGTATGCCAAGGATCGCTTGAACTACTAAGCACTGCTTTAGCTGCTTGCTTATTTTCAGAGTTGAGGCTTTAAACATTTCGGCAGCTGAAAGTTTTGCACTTAGCGTTTTTGCCGTGTTGCGAGCTTATGGCATTTACTGGTTTTCAAGTTTGACGCTTTTGGAATGTAGCGAACTTTTGCGGTTTCCTCCCAGCCCTTTTCCCTCTCCTAGCAAACTTTCTCGCAGCTGCATTTGTCTTCCATTATCCATTTCCGATTTCAGGCGTTTGACGCAACTGAGGCATGAGGAACAAGTGCATTTCTAAGCATTTGTGAATGTGCTTGGGGATTTTTTTTTTGTCTGCGGAACTGTTTGCATTTTCTGCAATATTACGCTGAATTAGTTGTGATTTAGAGAGCATTTGCAAAATGTACAGCAGTTTCAGTGCTAAGAACAAACTTTCCGGTGAGTGTTTCAGAACGCGCACCACAAGCGGCTTCTTGCTCTTTGGTCACATCATTTAACCTGCATGCATTTTTTCCAAGCACTCATGCTGTCATATTCAGAAATGTGCAAATGTGTGCGTCGTGTTACTAGCGACTTGACAGATTTCTGTACTCATTTCAAGGTTCATCTGCCACCTGCAAAGAAGCGAACAAGAACGCACATCATGCCAAACTGAATAGCAAATTTCTCCAGTTTCTCTCGAGAGTTTTTATTCAGTCTCTTATATGGTGCTTTTCACCGAATTCGCACTACTTCTCTCAAAAGTCCGCACTCAGTCAACGAGAATTAAGCTTTTCACAACCGCGTAAGGCGGTACACCATCTTTTCCCCATTCTTAGTGGCTGGTCATCCACTCCCTTTGTAAATGTCGAAATATTCCCACACATTTCTTCGCCTTCGTTTAGCACCGTCGCAAGACAACCGCACCTCTGGTCCTGTTCTTCAACTGATTTTGACTTTCGTCGCAGTTTCTCTTGCCGTTCTGCAAGCTCTGTTCCACTTGAGAGTCGCTATCGTTGATGGACACATTACGCGGCCGATGTGCTGTGTGCTTGTCCGGCATTCCTGCCGCATCTTTCGCGATTCACTTTCTTCGGAAAAGATTTTACTTTCACAAAAGAATACTCTTCAACTCAGTGGTCTCAAAAGCGCAAAGTGTGTGCATCGGTCAAGAGGGGCATAATGGATCAACTTCCGATGCAGAAAGTTTCAGGTGTATATTACCACTTAGAAAGAAAAGTTGCGTTAAATCATTGTCCTGAAGTGAATTAATGTGAAGTGCTTTATTATCTGCATATCCCTCAATCCGCCTCCCCATCCCTATGATCCCCAACATGTTCTCCTCCCCTCCCTCCTGTTCGTCCACTTCCTCCAGCACTCACAGCAACGTGACTTCCCCACACGACGTTCTTTTACGATTGAACTAACCACGTCGATTTTCGCTGGAGCAAGTAATACCTTCACATCGTTTTTATTTCAAATATTAGGTGTTGCGGCATGTCGTGTGTGTGCCTTGAATTAACCATAGCACAGCAAGGAAGGAAACTTGGCTCGATACAATTCTTTAGACTTCTGACGCTTCACTAACGAATCGTGTTCTCATGAGAACTGATAGTCGGTAACCGACCGAAGCCACATGCCTGCAGCAGGGATACGATTGAGACTGAGTAAGTTTCAAAATATGGGTCGGTCACCGACTGAACACGGACATCAACTGAAGTTCAGTTGCAACCGACCAGATTTCAAAAATGTCGTTCGGCTTATGCGGTTGACAAAAATGAAGACAACTTTCGACTTTCAACTGAAGTTCGGCTCATCTTCTATTATCGCTTTTTTCTAAGCCTTTGAACATAGAGGAAGGTTCCAGGAGAATCATTTATCACCGCTGACTTTCTGCAGAGCAGAAAGCGAGTCAGGTTGTGAAGCGCTTCTTTTCTATAAGCACATACGTGGAAATTCCATTACGCCGCTTGTGTTGGAGCCTAAGAAGTTCTAAAGTTGAGCGCTTCTAAATTTAAGAAACGGCTCGAGTTGGTCAAATTCGGACTCAAACTTCTGGGACTAAGTCTATAAACTATGATGCGAACAATCATTCGAAAATAAATGCGAAGACGAGCGATGAGTTTGGCATCGTGCTGTCACCAGGAATTCTTTAAACATTAACGCTTCGAGAGGTATGCACGCATCCAAACAGGAATAAAGTCGGGACTTCGACAACATATCAAGTTTAACATCCATGATGTAAACATCCAGATAAGAAAAAAATTTAGTATGCGAAAGTCGCAAGGCGAAATACGGCCAGAGTTTCAGAAAAAATCTGCCCACAGTGACTGCGCCTTCCACGACATCATGGGAAGCTGGCTCGAAGAAGGAGCAGTATCCCAGATATTCTAAAGGATAGCACAATGAAATGGACACAACATGTATGCCGCATGTGGAGTGGTCGGCGCACGGCAAACAATTCCACTGGTTTCCGCAAAACGTTAGAGGTCTTTTTGAGAGGTTATCGCAAAAATTGAAGAAAAAAAGCTTCAAGATTCGTTTTCCATATCAGCGATACGGAAAATGAACAAAAAGGCGGAAAGTCTCTTCAGTTCGCTAATGTTTACATAGCAGAACGTCCAACGCTGAACTTGGAAGAGTTCCGATTGGCGTACTATTTGAATGGACCACTGAAAACTTTCTTCAACGATGCTAAAACTACAATTTCGCTCGACAGAGGCGCACGTTGTACCCTATTCGCATGATAATACAAGCTGTCAGCATACAGAGCACTCGTGCATAGTTGCAAAATCGCGCGCAAACGCGTTATGGCGGAAAGCATTATTAGCAATTTTGGTCTGCTTGCTTCATCAAGCCGTAGCCGAGTTTGCGAGAGCCATGGAGCAGTTCTACAACTTTCTTATCGCTGTGCTATGAAATAAGATAGATATTATCCTGGCAAAATAAAATATTATCCTGGCAAAATAAATCTTTTGTGCTCATTAGGCGTATCTCTGCAAACAATTTGTATATTTATAAATATTTTCGCAGAAAGGAACTTGTCTATTTATAAACATTGGTGAAGAAAGGTGCGAGCAATTTCTTGTACACAAATAGGTAACTTGGACAAAACCTGTTCGGTTTTTTTTCAAGCTTATACGTGCTTTAGCAAGCGTGCGCTGTTTTTGATCAAGCTTACTTGATTGTGCAGGCCAGCTGTCTTAGATCGTTAGGTCTTTACCATGCGAGCCATCCGAGTTTACAGCACACGTCTATGCTTTTTGCAGTTCACATATATTCAGTGCGGTAACATTCTGGGTGGTCAAAACACCTTGCCGTGGTTGTTTTCTCCCTTTCATGAAATCAAGTAATCCGAGTGCTCTCACGTTGCCCTCAAGTGAAAAATGCATTGCCCATGGAAGGACATTCAATGGAGTGCCATTACGTGCTGGATGCCCCGCTGAACCATTCGAGAAACGACGTTTTTGCGTAAAAGAAATAACACGTATAGTTCCAGCCTATAATAACCTCTGTTTATTTGCATTCTTCCTTAGTAGTCAGGTGGAGTGAAATTTCTCCGGAGTTAATGAAAAAGAGGGAAATAAACTCGAGGGTGGGAACGGAGATCCCAGTCATGATGAGAGATATTATTCTGTCGTCATCAAGACTGATATAAACTATAAATCAAATTTTTGACAGTTTTAATATCTGCATTAGGGCATTTAACTGAAGCTAAAAGAAAAATTTTTTTCGTGAAGATCGATTTCTTGTCGCAGTGCAGCAACAAGCCGTTTCAACCAACTGTTGGATGCATGGGCGTTAAAAAGTAGCGGCGATAAGTGACAAACGCTGCGGATCTGCAACTGTAAATTGCAGTGTTTGATGAAATTGCAGTTCACACTTGCGACCAGCTACAGCAACATTAACACCGGAGCCTCTTTTTATCTCTTCAACAAATCCTTTAATAGGGAAGCGTGCTGCAAATTTGCTTGAAAGAGGCACGCAAATCACTGGTGGCTTCCACTACCTGTTTTTATGTATTGTTTGGTTGGTGCTTTATAATTTCGTATACTGCTTGATCGTCTGTTGCATGTACTATTTCATTGGATCAAAACTGAGGCAGGATGGAGATATTGGTAGCGTTGACGTTAGAAATCACTAGCGGAAGGTGGCGTAACTGCGCTCATTTACTCACCGTCAATTGATGAGTGTTGAACCTGAAAGAAGAACTACTGTCGTAACCAATCCAATAGGTGAGCAAGCAGCCCACCGCAATCAAGTCGTTAGATTAGCAGTATTAGACGTGCAACGATGATCGACATGCGTCATGCTTTTTTTCGAAAGCAAAACTTCGCATGATGAAGTGCACAAGTGTGTCTGATTGTGGTGCACATGGAGTCGTCGAGGAGTGCGCGAGCCGTGCACTGCCACAAACAGCAGCACGCGAGCGAGCACCACTAATCGATCGTTGCGGGTGGCACTTTGGTGACGCGTTTACGCGCCATCATCTCGACCCATCATGAGCCTATTTTGTCGACCTATCATCCATAGCTAGTCGTCACCTTTTCCTTCATTAACACTTCGTAAATATTTTTCGTCGAATAAGAACCTTTATAGTTAGTACCGCAATTATTGATTCAAAATACTTACTACTTACTGTTTAGTAAAAAATGTTGCAAACGTCTCAATTGCGCGGCGGAGTGCGAAGAAATTGGGTCGACTTAATTCATCTGCTAACGCTTCGATATATATCTTCCATTAGAATGGGGATAAATAATTCCAAGTCTTACTCTTCCTTTTGAAGTTCTTGTATCAGTAGTGTTGATTAACTTTGCACTTTTAAAATACATGAGTATATTTTGAGCGATTACTTAATCGCTAACGTGATCATGAATGGAGATATGTGCTTGTCGATGTATGTTGCGTATAGGGGAAATACAAAACTTGATATTTGTGTCTCAATTGATCTCGCGTTTTCTTTCTTTCATTTTGTTTCCTATGAGATATTCAGCATTTGCACATGCACTGTTTTACACCTCTAATGCTCCGAAGTTTTCTAAGTTATTTTGCAAACTTTGGCGGATTTAATCATAGCAACGTTTTTATGAGTAAACGAGAGTATAAATATGTTATGTTATTGCACGCTTAGGCACCTATTCTGTGTCAGCTTTCCAAACATAAACGTTGCTACCGCGAAATTTCTTTTAGGGTCAGCATCGTTGAATCACCTTGCAAATTTAATTTCTTCAAAATGCGCATCATTTGCACACCCATAGACACAGTTATGTGAAATGTCACACACGGTCGCCCCACGAATATGCGAGCTTTTGACCTGGATTTGAGTGACCGAGCGGTGGCACTCTCCGTGAAAGAAGCGAAGCTGCTTCGATGAGCTAAATCCCAGGAAGTATATCTGTGCTAATCATACTGGCACGCTTTCTCCTTATTTTATTGTGGGATATAATTTTGGTAGCTTACATGGTCGAATATGCAGGCTTTGATCAGAGCTTTGATTGTTTTCGGCGTCGTATGAAAAGTTTTTGCTATGGAGGGTGCCGAATATTGTATTTACCATATTTTGAATGCGGCACCTGTCGTAGCAAGAGCAAGGCTGAGACTCCCAAGTTGCCTATAACGTTCTTGCTTGAAAGATATAATTTCGTGCATTTTCCTTGCCGACCTGCTATATGGAAGTCAGTATATTGTGTATACATGTATCGGTTGGAGTTTTCGAAGGCCTCGCTTCTTCTCCATTCCTGCTCTGTTCTGCCGTATCAGTTAATGAATCTTCTTATTAGAATATCGATTTGTCTATCGAATACTCTCGTATCAGAAAAGCAAATCTCCGCTTTCAGCCGTTGCTAATGGCGTAATGGCTTCATAGAATCACTGATTGTTCTGCAGTAGTTCCTAATGCATTCTGCAGCAGCATCGAATCTTCTCAAGATTCCGTTTATTCAACCATTTATTCGGACGCTTCATCGTGGTTTATTTTCGATTAGCTGTTCCACCTGAACAAATTTAGCTTGAGTTACGCGAATCCACTTACAGGCCGACTTCTTTTCAAGGATTTTTTTGGACTTTCTTGTTTTTGGAGATTTGGCGACAGTTTGGAAGAAAAGTCGTCACCAGAACACCTAGTCTGAAAGCATTGTAAAAGTCAAGAAAAAGTTGCGTCATGGATGCATTAAATAGATGTAAATGATGGTATGCTTTGTCATTTACTGCCACAATATATACGCAAATACCACAAAAATTTTAAAATTTTCAAAAACTTCCGCATACCGAGAGTTAAAGACCGTATAAAGCGCCGTTCGTAGTCAAGAGAAATATAAAAGAACGAGGAGATGCAATATTATGCCGGAACTGCGTAGAACTAACTGAATTAACAACTATGCTGCTGTAATATTTTCTTAGCTACGTTTTCTTATTTCGGTGACCCTATACATAGGGATCTGATTCGTGACACCAATGCAAAATTCTGCAGTAGCGTTACTCACTTTAACATATCTGATGTTCCTTCGCACCTACTCACATTTGCCGCCATCAAAAGTAACTGAGCTGCCCAATCTGCCCACCGGCAGTTCTGTGCCTCGTTCTATTCGATTTCTCATGCGAATTTCATTGTTTCGGTTGTCAGAGTTTGTTCTGCTGAGAGGGTTTGCACAACCCACCAATAGGCTTATTCCAGTTCCTAATTCTTAGTAATGTTGTAAGGGTCAGTACATAAAACATATGTATTAATTGACTGTTTAGATTAACGGTAAGGGTTGCGACTAACAGCACGCTATTACTAATTAAATTTTTGATGTGCGTAAATTGCACGTAAAGTTTTTATTGTTGGAGTGGGGGAAAGGGGCAATTGAGAGATATCGAAGCCGTCAGTCCTCACCTTATGTGAGAAGTAATTATATTTTGGTCTGAAATATTGCATATCTCCAAAATATTCATGAGATCTGTTAACGTAAGAAATATGCCGTTAATTCATCTTGCTTATTGTCCAGTTAAAATCAGTTCTCATATATTGGAAATGATGGTTTGAGGCGCTGAATTTCCTTTTCACGGTCTGTGTTTTGCTACTTCCGGGTTTGCAGTTTCGATCTTCTTTTAGTTTTGCATTCACAAGCGGTTTTTCACGGCAGTGCTTCATCTGAGCTGTCTGAAATCACATTTTATCTTACTTGGTCCCCTGTCTTTTTTTCTTTCTTTTTTTTCGGGTCACTTTTTAGCACTTTAGATGTTTACATCATTTACCTAAGCCGTCTCCTGTTGATTTCCACTGTTAGTTCGTTGAGTTTTTCATTTTCATCCGCTTTTAAAAATTTGCCTATGTATATGTCTGTGCGTGTATGCGTCACTATGTCTTTCTGGCAGTTTCAGTTCGAAAACAGCTTAAACTTGAATTGCCGAATTCAGGCTTCACGACTAATATCGCATTTCCTGTCATAATCACCTTTCACTTTCATCCATCAACATCGGAATAAATACAGGCATTCGAATGTCTGATACTGCACTTTGCACCCGAAGATTTCTCACCTTAAACCGCTCCGGTAAGGGAAGAGGGACTGTTTTGTAGATCTGTATGAATGATCGGTTCGGTTGAAATATGAAAGCGCTATTACCCTAATTTTGTTATTTGTTGGTAGCTTACGAAAGTGATAGGTGAGATGAGCGGAATGCAAAAGCGCATATCCTGTCAGCTCCTTTGGTGTCACTCTCCACTTATCGTTTTCCTGCGATGAATGAATTGTATCGTCGTTCAGTTCAATTTCCGGAAGTCGGAAAACGATTGTGGTGAAGTTTCGAAGTGATTGCATGCATTTGGCAACGTTTGTAATGACAGGATTTGAGGCGATTTTCATTATGGGAATAGGGAGGAATGGAGAAGGGTGGTAACGTTCATATGAATGGCATAGTGATGATGTGCTGTCTCTATTACTTGCGTCACTGATGTTTTAGAAAAAAGTGAGCTATAAGTGTTCTAATCAAATGACGACGCTGGTAGAAAAGGGGAATGCGAATACGGCGACCGTCAGCGCATAAACTTTCGATTGTTTTTAAAATTCCCGGGCAAAAAATTCCATTAGATGCCCTTAAAAAGATTTCTATCGTTTTTTGGAATGAAGGAGGAAGAAATTGTCATTGACTTCAGCAGTGCGCAGGCGCGTAAACTTATTTGCGTTATTAGACAAGCACATGTCGGATTTATCCGCAAATATTTTCAAAACATTCCAAAAGAAGTGTGTTTGTATGCGACTTTTCCGGTTAGCTCGTTCTACCTTGAACTTTCTCTCATTTAGTGTTCGTCGAAAAACTACCTCCATTTGCTCAGTGGCTACTGCGTTCCATCAATCCTTCACCTAGGTGTCGCTGTGTGATAACACATGCATCGTACACGATTATTCTGTTTAACCGTCTAGAAGCGCAGTTTTCTGCCGCTTAAGAATAATCCCCTTCCCTAACACTCAGAATTTCCATAGTTCACTTCGGCGAACACAAAACTGAGTAGTGCGAACGAATGATTCTAATTGTATTTTTTGTATGAGCAAGAAGACTGCTAAGCAGCCACGACGCCGCTCATAGCCTGCAGTCATGATGCCCACTTCGCATGCGTTCAATTCTTACCAGTATATGACGTCTCTATGTGTTCGTCCTTTACTGATTTTTCATACGCCCTATCCTTCCTAATCTCAGTGGAAGATACTCTTCCTACATCATACTACAGTTAGACGCGATCTTATCGTATTCATATCGTGCAACGTACTCACTGTCACCTGGAGCATGAAACGTTTACATCCTTCTAAGGTCACGAAGCATTAGTATAAACTATGTCTAGTCGGAATGTGTGACGTTGATGTAACCCATTGTGACAACATTCAAGGTAGGATACAATCATAGAAGGGTAGAGCGTGAGTTGCGCTTAAAATAAGCGAAATGGAAAAGCATCAATAGAAGTTTGTTTAGAGTGTACAAGTATACAGCGCGACGAAATTACTGCCAGCTTTTTTTAAAAATCTTTTGTTAGTCTGTTGCAACATAATGGCTCTACCATAAATATTAATGCTTCCTCTAAATTCGTGAGATTATCGAGCTATCAAAAAAAGATTGATTAGAATATCACCTGTTGATTTTCTTCAAGCAGTCGTCTTGCAGCATTATCAGGCTAGTGACGCTGATAGCATTTTTTTATATCCTCTTGACGAGCATTTGCCGGAGTGTAACGTGGTTGGCATTTGTTCTTTGACCACACGATTGCATCTTTGCCAGTTGCCTCTTTTCCCATTTCATCTTCATCCCTACCCCACGATGTTTATTACCGTGGCTCTTGTACGGCGTTGTGCCTTCAATGGCTGCAAATAACCGCAGACGAAGGAAAGGAACCAAACATGGCCTTACATCTTCGACCCTTCGGAATAACGGATGGCACAAAAATGGACGAAAGCCTCGTGCATCTTCGGCGATTCCTGTTAGCCCCTGGAATTTGTTCGGGCGTTATACAAGCAGCATTCATTTTGGTATGAAACACCTACAGCTTTACCAGTGACACTTTTTCCTACCCTCACCTCGTTCTCTATTTCTTAAAACTAGATCGTAATCTGACAATTTGACGCGGAGATATAGCGATCGACAGTTGGGTCCTTCCAGCCACCCCCTCCCCCGCTTCCCTCCATCCTCCGCTTATCCCTTTCTGTTCTTGAAGGAAGAACCGCATAACGAGGATACTTACAGCGGTTCCTGCTACCTGTCGTTTTGCGGAGGTATCCATTATTACTTAACTTCATTTCTATAACCTTGTGTTACATTTTCTTGTGTCCCTCTCGGCAACTTCGGTGTTATACGCACGCGAAACGTTGATCCGCATTTCACTTCGCGATATAATATAGCTTTCTGCCATGAATGAGGCTTTCGCACAACTTTCCGGAGGTGTTTTGATCTGTTTGTACTGAGGTGATTTCTTCGTTTCAGATAAGTTATAGGTTTCACGATTTCTTGCATGTTTCTTTTGTTTTCATTCGAGAAGTAAGGCGAAGAAACTTTATAGCGAATTTGCGTGGGTAAATTTCGAATTCACACTCGTTGATTTGCTGGACAAATACAGCTTAGAATGCAGTTTCACATATTTCAGTCAATTCTAAGCAGTTTTTCGAATCATGATGCAGCCTCTATACAAACTTCGGAAGCGTCGGTTTGCCTAAAACGTACGAGCTACCTCTTTGGTGTTATCACCTTCCTTCACTCATCTTGTTTCCGTCTCCTTTGAACGCTTCCTGCCTATAATCGCAACATCCCGGATACGAGAGCGATTCTGTGTTGGTCTCTAAGGACGTCGCTTTTGGCATTTAAGAGAAAGTGGTGATTGCGACTTTGCTATTTTCTGCCATTGAATGAATTTTCGCTACAACCACTAACATGTGCCAAGGGCAGATCAGAGAAGTTTTAATACAATATTTTGCACGGCTTTTCGGATGTGAATAGATCATCATACAAACGCAGAGAGGCTGGATAGGGGAAGGGTTCAGCGGGTACGTAAATGAAACTACGAACGCCAACTTTTGATGGATTTCAAAATTTGAGCGAAGAACGTTCAGTTCGACAGTTTATTAACATGGCTAAAGAAGCAGATAGCAGATTCCCCATAACATTGAAATCAGCAGCATAATAATGTCCGTTCAAGAAGAAAGCAAAACAGATGCTATGAATTGCTAAATTGTTGAAAATATTTTCGCTCGTTTCGCAGTTTAACGATCGACATTTTGTATACTTGGATTTTAGTAGGTGAATCTGATTCGTTCCATCTCTACCTGTAAAGTGCCATGTATGCTTGGCAAGTCAGGCTTCTTAACCTAGAGCTTCTCAGTTTATGTTATTCTGCAACATCTGTCGTGCAACTAAAGGAGAGCCGCTACGCCTTTCGACGCTTCAATCGTGTGGGAGTGCGCCACGAAACATCCTAATATACAGATATTTGAAAAGAAACAAATCCGTTGTTTGAGTTTGAGAAATCCAAGATCTTCGGCCATTCCGTGATGCTCGGCTGCTAAACTCCGGCATTAGTGCAGTGGAATAACCGATGTAGGTAGAAACAGCGTTCAGGCAACCTGTTTCACGTTCTTCAGTTCGGTCTCGCAGACCTCCAACGAAGCGGTACCAAACTCTTTCCTCTTTCGAAGCTCACTGGTACCCTTCGATACGAATGATGCAGTTGCCAACGCCCGCACATGTTCATCTCATAGAGGCCACCGAGCGGTATCTGCAACACGTAATCTAGGTTTTAGGCTCTGGATTACGAGTGACTCCGTCCGGAAGGAGGTCAACTGTCGTAGAATGCTGAGAAACTGCAGTCATTCGGGCTAGAGTTTGAGAAATGCCACTTCCTTTTTTGCAGAGAGAGGGAAGGGGAGGGGGAGTGGGGTGATGAGGAAAGGTGGAAAATTGTTTGCGGTGCAGGCGTTGGACTCGCTTCCAAATTGTATGTATGCGCGTGTGTGGTGGTGTTTGCGCAGGCCTGTCTCCGCCGGGCTCGCTATCTGTTTTCAATTGTCGTTTGGCACACGTCGCAGGTGTGCCACTCTCTCATCCCCGCCCGTTCTCTTCTCTTGCCATCCACACTTCCGTGCCCATGCATTTCCACTACGTCAACCTCATATACCATTCTCCGAACCGAACTATTCTACTATTTATGGGACTTTCTTCTACGTATTTCTTGCCATATTGATACTAGGTTGAGTTTCGGATGCACTTCCATGAAAAACAGGAAATTTTATGCCATCAATTTTACGTTATTTATGGTGATCAGAAGGAGAAGTACGTTTTGTTTCAAACTGCCAAATTCGATTCCAAACTTTTCACATGCTTCAGTGAGTTCTAGTGATTAATGCTGCATAATGGATCATTGCTGCTCGTAAAGTTAATCTTTTCCTTCAAGGTGTTTACAGAATTTAATCGTTAAATTCCAGGCAGCCTGACTTACCATCAGAATTAAACTTCTATAATACTAAGCTGTTATGCTTGAAATAAACAAATTCTGTGATTTTTCAAGTAACTAAACGCAGTGATTGTAATATTTTCGTCATTTTGCGAATAGTCTTTGTGAAGCTGTGAGTGAAAACTGTTTAGCGTGCTAGTAGATCACCTTTCCATGTTGGTAATCCTTTTTGGCAGCTCGTTTCAAGCATAGGTTCGTTGCTCGGATTCATGTAACAAGTAGAACGTGTGCACTGTGGTTAGCTACCCACTGAATCGATTTTTCGGTCCACGTCAAACAACCTTCAAGCAATGTAATTAGTCGTTGGCATTGTAACATTAAGTGCACTAACGTTTTAAAAATTTCATTCTGTCATAGATATTGAAATACTGCGGCAGATTACTGCACGGTTGTTGATGGGATGTGACTAATTAATTGCGAACTGCAAAAATTGTCAGTAGATGAGACTTTTTGTAACGTTGCATTTAATCAGCGAGCAGGTAGTTGGTGACAGAAATGTCCCTTTCAACTTTTTGCTTGAACCATAAAGCAATTGATGCTTTACATCACTGCATAAAATCCAGTCTGTGCATCGTATTATTAAAAGATGTGGACACGTTTTATGGACGCAAGGTTAAATGTAATCATTTTTGAGAGAGTCGATTGAGAATTTATCACATTTTCATCGCACACTAAGCAATCTAAGTGTCCGCTTCGACCTGCATATAGCTCTAAGTGATCCCCCAAAATGTAAAACCTAAAGTCTTTCAAAATGAAATGCCGCTTGATAGTAGAGTAGCAGAGCAAGGAGAATATTATTGTTAAAGTGCGCTTGGCTAGTATTGGCACCCACATAAGCGGTTGAGTTGCGCGCATATCTCGGAGCGTTTAGACGGGTGAGCGTACTGTGAAGTTTCGTTGGCTGAAGCGCATGATTCGTGCTAGTGCATGGCATCACATTCACCTCGACTGACTGAGTTACTACTCGTCGAGGAAGAAAGTGTCGGGAAAACGATCCGTTCGGGATTGCACTGATGCCACGTAATCAAAGGCTGTGATTATTTGATCCCTTACGTAATATTAGGGATCACTCTATTTCCATTATACATTCAGCAATGTGTGGAATGGTTTAGATCGCTTATCGCCTAGGTTGCAGAATGCGCACATGTGGGCGGAAATTGTGAGAGATATTCCGACGACACTGGTTGCTTTTAACTCTTTCAGGATTTATCAATCTTCTGGCTTTATTCTCTGCCTCAAAAATGGTAAATTAACAACTGTCTGGAAAATAACTACACGGTACACGACGGAACATTCGTTACTACCTCTTGCATAGCTCGCGAGAACTGCAAGACCTAACGACGAAGTGGTTCGCACCAAAGGTAAACACCTGTCATATCAAGAACGTTATCGTGGTCGGTTTTTAAACTTTCTTTTCACTGCTTGGTCGCAAGCAGCAGCCACCTCTGTGTTATGGTCGCGTACTGCGTTCACTTCTAATTTATGATGGGATTATCAAGTGTAGCAATTGCACTGTCTATTGTTCGGCTTCGCGCATCATTATGAGGGCTGAGAGCGTTGTTTTCTTCAGGGCAAACAAATTTGCTTTATGTGATTGTTTTGTTAGTTTGCCGATTATAAGGAGCTTAGGAGTCGGTTGAAAGAAAATCAGGAAGAGTTTCTGCCAAAAGGCGCTTTAATCTTGATATTTATGATCGTCAATATATAACATATTCGAAACGATCTTTTAGGGTATCACAGGGTCTGTAATGGTAAACCACTTTCAACAGTGCAACAGAATTCACTATGCGTAGTGAATTGATTCGCGCAAGATTGAAGCGTTTGACCGATCTTAGATAAGGTGCCTACTTTGCAGTTTCTTATTTTCCTCATAAATGCGATCAATTTTTTCATTTGTATTTACGCAGAAAGTGAGGGGCGCTTTCATCAATACTGCACGCATATTTGATTCTGAAACCTTCTTCATTCAGCATTCCCACTTTTCACGAAAACAACGCCTTTGCATATTGCTGAGGTGATCGAGTTTCGTAGCTTAAAATTACCTGCACTCTTGATGCAGCTAGCATCTAATTGCTAGTTTGCTAGTGTTGATGGACGTTTTTATTCGTCTTCCACATCCTTTCGAATCCCTGCGCTAAGAGACTCCTCTCTCAGCTGTCAAAGACGTCAGGCGACCTTAGTCTGTCGTCGAGTTCAATAGCGGTGATGCTGCGCTGTGGTCACTTAACAATATGAGTGCGTTGTATTGCAGAAATAAAGCATGCGCAACTTATTTCAGCCTTTTCGTTTCCATTTTTCAAAAAGAATCCATAAATGTCGAGTACAATAATATTGATGCTGTTGCCTTCGGAACAATATGAGCGCTACCACATCATTTTTGGGAACTTTAGGCATTGTGATTACATGTTTACGCCCCCCCCCCCTCTCTCCCCGTCTTCTCCTTTTTCTGTTTTGCCGTTGCTGGAGCTGAGGAACCCTGTGAAGTTTCTTGCACTACTTACAGGGAGATTGTAAAATCCAACCAGTCTTGCCAGCTCGACAAGCTAATTTTTGATTGTTTACGTTTTTGCCCGCAGACTGATTGGTAGAATTTTTGACCAACAACCGTCCCACACTCATCAGCTGAAACACTCAGTGATCGTCGATTCGAGCGGCTGAACATTATTGGGCACATTGATTATAACTAGATTTGATAATAGCCCATATGCGCCATTTGATTATCTTCTCCGGTTGCCCTAATTTTGCTTTTCATGCAGTAACATACTCGGAGTGCGCGTTAATTTGCGAGTTTGCGCCATGCACCATTTCTGACAGTGAAAAAGCGCAAACTTCGATGAATGCTGAGTGCTTTCTTTCAAAGTTACCTATATTAAAAATGGTGCAAGTGTGGCATATGACTGAACTATGTATCCCTTTAGCCGTACTCCGTTCGCAGTATGTTTTCTTGCCAAGAACGGAAGAATGATATTTACTGCGCAATAATTTTTGGTAGCAATAGAGCATTTGCAATCTGGATTTCTGGATAGAGGACACTTCATAACTGCTCTCTTACTTGACTTTCAACATCCACGTCGCTTATATTTTGCATTGTGTTATATTATTTCCGGTTATGCGGGATTTTGCACGATGTGTTCCTGTTGTCGAGTGATGGTGCATGTGGTGCAAAAATGCGCTATGGCTGTTATTAGCTGGTTGGCATGAGTTTTGCAGCTAGCCGTGTGAGATATCACTGCTGCGTTGCTGTGTAGTTGGGGCCATCGTGCACTGGGTTGCCTAGCTGCGGCGAACGTGCAGCCTACTTTCTGTTACTCTTTTTCACTATTCTCTATTAGCTCTGAAGGGCATTCTTTTCTTCGTCTTCGTGCCGCTTGTTACTTGGCTAGTTTCCTGTAAAGATGCCGCATTTTGCGTTTCACATGCATCCGTTCAATGTTTTGGCACTTCAGCCGTTGCATACGGATATGCGTGTCACCCTTCACACTGTGGCCGTCAGACACTTCTGTTTGCGACAAGCAACATTTGACTAGACTGCTGCTACATCTTTCTCGTTAAGCGCTTGGTTATCATCGAAGGTGGAGTGAGAGGGAGGTAAGTTTGATATCCATCTTATTCTTCCATGTCTTCCGATCACATAAAATACTTTTTTGAGTTAACGATGAATGTGCGTTTTAGGGATGCGTGTTTGCAATTTTACATAATATTATGAATGAATACATACGGTTTTTAAAGTTTTTGAGGAAAGTCCAAGTATGCGAATTTGCTGTTCCAATGGAGTGAGTGATTGAAGTTGTCGATTTGAGGTAACGCTTGAAGAGGTGGGCTATAGGCTGTTTAGGTGCAGCCGCTATCGTTTCGTTTTTGCAATCAGCAATGTAAACAACAACGATATTTTTGCTCGTATTAATATGCAAGCATTTTTTATCATGTTGCCCCCTTGTGCCGTCTGTTCACGTCACAGTGTAGATTTCCTAAATTGATCACTGCGCAAAATCCATTTTTTTTCTTGTCGCCAGTAGCGATCAAGGGAATTACGGTGAAAAAGGCGCGTCGCATGAATGATATGATTCATATGCATAATTTTGGCAGAATCTGATTGCACTGATTAAGTGGAATTGTGAAGCCATGTTTTTTCAGCGACTTAGTACATAAGGAAATGTGGTATTTAAATGCGCTAATTGGTTTCACTGTCAGTGAGGCTGTGTTGATTGTTGTGCAACTAAACTTTACTACATGCTGTATGCTGCTATTTGAATCGCACAAAGGTGAATGAAATGCGTCTTCTGTGCCGATGTCTTGCATCCTAATGCCTTCTTCTCTGGTCCTTAGTTTCGCTGCGCGGTGCGTAGTTTCATATGGGTATGCTCCGTTGTGTATTTTCGAAGCACCATGTGAAGCTGCTATCCGAACGGCGATATGATTATCTCAGTTCCCCCTTAGCCTCCAACTCCTGCTTCGAGATGTTCACGCTCTACCTTTTCACTGTTTTTGTAAGCAATGTACGAACGATTATCTTCGTGTTTGTGATGTGGTTTTATGATTGTGCATACGTTCATGTGGATTTCATCTCGGCATCTATTGCGCGTAAGAGTAAATAAACTAAACTCATTATCTCAACTAACAAAGGTTGCACGTGCTAAACATAAGTACATTAAGTTCAGTTACGATAATAAAGGCGCCTCGAAATGAAAACTCAACGTCGCATGATCGTTACGTTGCAGAGTAATGCAAAACCAATTCATTGGGAAAGAATTTGAAGCGGAGAGATTTTTTTAAAGCATAGTTCTCGACTGGACCCAGGCATGAAAGGCTTTGAGCCGAAAGACCGAAAGGAATACTATGTAAGATATAAGGTCGATGGTGTCCGTTTTAATTTATCAGTGCTTAGGTTTTCTACATTGTATTTTCCATTGCGAACTCATTTTTCTTATCTTCAGATGTAACGAAAGTTGCTATAAAGGTTTCAGCAATTGGGACCGACTGTCTTTCAAAAATGCCGCAAAAAAACCTCTCAGAATTTCATCGCTGATCGCCTTCATCGATGTGTGTGGCGACATCTCTCCGCATGGAAATAAACCCATCGGATTATTCTTACGAATTGCCGGCCAGTATTGTCATTTTTCCCATGGTTCATTCATTGCCTTTAAGAAAAAAAGAGGCATACTGCATTGATTCGGCATAGGCGATTTTATGGAAATCTTCTTGTTGTTTCGGCATTGGGCAGACGAAAAATAATTGCGAAAAATTTTCAAAATGGGCAATATTTCTGCGTGTATCGCATTTCTAATAGTTCCTTAATAATAGGTAATGCAATGAAGACTCCCAGGCACTTGCCTATTAGTTTTTGCAGTAAGGAGGGAATTATGATAAGTGCAGATGGCGGGTGGGTTTCGAGAATTCAAAAACTACACTTCATAAATATTGTATGTCCATATTGCTTGCTGATACTATTCTAGCGATCTCTAAAACAAGAAGATTCTTTCACTTTTGGTGAAAGAGTGATTCCACCCTATGCTGAGCGATGCTAATGCCGTTTTTTAATTTCTCAAAACTGCAATCTTAGAGAAAGAAGGGTATTTGTTTGTCACATTCTTGTGCAATCTGTTGACACACTTATTCCTCATATGTCTCAGTGGAAGAAGAATCTGGAATGGCGTAATGCTTCTCTATAAAGAGGAGTACTGAGTATTTGCTTCCGCGAAATTTTATTTTTTATTTTCAAGTCCTCATGCTTTGGATGGATGTCGTTTCGCCTGATTATTCATTTGTGTCACATGAGCCGTTGTTGTGATCAACGAGCCATGAGTCGACATCGAGCTGTCTGTAGTGCCGTCCATTTTCTGCTTTGCCTCTCTCCTTTCGGTATATTCCTTATGGTAAAGACTGTGGTTTTGTAGTTTTTTTTTTGCAAAATGAATTTCTGTGATCATAGGGCAGACATGGGAGAGAAACTAAGACGCTTTCGTGCACAACTGCAATGCATTTTGCATTTACAGCGCTGCATCTAATGTTAGAACAAAGCGCAAACTTTTTTAGTAGACGCCACTCGGAGGACACATTTAGACGTTATGCGACAGCAGTTAACCACATAGCAGTCAGTGGTTGCCCATCTCGTTTCATTCCACCATTTGATTTGTTTTTATCCGACAGTGTCGGCAGAACACGGCATTTGCGACAGTCTGCCGACATTGTCGTTTGGTCATTCGCGACAAAGCGGCGCCAAAGCGAAACGGCCAGGTTTCCGATATGTGATGATAAAGGAAACAAATGGCCAACTTGAAAAAGCAAGAACTAAGAATATTTCTCAGTTAATGATTGGTTTATTCAATGGCATTTCTGAAGTTTTTGCAATGCATACCATGAATAGTGTGAAGATGTTTTGTGAATTTTAGAGGAAAATGTGTAGAATCCCTAAGGTAGTTCGATTTCTTCGGTCATAATAATCCGGTAAAACATTAAGCTGCCACTGACGCAACTCTTAAGAAAGCCCTTGTTAGTCATGAGAAAGTTGCTGCACATGGCAGTTGATTAGAAGCCTAGCAAGAAGTCACAGTTAGTCTGCTCTATGCAATTTACATTTACATCGCCATAAGAAAGCGAATTAAAAAGAGGTTGAAGTAAAAAGTTTTGTTCTCCAGATCCCCTCCCAAAGCTGTAAGACTTGACTAGTCCAAGGAAAGGAGCAACATAGACGAAGAAGAGCAAAATAGCTGCAGCATGCGCAATTGCCTACAAGTGGCATACGGCAATTCAACCCACGCTTTTCATAGTGAAGAAGTGAATTGCAACTTTTTGAAGTAAACTGCCCATGAGCGTGCGTAACAACAACATGCACTATTCCTTGCAGTTATTTACCATCAATACTGCAAATGCGAAATATTTCAACACGCCAACAGCTAACAGTCATATTTGTAAATCTTCGCACCTATTTTGTGCAATTGGGACGAACAAACGAATGTTGCAACGCGTCTTGTCATGTTCGTTTAGAAGTGCCTATCGCTGTATGAAAATAGCAGTTAAAGGTATTTCGAGTTTAGGCGATAGAGCGAAGTATTCGTGAATCCAGCATGCACATTTCCAAGAAAACAATTGCACTTCGTCATGCTGTCCAAACTGTTACTGGCAAGTTACTTTTCATCAGTGGGGTGCGTCCGCGCTGCAGTATGATTAGCCAATCCGCTCACCACCAGGCGGAGGAGGGATTTGTTGTACTCCGTGTTTGAGCCTGAGGAGAAAACTTGCAAACTTTTAAAGTGAATACTCGCAAGTGTGTTCTCCAAACAAGCGAATGCAGACAAACCACTCGTGCAAATAGTACTTATATTCCAATGAGATTCCCTCTTCAGCAGAAACAACCCTCATATCTCCTCCACTCCCAAAACTTCTCCGATTGAAATTCCTCTTTCGACCAGAGCTGAAGTGTCGCGTTCGAAAGCGTGACCTGCCTCTGGCAATTCTCCAGAGAGGAATTTCTATTCCTCCTTCTATTCATGATAACACCCTATGCCACATATTCCCGTCGTTCATCCATTAGCTCATGCTCACGAGCAAATATTGGCGTAATGGAGTAATATTTGGGAGTTGGTTGGTGTGCCGCCAGTATTCATGAGCCGGAGAAACGGCCGATTTAAATGACGTGACGCTTTCATGAAGTGCGTTCGGTGAATAACACTGTTGTTATTCGAAAGCAAAAAAAGGATAAAAACTCGCGAAAAGCATTTCATTGATTCACTATACACGATAGCAAAGGCAATTATGCATCATACTCCACATAGATCTTTGCTAGTCATCAGCAAATGTTTACTGAGAAAAAATTTTTACAGCGTAACGATTAATTCCAACCATATTTGGTCATGTTGAGAAATTACATTCCTACTTGATCCGACTGAGAATGGAACTATCCGTATCTAGAGCGGCCAAGGCGGTACGAAACTTGCAAGAGCACAGAATGAGAAACAAAACTAAAAGGTAGGGCCTGGATTCTCGCCATGTTTATTCGTAAATTCTGTCAACTAGAGAAATAAAAAATGAAAAGAATGCCTGCCTCCATTATTTGCAAGCTTTTGATAGTGGTAAATTTGTAGACGAAAGCGTAAGTGTTGAAAAACCAGGAAAATGACTAGTTCAGACGAAATCGGCGCATACGTATGCAGAGAAGTGGACGTTGAACTATGGAATTCTGAAATGACATACGATGAAAACACCGTTTGATTTAATTCGTTTTAGCTGAGAGAGCAAATCACCAGCTTTTTTGTGTTGACACTTAGCCAAGTGCATAAAATCGTCGTAATAGCAGTGTGATAGCAGTGTAACATAGTCACTAAACTTTTTCGCCATGATACATCTCATGTTTAAACGTTACGGTCTCTTCAGGTTTCGAGGGTTTCTCACGAAAATTAGATGGCAGTCTAGTTCCGTAAGATGACCCTATGAATGAACTCAGAAAGAGAATTGTTTTCCACCAGAACACTAGCTCAAAAATGCTTGAACAGGAAGTGAAGTGAGCGAAGGAAGCGACGCTTCTTGAAATGCACAATACCTTCATGTTATCAATGGCATCTATATAAGTTTGCCACCATATAAAGGCAGGTACGCTTCGTTTTAAACAATCCGTTGCAGATGTATAATAGCAATTGATACGAGAATGTGTCTAATGTGCGAATGCAATATGGATTTTATATTTGGTCAACAAAATATCACGTTAACGAATGCTCGTCGCGTCTCGCATTTACTTGCAACCTTACAGACAACTCAATACAGCCGACTCTCGATAATAGTGACCAAAAAATAATGCTTTGTTCTTCTAAAATGACCATTTGCAGTACCAAAGGGCTTGTTGAAAGTGCTCGTTTACCTAATAATGTCTTCCAACTCCAAAACGCTTCCATCGGAAAAATAACGACTTCAATTTGAATTTTTTTCGCGAGACAGCGCATTTTGGACTAGAACCTAGGAAAGGAATAATTTGGGCTAAGACAACGGCATATGTGCTGAATTCTCACTCGGCAAGGGACTTTCCACTAGTTTTCCCCATCGCAGCAGCATTCAGAGCGGCAAACCAACCTTTTGGAAATCACTGAAAAATGTGACGTGTGTCCACGAATCAATGAAGCCTATATTGCAATTATCCGTGAAAAAGAAAATCTTGCGGATCACAACGTTGAATTTCTGACATGCCGCAATATCGCGACGTTAATGCTGTCTATCGAGGAGATTTCTCAACACATCTCTCGGAATCTCTCAAGAATCCAGTATTTCGTTAAACATTAATGGCTTCTGAAACTTTCTTCAACAAAGCTTAGCTTACCAAGCAGCCCAGTAAAGTGCTATACAAAATTATGGATTCAAAAAAATGTTCAGTGCGCTGCTGCAAACAGCGCCAAATATGAGTGAAACGTATCAAATAAACAACAGCACAAAGCGCCGCCTATGGCTTACTGCTTACATTCTTAGATCAATTTCACAACTGTTTGATTTCAAATGCAAATAGCAGGAAAATTAGCAATCGTGAAAACGATCGTTTAGAATCGATCGGTCTTGAGAACAGGAATGTGCGAAAATCGTTGATTTGAAACCACCGATGTTGGCGCGAATATCAGCGACTGTTTTGGTGTACCGGGCTGAGATCGGCTCTCCTTACACAAGCTGAAATATGAAAAGCGTCGTCTCACCAAAACAAATGGCAAGGGAACACAATGTGCAATCCTGCAGAGTATAACGGGAAAAAAGAAAACAAACGCACGACTATGAATGCCTGTCCAGTTAAAGAAGACACTTCTTCCTTTGGAATGTTTTGATAGTCGTTTATGTATCAAAATGCTTTATGTAGGTGCTGAATATTGAAGATCACCGGGAGCACACACTTTTGTTTTTGCAAACACACACGCATCCTTGGAAAGAAACGTTCAGCAGCTATGAGTCTGCGACGGAAGGATTAAAGGCGGCTCTATGAAGGTGCCATCAACGAACACATACCATACTGCTGCCAGCATGCTGCTAGTGGCGTTAACATGCAGCAGGCAGCGCTAAAGCGGAACAGGGTCATGCATCCTCAACATATTTCATCAACGCTTCCAACAGAAAATAGCCCACGTTCTCTGGCAACACCAAAACTTCTTGCTCACATGAACTACGAAGAATATGATGCCCTGGCCCACTTAAAATGGTTCCGTTTCAAGATTTCATTTTTGATGGGTAATGTGAAGCGAGCTCTAGACGCACGAGTGAGCTGAAGGGAAATGATTACTGCACAGTGAATGGAACCTGCCGACGGAAAGGCGTGGAAGAGGCGAGCGAGAAGTTATTCAACTAGAAGATGTTTTTGACGCAGTCAGCTTGATGGCGATTGCGTGATACGCTCGAGCGAATGCAGTGACCTGTTGCAATCAAGAGGCTGTTTATTTGCAAATCAACTGGCAGCACCTTAGCTCTCACCTCGGCAGCGAACGCTCATCGCCTGCGGTCGCCTCGCACACGGTCATGCTTTGTGTCGAATGACTGTGTTCACTAGAGCTCGAAGCGGAAGTCTTTCGTATCACAGACGACGTCGAAATAACACGCGATGACGAGCCCGAGTCCAACAACGCTCCCGAAGTGTTGCGTCGCTGTGGAACCGGAGAATGGAAGTATGCTAAACGAAACAAGAAAGCTTCTGCAACAGTCATCACCGCAGCGGTAATTCAACAGTATCCCAATCACATACAATGCTTTCAACGTGCTTTCAGCGGCTTTTTGAAAACGGAACTGAGAGATGCAGCTTTAGCTCAGTGAGAGCTAAAATTATGCACATGTGCAAAAACCTTTTAAACCATTGTACTGGATGTATGCAACACATGAGGTGGCTCGTGCTCAATGCGTTTTCTTAAAGGCTTCACAAGCAAACACATGCTGTGTGAGGAATACATGATAAAGGCATAAATATTCGAGCTGATCTTGGCGCTAGGAATCTTGGAAAACTTGGAGCTAATTTGGAAATCGGAAATCTTGGAACGAAGAAATCTTACTGCCTTAAAATAAATTCGTGTTGCAGGTCGAGGTCTTTCCGGGTTTGAAGCGGAAACAATCATCGGTGCTGACCCGACAACAGATGACGGGTATCCACGGGCGCGGTTGTTAACTTCCACGCCTTCTCCATCCCTCCCCTCTAGCCACGAGTGGACCATTTATCACCCGCAGCGAAATACGCCTTCACCACACCAAATCGACTTTTCTCTATGATTCCTTTTCATTCTCTCTCTGATTTAATTGCTCCTCAAAAAATATAACAATAAGGGATGGAAAGCACAAATCGCATTTTCCAGGGGATTTAAAAGCACGCTGATTGGAATGCTTTACATATTACTTGCAAACAAGAGAGCAGCAAGACAACGTAGCTGTCGCTTCGTCGTCGCAACCGAGGGAGGAGAGGACAGCACAACCACGACTGAAAACCCATAGTCTCTTATTGACAGGGAAAGGTAAGAAAATGATGTCCTTCCCCATTTTCCCTCTCCTATCATTCCATCTTCTCCCTCACTCATATCGCTCAATCCGTCCGATCTGTCAACGACACTGAGAAAGACAAGAACGCCCAACGTGAATGACTCCAGCGCACCAGTCGGAAACTTTCAAAAAAAAAAAAAATGCATCTGTTCCACCCTCCTCCAGATCCTCCGCACATGCCATTCAGTGACACCGCAGTATCTGCTGACTTTCCCTCCCACAATGCTCGCGACCTCTCTTGAATGTTCGTGCACATTTTAGTTTCCAAGTAAAATCCATTTTGCGCGTTTATTCGAACAGGAAGGATTCTATCTGTTATATCCGAGAGCACGATAACGACATATTGCACCAAAAGTATCACCAACAATTTTTTTGCATCGATGCCTACCGATATACGACTAACTAGAAGCTGTGTTCGGTAACTGTGCATGAACGATGAGGAATTTACAAGCAAATATTTTGATGGGTGTTGAAAACCTGAATCTGTTAAAATCTTTCATATCTACCAGAACTTCACAGCTTAACGGTTTCATCATCGCTGAATTGTGTCCCACGGAACCACAAGTTAACAGAGCTGATCAGTCGATTAAAACAAACCTGTACTCAAGCCCTTTCAATGTTCTTGTGACTAGGAACGTTGATGAGCAACTGCAACTGAAACTTGCAGCAATAATACGCAAATACTTATAACGTAATTATTATATCACAGTTTTCTTTGGGACAGTATGAATCGATTAATACAGAATTAAAGATATGAGCTACATTTAGTAGAGGCAACATCTCCTCCTCTCTCCCCTTCCAGACCTTCAATCTTCGTTTCTTTTAACTTCAGGAAGGACAACAAGACACCCTTTCCCAAAACGACATTAGACTGCATTAAAAGCACTATTTAATTTAGGATTTATTTCACTTAGGAGGAAGAGCACGCCATCATTGGAATGGTATAACTGAATGCTCCTGTTTCACACTCCTGACTGAGGAAACTGTTGAGTACGTTAGGCTGTACCTGTGTAATTGTAGATGTGGCATTTTTGTTGAAGGAGGGAGGGGGGAGAAAGGAGAGGACATGCCGCACTGATATGGTGCTATTACAGTACCGTGCTATTACAGAACCATCCGCCAAAATGCTTCCCTCAGTGGAAATCCTCAATGTGTTAAGGCAGATCATCTGCATCGGGTATATGGTGGAAGAGTGTGGATGCTTGATTTTCACTTCTTATCCTACTATGTCACAGGTGCTCCTGAGTTACTGCGAAGCAAATAACCTCACAGTGACACACTGTACCTAGATTGTTATTGCTAACGTTCACGCATACGTGCAGCTCGTGTCCTCCTGCTCGCTTGTTTAAATATTATATTTACACTTAATCGATCGATGCGCCCTTTTCTGTGTTACGAAATAAATTTGCATACTTGACAACACTTGATCCAACGATCGCTGACTTAACACCCAAAACGCAAAGTAATTCACTTGTTTTATACGACGCCAATCGAGCAGCTCTTCATTCAATCTGTCATGCGTCATTTTAAATGAGATCAACTTGCAGCATAACGGATAAGTGATACAGGTCATCTCTAGGCAGTTTTTAGCATTTTATTGATATGGCGCTTAACTATGCCCGAACAATGCATTAGCAGGCTGTCTTGCAAAGGTCGGTTGCGATAAGCGTGACTGTCACGAAGAACGTATGCAAAAAAGCGAATGCAAGCACTGAAGCCAGTCGTAAGAAATTCCTCGAGCGCATGCTTTCTCCGATATTCATAAACGCAGAATTCACAGCATTTCTCATGCAAATATCAGTGATCATGAATAATCGATGACGTTCAGCTGGTTTTCAATATTTTAAAAATAGCGATTCGAAATCCGTTTAGCAAAAGAAAAAATGTGTGGAAATGCGTTATCATAACTTTATAGTATAGTGCAACAACATTTTCCGTAAAAAATTTCGACATGAAATCTGAATAACCTGCAGTCGGCTTTCCTCTCACATTATTGCGAAGGGAAGAAGCAATTGGTTGAGCCAAATGTCGAACATCACCACTCGACCGAAGTGTGTATGGCTCTATACCGGGACTCGTTTCAACGCGGTCCTGAAATCTATCTTGAAGGAGAAAAAGTTTGCAAAGTGCGGTACTGAGTAGAGCACAACATTTGCTTTTTACGCAGTAGTCAAATGCATTTAGAAAATGCTCTGAATCACTTCTTAGAGCAGAAGTATACTGACATCGCTACCGGCAGTAAAGTTTTCGTTCTTTTTGTATAAAAATTTCAGCTGTCTCAAACTCGGAAAACCCATTCATTAACTCTGGCGGCGATATGACTGATTGTGATGCAGAAAACCTTGACTAATTCTGATGCCTACGACAGATCCAGAAAGCAGCCATCTATGCCTCTTCAATAGGCGTGCATTTCTTGACAAAGCAAAGGCAAGAATCCGAACTACCTACACCGTAGAGCACCGCAACCTGAGCTCATTATAAATTTGTGTGATGAGCATATAAACAACCCTCGAAGTGGCTCTGCAACGAGGTCTCAAAGATTGCAGCAACCATCATATCTGAATCTTATGATTTGTCGCCGTTAAGCTTTTAGCAAGTTGAGGCTTTCAGCTTCTCGCCAACTTTCAGAAGCAGCCACTGCCTTGCACCGCCGAAAAAACGCACTTTTTATCTTCTTACTGCTAACTTCCACGAACACTGCTTCACTATGACAGGCTGCAAATTTGCTGACGCTTTACGATGGGTAGCATCACGATAGAATCGTCGCCTACAGGTAGAATTGGTGGATGTAAGCACAAAAGGGGGGATCTCTTCGTGCAAATCAGCTTAGCCCATTCATTGAGTTGGGAACTTCAAGGTAATTTGGAAGTTCGGAAAACAATAGAATACTTTTGCACCTAAGATCTAGAAGCAGCCTGGGCAACCAAACTGCGATTGTCGTTTAAATCAGTACAGGGAATTCGCAGTTGAACAATCCGAACTGACAACGAGATGAAGCGACACCACCTCCAGAATATACATTTCGTTGAAAAGCAAATCAGTACGAAGAACTGTGCTAGAACAAACTTTGTTTTTAAAAGTGCCATCATGGCCAGCCGATTCTACTTGCCACCAGATTTTCAACGCCTGTGTCGTTGAGAGTTTCAAGTGCGATGCATGCAAATTTTTGTCAAAAATTCTGCTTTGACGACAAATGTGGCACCTAAAACGATTTAGAAACTGCTTTCAGTTGGGCTACAGGAATACTTTTAACCACCCAACGCGAAGGATATTAGCTTATTTTGCAATTTGCGTAAAACGACCGAAGAATGGTATATGCCAGTATAGGTGCAGGACCAGAACACTAATGCATCGAAAGATGCCCCTTTTGAAATTCTTGTTTCGTCACAGTGTTCCTTTCATAGTGTTTATGTGAGAACAGTGGAACTCTTCCTTTTTCTTTAATGCTAAAACATCATAATATTTAAAATTTATTTGCTGTCCTCATCGAAAAGCCATTTCCCGCAATTTTGATTGTATCTTACGAACCGAGCCATGAAATGTTGTGCTGTGCTCTGCATAAAACTGCAGAGCCATGTAGCTATAAAGACGTTACCGTTTGGCTTCTCACATGTGGCAGGGTGGTAGTGCCAGCATTCGAGTCGCTGTCGGAACAGGCACTGCTTACGCTGGAGTCCGACAAACGGCGAGGACGGACCATCAGGGCGGCTTGTTGTGCCCTGTCGGCCCTGAAACCTTTTGTCGATTTCCACGTCTTGAATTATTCCGAATACCAACAAGAAAAAATGGAAAAGGAACGGATTTCACTGAGGTCATTGATACATAGCTGAGGACAGTGACTTCCTGGAAAAAAGTTGCTCGAATCTTCACGAATCATAGTAGCATAAATGGAGGGAGTAAAGACATTTCCTTTCTCCCTGCACCATTAACCGTTATTTAACAGCAGCAGAGGCAACAGTAGTGACTGCAACTGCTCGCACAAATTTTTGTCGTTCATTACGATGGTTTTGACGTCCTTCGGTTTTTTGGTAATCGGAATTCGGTTTTCACCCTCACGTTTTCGGCCTGCAGTTCGCCGGCATTTTTTCTGTTGATTTCAGCAGAATTTCAGTCGCAACTGGAATGCTGAATTGATTGGTTACCTTTATTAGGCAACAGCTCTCTCCCCATGCAATCTCACTTCAAAGGTAAAGCGAAAAATTCAGGCCTTATGTATCAAATCCTGCATAACATTCAGAGGTTCCGAAGCACCTGTACCACAAGTCGTCTCGGTCCGTATCACAAAAACAATGCTTTTTCATACACCTGAACACGAAGCAATAAACCTGCTTTGACCCTCTTACTTCCTGCCATTAATAACTGTTTTGTTGTCAGCGTTAAAGCGATCAGAAAAAGTGATCTCGTAGTAGACGATACAGGGAGCAATCATTTTGGCGATATGGGATGCGAGTTAAAAGTTCCTTTTAATGGAGCGCTCCTTTACGCAGGCGAGAACTGGGAATGATATCTGTAGTCACAACAATCGGCACAATTACGACAGAACGAAAAACATAGGAAGATAAGGAACATTTTAGGGATGCGATAATAAACTCGGTCAACCGTTTTAAACAAGCAATGGTACAACATCTTTTATCGAGTTTAGCAATTGCATATTGTCCTGTATGGAGTTTATGTATAGTTCTGAAAGCAGGATTAGATGTCAAGAAAGCTCAGTTTTAGCGAACAGAATTTTTAGCTTGGAATTTTGTTGGACGGCAAAGAACGAAAGAGCAGGCTTTATGGGAGGCAGAAAAACGTTGGTTTAAAATGGAATGACCGTAAGAATTATCCTTCGACCAGTACTAATTTGAGGATCCATGTCGTCCGCCAGGTGTCACTAAGACTGTTGGTGAGATAGTTCAACTACGAGAATAGATATCTGATGACGGCAGATATGAAGGAACTGAAGGAGAAAGCAATGAAAGACAGCGTCTTGAGGATGAAATATAGTTGACATGGTAGAACTTATGAAAGAGAACAAACTGAGAAGCAATGTGAAAATCAGAGAGTAATCAAAAAGACATGTCACCATGTGACAGCAATGAAAGTGACGGAAAAAAGCTTAAGAAACCTTTGGTGAGAACTATGAAGGATGGCCGACAGGTGATCAACGAGCCTCCTGAAGCGACGCACAGGACCCGCAAGAAGAGTGAATTGCACTACATACATCGGCGCCTCACCTGCTGACATTGCAGCATGTGGTGACACCACGATATCAACCTGAAATTGAAACCATTTCCCTATTTTCCTGTTTTTTAAGGTCATATGAGACCAAAGGAGGGTTTGTACTGTGATGCTGTTGGAAACCTATATTCGAAATTTTAAGGCGATCAACCGTTCAAACACAAATGTCCAAAGAAAGCAGTGAATGGAGCCTACGAAGAAGCGGAGTTAAAAACTCTCGAAAGACCTGCAATCGAGTAATACAGGTCAGCAGCACAGACCAGCTTCATGCATGACCAGAAAGGACTTGCTGAACAATACAACTGCTTCAGTTTTTTTGGCAAATCTGCTGCTAGTTCATTCGACGTCCTTTGAAGCATATCTAAGATCCAAAATTTTTACAACTCATTTCAGTGGCACAGTGACAGGAGTACATTGGCGACCTGCATTTTGACGCCACGAGAGAAAACGCTGCCGCCAACAGTTGGACCACGTTTGTACTCCACCCGAAACGAATTCTGGCCGACAACCGAATGACTCAACTCGTGGATCTGAAATAGGGTTGCTGCAATTCAACAGTTCTCAAGTTATCACAAAAATATAAAGTAAATATACATGTGAGACTACAATCATCACTTACATAAATGCTACGCAAAAATCTACAGTGCGATCGTTAGTGTTGATCTATACATTCGTTGTGCTGCGATTAGATTCTTCGAAAGAATGTTTACAATATGGAATAACTTTCATTCCGAATGAATCCGAGATAAATGACGATGATTTAAGCCAAAGATAAAGAAGGAGAATATTGTTATGAATGTTTTGAGGATTTCATGAAACAAATATTTGCAGAAGTTTACAACTCCAAATAATGAATGCTCTTATAACCCCTAATCAGAAGAGAGCATTCGATGAGAAATTTCGAATTCAATCAACAAAACTTTTGATTTTGAATGGAATTCTCCACTGCTGAGTTTTGCGAAAAGTTTTCCGAACATTGCGTTGTCACACAACGCGTAGTTTTGTGCGATGCTGATGAAGAATTTAAAATATGAAACGACGAATGTTACCGTAAGAAAAGCACGGATGAGCTCCGCTTTGATGCCGTTTAGTGATTTGCCTTGTACTGGAACACAATGCGAATCGTCCCTTTCCACGCTCATGCTCGACGTCAACGATCCGAACCAAGATTTCTTGACGAGGCTGCATATGGAGCTTTCAGATGGGGAAACTCAATTTTATAACAATAGAAACCATCGTGCCTATTCGAAAACAAAACTGTCAAATCATCTACAAATATGCAATCATCGACTGAGAAATCCAAGAGACAGTGGGAGTTCTAAACGATCGCTTAATGAGATATGCGTAGAAAATGATGAGAGCTGCTGAAAGAGAACTCGCTTCAGGATACTTCATGAAGAGTAGATTCAAGACAGTTCAAGATACTTCATGAAGAGGCAGATTAGCCTCAGCTTTTACAATTTACAACCTTCGCAGAACAGCAAACATTCCATATGGAGGCTTTCAAAGACAGAAAAGAGACGTAGAATTAATCACGTAAAAATGCCATCCAGGGAAGGATTCTGAGGGGGCACATAGCGAGGATAGCATTTATTCTTGTAAACACATTGCCGAGTTGATTACGAAACTTCCCTACAAATTAATGGAGTAAGGAGGCCTACAAACGTATCCATCATTAAGGATGGAATGCGGTGAACAAATATAGACAAGACAACAGGAACATCAAAGTGCGAGCCTAATCTGCCCACAAAGGGTGAAAGTGAAGTACACATATCAACTTAAGCCAGGTCTCGGCTAACGCACTGCTTTATTTCAAAAGTTTATAGAACTCCTATGCAATTGCATATTGGCAATGCGCATCCTCTAAATCGCATAACAAGTTCTGAATATCGCAAAAAACTTTTCTGACGCAACACAGCAATTACTTCTCACTTGTGAACAAAATGTCTTTCGAGAGGCCAAAGGATGAAGAATGAAGAGGAAGCTTACTCAGATGTATCGATCATCTGGCTGTCTTCGGAGTCGCTTTCTCCACAACCACTTCCACTGCTCAATTTCCTTCGGTGGAATCGGGGAGTTCCCAGGAATGAGTTTTTGATATTCGAAAGCTTAGAGCGCCACGGTCCCGATGAGCCGCCAATCGTACTCACGTTACCTGAATAAAATTACTTTACGGAAAGTGTTTGAGATATTGAATATCGTAGTAGAATCAAACAAATACTTTTTTTCAACTACTATTTAGTGGGCCGCCAGTTAAGCTGCCCTCCTCGGCTCCTCCGAGCTTCAATTACTTTCACTTTACTTGGAAATGTAACTGCAACTTGATACCAATGCAAATTTAAGCCACGTCGGCAATATGGAAAAACAATATCTAAACTTGTAAGACAAATTAGTCGCTTTGTCTTCCGATTATTTTTCTTTATCACTTAGGGTTCTTCTACTCCCTCCTTGATATTTTTTCTAGAGCGACGCACAATGACTTCGGTTTTCATTAAATGAAGTTGGTGACGTTGCGAAATACCAACCAAGATAATGGATGCCCTTATATATACATAATATTTCCTCAAAAAAAAAAAAAAAAAAAAAACGGAGGGATGTTAGCGCTGCCTGATGCGAGCTAAGAGAGTAATCTGGAAAAAATTGGAGCCTAAACGGGGAAGGTGAATACTTGTCAAACGCATGCAACGGTGGGGAATGTTGCTGGCATGTACTTCGTGGTACTCTACCGCTCGTTAAGAATGGTGCAAAAAAGTCCATGTCTGTTGGCCTCCTCCCAGAAAGTTTAGTTTACTTCATCTCATTATTTGCTACACTGCGAGTGAAGTTTGTCTTCGCTTCGTAACCTCCGTTTACTGCTTTACGGATCGATATGGCATCATCAGAACGAACGCAGCAATTCTCACATAATCGCTCATCGGAATAGCAGAGAGCGCAAAGGTAGGAGCTACTGAAAACTGAAAATCCGGAGTTTAGGAATAAAAAAAGCTTCTGCCTTTGTGAAAGATGCTCCTATTTAGTAGTCAATAACAAACTACCTCCGATCTTACATTTCGTCGATTGCCAATTTGCTCACAAGCTTTTTAAAGGTTTACAAGCTCATTAAGTTTGAACTGAGTTTGTGAAAAGAGGGCGAGGTATTCTGAAACGAAAGCATACCAACAATAAGGCTGCTAGCTGAAGATGCAGCCGAGCCCATCCCAGGAGAGTTAATCACTGAATCGGCTATCTGATTTGGCGGTGCCTGAATACGATGTGAGCTTCCCTGTGAACCCTGCAGTTCATTCACATTATCCATTAACCCAACAGTTCGTTCATAAGAAAATCGACCACTCATTTCGACGATACATCATAAAATCGCAGTCATGATCGACGGACCACATTTAAATTACAGAAGAGGGTAAAGATTTATTTAGTAGCCTGATGAATAGGTTCCATTTTGTACTATTTCCCGTGTTTTTACTTCTCCTTTCTCACAGCAATGTTCATGTATTTCTGCATTAGTGACGTCTCAATCACTTCTCCAATATCGTGTTACAGCATAAGACATCAGTCTGCATTCGGTGCTAGCATGTTGATAAAAAAGGTCTAAGCATGGCACTAGTGATTACTTGAATGCAATCGAGTGATTTCACAGTTGTCGAATGCTGTAGCACTGATCAAATTATCAATTAAATTTGATCTCTCATTTAATCGCAAAACATGCGGACTCATGTATTCCTTACAATGTTCGTGCAGAAGTTTGTGAGGATGAGACAATAATGGAGTAAGCCTACATTTTCTCTATCATCCATTGCAACCTCCTACTGAAAATTTCAGCTCCCTCCTAACCAAAAATTTCAGTGCTGGTGTAATATTTTGTGGAAACCTGTAAAAAATCTCACGAAAACATCGTTGACATTAAGAAGCGATGATTGCCGAAATTCTTCACATATTCGACTTTCACCAACTCACCTGAACAACTATTGCTGGTTACACTATCGACACTTTTAGATTCTTCTCTTTCATTAAAAGAAAATTCACCTGTTTGTGATGTTCTCTCGTTGTCCGCACATGTTTTGCAGCAGCTGCAAGTGTTTCTGCATCGACCGGCTGGGTGTAGTAATGATAGTTGTTCGCTCGTGCACCAGACCTGCAATCGAACTCTCGTGTTTGTGTCTCGCAGTAAAAAGAAAATTGTAGCAGTTTAAAGGAATTTCCCAAAGCAATACTGTATAAGTAGACAAATGGACTGAGCTCCACAGGCATCCGCTGAACAAAAGTCGATTGTGAACATGATTGACAAGCGACGTTGCACAGAGTGTATGAAGTCCGTTATGGTTGTTTCATATCGCGACGAAGCAGGATAAGAATGAAGCAAAGGCCGCCACAAAGCTCGACTGATGCCAACCTTGATCGATCGTCGGTGGCCTGTGAAACACCAGTACTGTTCGCTTGGCGAGCCGTTGCAAGTAATGCGTTGGCAGAAGCATTCGCGGAGGCGAACGGTTCGCGAGGCGATGAACGAGGGATCCGTTCGGTGAGCCACCTAACGAACTATGTCTCCCTCGGCTATATCGGCTGGAAGACAAAACAGTTCATTTTCTGCACATTACTCCATCTGCGGCTTTATGAAAGTAGTTTGATACTGCTTCAAAACAATCCTTCAACGGTGCACACTTAATTCGATAATGGGGAAACTTTTGAAGGAGTTGAATCGACAAGCATGATGCTAAGGCGCAAGGTCTGGGCGAGATTTGCCTTCTTAAAGCATGAAGTACGAGCTTTAGATACTTCGTACGAATTGCAGCAAATTCTAAACTGGCGCGGCCGCTTTATAAAGAATGCCTCAATATGATGGAATAACGCGATGCATCAATCCTGAGATTTAACCATGAAACTACTACATCAGTAGAGAACCCCTCAATCTTCTTCCATTCCAAATTCACTCATGTAGTCGCCTATTCCTCACCTCATAACTACTCGTCCAAACACCCCCTTTGTTCCTCTTTGTATTTTCTTAAGTTCTTCTGGATGTAACCGATCAAAACTCGCTGCTAAAAAAGCTGCTTATGTGAGATGAGTCTTGGAAATGTGCAAGGAAAGGCGCTACTATAATCGAACACTTTGACGACAATAATAATAGAAATGGACTGAAAAATTCATACAGCTTTTTTGGAACTATGTAGCATCTAAGAAGCCCATACAAAATAACGTTGCTTCGGCACGAAAGGAAAGCCTACAAAATGGAACGTGTTTTCATTTTGAAATACGTCAGATATGTCGAAATGGCAATTATCTGGTTCGAAGAAAGTCAGAAAGATTGCAGAACCCAGCTAAAAAATAATTTTGGAAGTTGAAGAATTTAGACTTGAAACGACCATATTGGCGGAAACGTAGACTTTTTGTTGAACAAAAGCACTATTAAAGATGAAGAATCGAAAAAAATATTGCGCATTTGTTACTGAACTAAGCGTCAACAACAGCTTGTGAGGTCGTGAAAAACTAAGTGGCGTGCTTTCCTACTACATCTATATGTCTCATTTACAGCATTTCAGCGACATTCAGGCTATCACTGGATTATTGTAATTGCAGAGATTTGTTCTCTCTGTGGATGTATGTCACAAATAGTGTTATTTGCCAAAAAACTTGTCGAGGATTTACAATGCATGTAATAAACCTGAACGATGAAGGTTATGCCAGCAAAGACGGTATTTGAAAATGTTTCTTGACATGTTTCGCTCTCCCTGAAGATTCCATTCATCTGCGAAATTCCACTTTAAACTCTTTAAGTGAAAAATTCCTAATTGAGCGCTTCATCACTTCATGAGGAAAAGCACGCAAATCATAACGATTTTTTCTTTCATAAAAAGAAGGGGATGGCAGCAGTGAAATTTCCTCTTAACGCACTGTAAGCTCGCACTGTGCGATATCACGAGATCTCCTGCGTGGGTGGTCTTTGTAGTGCTTACAGACAGAAAAACGTCACGTGTGCGGCCCAGAACGTTTTAATGAATGAACAAGAAGCAATGCGAATATGCTGCGCTGCCATTTAATCGGAAAATTCAAAAAAAAAAAAAAAAACTGGAAATTCTGAATACATATATGATGAGAACAAACGCTGGCCATTCAGGGGGATGAAGCATATTTTCACTCCTACAAGAAGACACCGTTCTTAAAATAAACAGGTCATGAAACAGTAACATTTAATGACATCTCGAATACCTTTGAAATATGCGAGAAGATTCGTGTCCATAAACCTGTATTCATGCAAAAATTGCAGCACTGTTGATGATTCAGAAATAATTCATTTCCCTATTACTCATTTGAGAATATACTGTTTAAGTATTGTACGTTTGCAGTCATTATCCGCTTTTTGGACGCCGAGAAATAAATGGAGCAAAATGAGACGTTTAATTTACTGCGCTCTCAGTGCTGCAACATTTTTAGGTGACGTTACTTGCAGATGCACAATGAGCTCCATTATGGAGTTTGCGGCAGCTTGCTTGAATATGTATACAAATATTCAAAATTCCAGCACAATACTGATTAAGGCTCAAGGAAACAACTGGAAGCAGGTGGGCGACAAAAAGGAGCTGTGTGTGTGGGGGTGGTCGAGATAGCAAGTCAAACTACAGTAAGGTGACCTCACTGCATGAATGAACACTGGCGGTGGGCTAATCGAAATGCACATGGGGAGCTTTTCTAACCTCCCCCTCTCATAAGAGGTCGGCCGGAAAACTGCGGTATTCGTAAGAAGGGACCGCAATCCGACGCTGGGTAAGCAAAAAAAAAGCTGAAAAATCTATAGCTAAAAAAAGCAATCGGAGAGCGCATTTCTCTGTCCCGATAAAGTGAGTCATAATTTTTGCTCGGAAACGCGAATTGCAATATTTCCTGATGGGTGTACAGGTGTAGCTATGCGTCGGACTGAAAAATCGCAGATAATGAAACCAAGAGGTAATCCTTCATAAATTAACAGGTAATGTCTCGAAAATAGCTTTTCGTCAATAAACACAGATGAGTGACGCTACTTCGAAGTTTGAAGACCTCTAAGAACAAAAATAAATTAGGTCTAACCCATAAGTTTTCCTTGGATTTATTGGAGAACCTTCACTGATTGAGCCAACTGGATATCGAGTTGGCCTTGCCGAGTCCAACCTTTTCCGCGGAGGATCCAAAGTGTGATTCGCTCCTCGGAGAACAACCTATAACAGAAGCAGTAATACGTATCGGGTTGAGAAATATTACGCTAACAAGTGGAATCGAAATCTGCAAAATCAGTGCCAGTTTCAGGTTCGACAGATATCATTTAAAGGACTGCTACACCTTACACTGGATTAACAGTGTCAGTTTAGAGTAATTAATGACTGAAAACGTGTGGTCGAAACATGAGAACGCGGAAGCTGGTACGTAAATATGCATGAAGTATATAAAAGTACAAGGAAGCCAAGGAGAGCTTCCGAAGCGAAGTGAGCGAAACTTCGAAAAGAAAACCTCTCAGAAGCAATTTGTTCTAGGATAAAAACCCAGCAGGTTGAATTACCTCAGTCTCATCCTCATGCGCCGGTCTCCTCCTTTTGCGATCGAGTAGCAGGAAATAAACCATCTTCTCCGTATTATGCCTGAAGTTCAGCGATTACACACAGATGTATTACCCATGCCCATGCATTAAACCTCTATCAGTGAACGTTCGGAAAAGGTTACGGAGTACTAGCAACTATGCACCTAAGGCAACTGGATTGACGTGAAAAAAGGAGACAAAACTAAAACGAACTTCGATGGTTGCGTCCATACAGGAGAAACCTCTTAATAACTGCTCACATCACAAATAAAGTTAAGCAACGCTCAACATGCCTTCGTTCTTGTTTAAAGTGAAATAATATCACAAAAATGTCACCTTGCAGCTATGCACATAAGGGCAATCAGAATGACGTGTCAAAACTATTGTTTCATGTGATTACTACAAAACTGTTCAGCAAAATCTGTCTGAAGCCACCGCCGGAGAAATGAACAAGTCTCGTATGTGGATCAATCTTTTGTTCGACGAATGATTGGAAAGTGACTTTTTAACACATCTGCAGGATCGCGGTAAATTTGACGCCTCTGAATGGGAAGAATCGGTTGGCCAGGAACAGTTCCTGCACGGCACGCCTTCCCCTCCCCCCTCCTTCTCCCAAAAAACATTGTTGAAGGTATGGAGGTCGAATTGAGGAAGAAAGCAGGAAAATATTTTCTTCAGCTGCATATTACGCGAACACCTTTCATGCAACGAAGACGTCTGACAAGCAGCCAAAAAGAGACGGCAGCTTATGAGTGAAGTGCGGAGCTAATGAGTATAGGAGACTAAAAGCAGCCGTTAGCGAGCACATCCAAATCTTTTAATTCGCTATACCGGCTTTTCACATGTTAGGGGAGGCCAAAGTTCTTTCCGCAAAAAAACTGTCGCATTCAACAATCATCAAACATTTTTACCTGGGAGAAAGAAGTTCCCGCACTAATTTCTCCTTGTCTTTGAAGCAGCCAAGGTTCGTCATGTGCCGGAACACATCCGGGTCGATATTTTCCTCACTTGGTATTATATGCGTCTGGAAAAAAGGCATTCAGGCCAGAAAAGCTCGATGCCAAGAAACATATTGTTACGAAGACCAAAACAATGGATAAGTTATTCTCTTTCATGGGCTTCGTCCAACTTTTCCCGAAATCTTCATTCAATTTTTGACGTCCCTCTGTGGTGCTGATAGGCTTTGAGTTGTCAGAATAACAATAAAAACCCGGCATAACTGTATTCGTTTAAGCTCGTTAAAGGAAACGCATCAGATCGTATCGCAATTAACGGTATTCATGCCGCGATTTAAACGTTCATCCCTCTTTGCAGCGTTCCGTGCCACTTCCACCGCAGGTTTTGCATCTTGGTCATTACATTTGAAGTGCATGCCACTCATTTTTTGGACTCGAAACCAGCAGATCAATTCTCGCATTTAATAACCACAAAGCCAAATACCTAGTGGTCTCCAGTATCCAAGCTGTCAGAAAGCGAAATCCGAGGTTGATACAGCCCAAGACTTCAGTGATTTGCTGTGGTGGCCCAGGCGAGAACTGATAATTTTGATTATCTCCTAGCGAAGAGAACGTAAATAGGATAAATATCATTTCCAGACAATGAAAGTGCCCTATTTCAATCAAGTTCCGAAGCTGGGCACCCTAAAATTGCTCACGCTATATTTTCGAAGACTTTTTTAAGGGAATAGCAAAAACAGGTTCAAGGTCAATGCATCGTAATGCAGGGGACTTCGCGCGTCAGTGTAAAGGAGGCTTCATTTTTTGAAGATGACACACTTTTAGAGACGCCACAGTGTCGGTCAAGCAATTCTCGGACATGTTGGTTTCAGTGCTTGAAACTACAACTTTGCTTCGCTCACTGATTCCTAATAAATGGGATACCTGCTACACACAGAGCCGTTACTTGAAAATCTTACTGCAAGCGCATTCATCTCACTTGCTAGGTCCCTAAAGAATGCACAAAATCTCTGAGTTTCAGCTTCATAGTCTTTTCTTCTTTTGCTCTCAGAACATACACATCAATGCTCCCTTTGAAGACTTCCTCTAAGTTTTTCCGCTCGTGCACTAGAGGTTTTGAAGAGAGAAGCCAAAACGACATTAGCGCATTTTGTAAAACGATAGGTCTGAGAGAAACGACGTAAATATATAAAGTGACCACACTACGAAAGAAAAAAGAGTTCATAAAATCTGACTTGAATGTGCATAACCGAAAGTCACAGTAACAATAACAAGTAGTAATCTCGGCGATGTTACCTGCACTACTTGAGCCATCGGTAGTTCGAGTTCGGGCTCAGTCTTCGAATTCCCAGCCACCCATGGATGTCTAAAAACGTCGGCGAGCTGAAAGTTCCCACATAAATCACATCACTTTTTATGCATACGGCCAACCGAGCCCTCGCAGAGCTAAATACTCATTCAAATTTATCAGCGGAGCAGTTGTCAAAAATCACTTCGGAGAGAAAATAGCTAGCGGCACTGACACATTCCGGACAGGGATCAGTAGTCGACTCATTCCGTTTTGATTATTTCGGGCGCTAATACTCAAAAGACCTGTTAATAAGAGAACGGTTTTGATCACTGCATAAATGTACTTCATAGTTATTCCCTACGACGGCAGCACAGAGTGGTGACATTGCTAATAAAGTAGGAGTGTGGATTCCAGAATCCTTCTTTATTTACCTCATGGGATGAGGTGGGTAAGGCGAGAAGGGGATTTCTGCAAGAGCAAAATGAGGAGTGGTTGTGGACAAACGGAAGCGATTATTTGGCAGCAAGGAGGGGGTTATTTTGCAATCCACCAAGTGCTAATAGTTAACCTTCGTCTTTCCGTCAGAAGAAAGGGAAGATTTTATTTAGCAGAAGGCAATGAGAAAATGTACATGATAAATAGGATCGAATTACTTACCGAATATCTCTTTTGAGGATCCACCTCAATCATAGACCTTAGCAGGTTTTGACAATCGGCTGGGACGAAGTGTGGAATATGGAAGACACCCTTTTTCACTTTCTCAAGAAGATTACGCAAATTATCATCATCGAACGGCAAAGCACCCTAAAACAGTTCCGCTCTATAACAGATGAACATCACGCGTCATTTGAACAACGAAGGTCAATGAATATTTGAACTACGTAGGTTACTGGGCCACTTTCGCCAAGACGGACTTCCTCTACGGCTTCTGTGCGTCGATTAGTAACTTGGCTTTTCCGGTAGTCGAGATGAAGTTAAAGGAAGCGGTGGGGAAATGGATATGGTCCATGTCTTAATGCAGTTTGCAGTGGGTCCCAGTCCAGATAGCAGATGATTCAGCAGGACTAGCAGCTGTTTAACCTACTCTAAGCTGCCTCTGAAGTGGCAATTAACGAGGCACCCACACTTCCACCAAATGCCAGGTGTCCACTTATCAATAGCGAACTCGACCTAGTGGTTGGGATGAGGTATACGCAAATTATTTCATTTGAAAACATTACTACCTTTTATTCCGACCTCCAGGTGTGGGAGAAATGTGTGTGGCACGTGAAGAAAGAAAGAAAGAGAGGAAAGCGTAAAAATGAGAGCAGAGCATGCAACGGAAAACAACAATGGAAATTTAAAAAATCACCAAAAGTATGCTGGTTTTCTTAGTAAACGTTTGTTTGTCGTTCTCCATCAAAATGTGTTCCTCACATATTAATACAGATAGAATTTGAGACTACGGAAAGGCTGCCTCAAGATAACCGCGTGGAAAAGTTTTTCAATAGAGATGCTTAGAACCTGTATGCAAATAATTATCGTTGTGCGTTTGTACGTAATCGTCTCTTGCTCACAATCAAATAGACGGAGGTAAGCTCCTATAAGAATTTACTTTCATATTTTATTAGAACTTTACCAAAGTTATTCGATGGCTTCATGCAAGTGCTATAGATGTCGATTAACGCTGCAACATGGGTCGTAAACCTTTCAAAGGAAGTCATCTCTTCAGTGATACATTATTTCCGAAAAGTGTTGAAATTCAACAGCTTTACTTAAAAGAGGTCATTTTACTGGAATATGACAAAAGCGGCAGAAGATAGGCCCAAACAACAGGTAACATGGCTTTGCGGGTGTTCCTATAATTTGTGATTCCTTCTCAACATTACCTATCATCCCCCCGACAATACTCCGCTTTCAGACTTGAACATATTAAAAGCGGAGGCTTACTTTTGAAGGCTTATGCCATTTCAAATCGACTCGAAGGCCAAAAACTAAATAATGAGTCGTCTAGTGTAACGGAGAATAATACTCATTCAATGGAATGGTTGGAATAAAAGCCCAACGCTGAAGCTTGGTATAAATATGGTGTGAACATTTCATTTCCGCCTCGAACAATGAAAATTCTTCCGATGAGTTGGCTGTGACTTCGGACGACCAGTTCCTTGAAATGCGTGCTCGCATCCAAGCATATGTTTGTGTTTGTGTGTATGTTTGTTCCTGTGTGTCTGCCTGCGTCTCTGAATTGAGCATATGTCGAGTGAAACTTGTGGAATTAAAACATTCTCTCGTCCAAAGTTCAAGTTTTTGTCAGCGTTCGTCATCTCAGACGGGCCGCTATTACTTTTGCGCAGTAGTTCACTACAGAGCACCTGAGGCACATAGCAGAGCAGCCTATATAGCAACTGGCGAGGATTTTCAATCTGTCAGCCCACTCATTTTTATATATAATCAACGCTCGCACGGTCGATCGCTTAATCAGCTGCTAGTCATCCGAATTCCCATAATTAATTCGCTAAATCCTACGATAAAACTCACTCACACTGTCCTTCATTTCTGACGAATCTCCACCACTTGATCTAACAAAGAAGTATAATTTTCAAGTTGAGGAAAGAAACATAACACAAGTGAATGATAAATAAGTCGAAGATTGATGAAATAAGCGAACATACGCAGGACATAACAAATAAACAGGACGCCAAAGCAAATATCCTTAAAAGACGTGGAAATTTTAGCGGGCATTATTTTCTCTCGCAAGTGTGCACGCTGGTTATGAGGGTAAGTAAGCCCATAGAAGGTGAAATGTGTGAGAGGTTTTGTGATGGATGTAATCAAAAATCCTCAATCGGATTAACTCAAAACCAAAAAGCAAGACATCACAGAGCAGTTGCTGGGGCAGAATATTCTCTGAAAACGCTCCGAAGTGGAAATATTTGAGGGCGGACCGGTTTCAGGCCTACTTCTTGATTGGCGCGGAGGAACAATCCTTAATTCACTTGAGAATTACTGCACAGTTAGTCAGCAAAGGAAGCGATGAAACGCCTGGTCGGATTCAGGAGAGGGCCTTCTTTTATGAACCTCGGACTAGACTTTTCAGAGTAGAAACAAGGGCAGAATTACGCCTAGCGAAGCGGCAGGAGTTTTTCAAGAAGGCTTAATGAAGCATTCACTCGGCAACGACAAATCTAGTTCGACTGACGAGAACTTGGAAAAATTTTTCTTTTACGATAGGAGTCTATATTAGCTAGAAGACTTCAACCGCCGATTTCGCAACTACAATTCTTTTGGCCGATATTTCAAATATCAGCCGTCAAGTATGAACAAAATCATACGCATGCAGGATAAGACTTTACCAAATGAGGTTTTGAGAAATCGAAATTGGAGCATGAACTCCAGAAAGGAGTTAAATATTGGGACTATGGAACAGGGTTCGGAATGCTCATGCAATTATAACACATCTAAGCTACGAAACCGGAACTCAGAACAAAGCATAGGAACTGATATAATACAAAGCCAAGGTGACAACTTCACTGCGAGCCTCAATAACCTAATAAAATTGCAGGAAAAGCCAGCGCTCTATGTGAACACGTTCTTGAAGATGAACTGAAGTCGTCACTGCCGAACTGTGGATTTTTTCGAGACTCTTTTGCAGGTTAGCTAGTTCCGCAATGACTGAACACCTTATGCGTTAGAGAGATCCGACAGAAGCAAAAAACACTGACGTCCGAATCTGCTTGAAACTTACAACGAGTAAAGCGTACAATATAACACCACAAGACCATACATCGGCTTTCCTACCATCGTATTTTTCACCCTGCAATGATGCTTACTTCAATGATGCATTTCTACGTTCCGCTGTTTTGAAACAAAAGAGTTCATTTGGAACGAGAAGCAATCAACTAATTCGATTTCAACTCGCACCTTTATTAAGTAACCAAGTATACTGTGAGGGAATATAATACTGGCTAAGTGATGAAGTAAACACTGACGAAATTCCTAGCGTGCAAGTTGGCTCTAACTGAGTGAAAATCCCTGGTGAAAAGTTTGAACTACTGACGCTGAAAAGTAGCAGTAAGCGATTAGCGCATGCAGCAAAGAGGATTGCCATCTATTTTATAGAGTCACCTTCTGGTTTGCTTGAAACACTTCAGTCCCAGACAAAAAACGATGTTTCGCTATGAAACGATACAAGTTGAAAAGTTTTGCATTCGTCACTGTGTCCATTCAATACTTGTGCTGAAATATGAATGAGGAAAATACTACACTTCAATAGAGCATGAGAATGCAAAATTTGTTTCCTGCAAGAAGATCGCATTTGAAGAGCCCGGCCGTGAAAACTTTTGAAGCAATACAAACAGTTATAATGGAATATGTTGACCCGACATAGTACAGATTTAATAGAGCAAAATTTTGCTGCTTTGTAAGAACAACAAATGCAACTCACCCGTATAACCTCCGGACAAGCATAATGTGGAGACCCACAACTGGTTTCTAGCATCGATCCTTCTACTTGCAATGAAGCCATACCAAAATCAGCCACCTAAAAAGGAGATTTTATAGAAATTTTCCGCTGACAGTACGGCATGACAACCTTCACGATGATGCAACATTTGAGAAAAACCTTCAGGAAAAACATTCGAGAGAAATTCATAATGCCAAATGGCGATCGTTCTGAGGATGAGTTTGCCGATAAGAAGGAATACAATATTTGCAGGCAGACTGTTTAGCTGCAGCAAATTTCTATGTTAAATGATGAGACCAGCAACGCGACTGACCAGGATTAAGAACGACGCACTTTTCTACGAATTCGACGCTGAGGATATGCGAAGTGTGGTCGCAATCCCTCAAAGAATAGTTGCCGACAGCGCCATGTTTCTACTAGTGCTTGCATCATGCCTCCAAAACTCATCGAAAAACAAGGAAATAGTATGAGATCAACTTGATAGTGGCCAAGCATTTCCGTCGTTGAGATGCAAGGAAACCCTCAGGTAAAGCGTAAAAACCACAGCAATTCAAAAAACGTCTTTGGACTGGAAATTCCCATATGCACAAAAGCACTTCAGGTGTAGAACCTGTAAAATTTCAAAGCAGAAATGCGGCTCTGATAGCATATATTGGACGATCAACTACAAGGTTACTGAAATGGTTTTGCTCAAAGTGATCATGAAAGTATACATATTGAGACCATCAACCTCTAGTGTGCAGTGGAAGGAATCCGCATGACATCCTACTTGTACTTTGAAATCGCAGTAACAGTTGATAACACATTTCAGAATGTGTTAAAGAGATGTCCAGAATAAGAGCAAAATCTGCACAGGCGACTTTACTTTCGTATTTTCACCAAGAGCACACAGAGACCCAAATCTAAAGAGGGGAAGAGAAAGGTGGAAGGGGAGTCACATATGTCAGTCACTTTCTGGTGCTATGGTGGAGGCGCGCAGCGAGAGCAAATGAAAACTTCAGCACCATCGGATAAATTTTTGAAGGAACGATGCTTCTCCACAACCGCTTTCTACCTCCTCTTTCTTTATTTCCATCATTGGGTTTGTTAACATGAAACATACCTTAATGTTATTCCTTTCGTCAAGCAATAAATTTTCGGGCTTCAAATCTCGATGGCTGAAATCAACTATATTAGTACATTTTAAAAGAATAGCCAATCCACCTTTGTTTTTGCTTATTACAACATCTCTTTATATATAACTGGCACTGTTCATAGTGCAATGAGAACGGCTATACACACCGCACAATTAAACAAGCAGTCATATAATACAGTCGTCATTGTAACCATTTTTGCATCTTAGACAAGCAGTATACTACATAACATATACTTCTGCCAACGTGAAATGAGCACTTCGGTAAAGATTATGCTCATAACTTCTTCAGGGTAGATGGATGTAAGCAAGTGGAGATGTGGTGGGTGCATGTGTGAGTGTATGTTGCTTTGTGCTGGTGCATATACTAGCATTGGCTCGAAAAAATTTCGCGCCAATGCCTTTAAATCTTGGCCAACCTCCTTGAGGGCCTCAAATCCGGCTCCAGTGCTTACCATGGTGCTAGTCTTTATATAAAAATTCCCTCATCGTGAGCGTATCTGTGTTTGGTGCGTGGATACTGTAGAGACGCAGGTATATGAATGTGTTGGACCTTCTGAGCTTTATTCCGTACCTATCGGCACGTACAATGCCACGTTGAAACCCTATGAGGTCAAAGGAGTGTTTTTCTTATATTAATTTTTGCAGACATCAGTTGAGACTCGGTAGGGCATTTGAAGGCGAACACCATAACAAAAATAGCTACTGGAGCATAGGTGCCAGGTCCCTCATAACCTTTTTCGATACAGTCCTCGCAGTCGAACGACATAGCATCTCTTGGTTGGTCCTTGATATGACTCTTAGTCGTTTTGCTTCCTACGATCTATATAACAAGAAAAGCTATTGAGAGGACATACCAAATGTTATGAGCGTGGCAAAAGTCGAGCGCAGATATGATTTGACGAAAAAACTTTCTCGCCTCTTTGGCCATCAGACGGCCTTTCCGCACCAAATAGTCAAACAGCTCTCCACCGCTGACATGCTCTAACAACAAGTATCTATAATATTTGCAATATGTCAATAAAATGAAACGCGACTCAAATTCAAAGTGTTGAGAAAGCGATCAGACTGAATCAGATTCCATCAAAATTACTCGGAAGTAGCGTGCAGCTTTTTGGACAGGATACAAAAAACGAAGAGTTTTACTGTGAAAAGAAGCAGCATGAGTGCTGCGCTCAGAGCACTGAGTAACGTAATAACAGAAACTTCGCTTTTCCTTTCCTCAGAGCTCCTAGAAATTGCACACAACTTCCTGACCCCTTTCACTGCGTTCGTATGGCAAAGCAATTGTCTTTTAATCCGCTGAATCTATGACCGCTAACACAAGTCATAGTTGAGTGAAAATTCTGTAGCTCGCTGAACGTAGTTAATAGCCTTCTAGTGTTCCGTAGCAGTGAAGCAGTGATTTCCGTGTTGCATTTTTGAGCTAACAAGGCTCGGGGTCGCGAACTGCAGAAACAGCTAACCATAAGCTCCAAAAAGCATCAAATGAGAGCTCAACAGTGTTTCAAAACAATACTCTCAACTACAGAAACCCGAGACCTGAGCATCCGATGGTGTGCAACGTATTATACATCAGCAAAAATGCCGAAGCTGTTTTGCATATCCCGATTTGTGCAAAATGCCTAGTGGAAGAAACGAAGTAGTTGTATTTTCGGAAGCATTAGTCAGTTGTTTTTCTCCTTCAACAGCAACCTGTTTATCTGCTCTCATTAACAGCGATCTAGTCGTCTTCAGATGTCCCTGACAACCACATTTAGCGTTCGTCGATGTACATTGCGCGCTAGAGAATGAGGTAGATATGAGGTTGTGTTTGCAACGACGGGAAAAATCAACACATTACATCTTTTCTTTGGTGCTATAAGTTAATTAGCTCTGGCTCTCTTTTGTTTTATGATACTCGGCACCATGCAAGGAAGTAGGGATTCTGCGTTTCGATTATATATATATATATATATATATATATATATATATATATATATATATATATATATATATATATATATATATATATATATATATATATATATATATATATATATATATATATATATATATATATATATATATATATATGTACGATGTCTCCGTTATGCTTCCGCGTTTTATGCCACTTTCAAAAAAATTTGATAACATAATCTCCCTAACACTTAAGACAAGATGAATTTAACCAGGCGCTCAATGCAAGAACGCATTCTGACGGCGAACCATCATTACGAACATATAAGGACTTCGCGGAAGTTGTCAGAAAGAGGGCTGAGCCCTCTTTCACGACACGGCGGACTCAAGAGCAACCGATACTGTTGTCCTTTATTTTTAAAAAAAGGGATATTGTTGAGGATGCACCTCGAAACAGACGGCCGCGGCGCAGCTAACCAAAAGAAAAAATTCCAAATTTGGCGCTCAAATGAAATTGCGCTGATCAACGTTTACTGTAAAGTTCAGTTACTATGATCATCTTCAAACAAAGGTTCCTGGAATTTTCCGGAAACACCTAAAATTTGCAGAATTGCGTCTCCATAAACAGCACACTGCTACGCTTAGGCCGGCCTTTATATATAAATTATATAAATGTAAATATAGATACAAATTACAACTTATAAATCACAAGTATGAATAAAAATATAAACATGGATATAAGTATAAATACAAATATCAAAATAAATACAAACACGATATAGATATAAATAAATAAACAAATAAATAACTTATATATATATATATATATATTATATATATATATATATATATATATATATATATATATATATATTCCAGTAATGACCCATGAACATCAAGTTTTGTGGATGAGTCGGTTTTTTTTCCGTGTTTTGCGCAAGGCTGAGAAATTGTGTTCCACTGATAATTGCCCCGTTATGCTGCTTACGTTCCTCTGAAATGGTAAAAGAAATTTTGAGTTTGCTAAATGCGGTCCGATTGTTAGTTCTAATATTATCTTCGATTGTATCACTGGAATTGCTCGCATCGTTTCCGTATAGGAGTTGTCATACTACAATGTTGAAAGAATAATATGCAAAAAACGTACAAATATTTTTTGTTCTCGTAGACATCGTAAAGGTGTAGAACGTGCGGATGCTCGATTAATTTCATTATCGCAATCTCTCGTTCTACCTGAAATTGAACTTGATTCTTTGATGGCGTTGAAGAGCTCGGTCATTCATCGGAGTCTTGTTATGCTCTGAGCAGATATAAGACCGCCTCGTTGCTTCCGAGAGATTTGCATTATACGGAGGTGTGTTTGTTCATCCGTCGCGAAATGTGGGCGCGCTGGTGCTTTTTTTTTTGCTTAGCAACACTAAAAGCGGAATGTGCCGGATGAATGCGGAAGAAGCGCCGCTCGAAGCTAATCCTGATAATGATTTATGAATAGGCCTAAAGAGCAGGCCATGGGACGCTCTACCTCCGCCTCACTTGCGGGATGGATGCGCTACCAACGACAACATGTATACCTGAACAGCATAGAAGAATCGGCTAGCAGAGCTAGCTGTGGAGTTTCGCAATAAACGTACAACTCAAAGAGCAACTCTACGTCGTTAATGAACCTCTCGACAGGGAAACGATATATCACATTAAGTACGCATATAATGGTTCTTTCCTCATGAGTAGTGGCTGTGAAGGGAATATTTCTTTGAAAGACATGCGCAAATTCAGCAGCCCAAGTGCTTATGGAAAGTAAATTAAGACAAGAAAAATATGCAGAGCTTCTGAAGCTTCCCTTCCACATACTGTAGCAAGGAAGCAAAATATGTGACGGCCGTTTTATATTCGCAGTGTAAAGAAACCAGAAAGTAGACGTGAAGATTACTAGAATTATGGGATGATGGTAAGGTGAAATGTCTCGATGATGCTCGATTATGTTGATGAGGAAATTAGTCAATGCAGCACCTCTAGTTTTTATCACCGCTGTTTTTCTCATTATTGTTTGACAAGTTGAGTGAAGCACATCTTCAAGACATGTGCGGCAAAACTGGTTCAACTCCGCTGCTAGAAGAGAACTTTTGATGGGCATTTGCACGGTTATGCAATCCTAGCAGCAGAATCGTAGTAACTGTTAGAGAAATAGCGAAAATGTTACTGTCTCACTTTCTTTTTTTTGCTATCTGCCAAATAGGCGTAGTAGATAAGAAGAACATGTGTTACAATAACATAATTTTTCATCACGTATTACCTTTCCACGCTCCCTAGTTGAAAATTTTAATTTTGTACTTTGTCCGTTCGAACAACGAAGTATTTAGGGCACATGCGCACCATCACTCAGTAGTACTGAAACTTCCTCCTTTTCTGCTAACGTCAAGCCGCTCCCTCTGTGCAGTGGAAATGCGCCGCCTTGATGTCTCTGATCCGTAGGCGCGGAAGTCGATCACTATTTGACGGACGTATTACTCATGTGTAATTATTTATTGCATATGCTAACAGCATTTAGCAGGTTTAATAGGAACTATGCTACCTTTTCTTACGTAATGGCTTTGCACATACCACTAGTTTGTTTCCTAACACATTTGCTTTTTGAGGGCGAAATTGCCACGAAATGAGCGCTAACTCATTTGACCAGGATGAGAAAGGAGGAGGAAGGAGGGGGAACATAGGTAGCCATGAGGAAGGCTAAGTTGCTTAGATCCATCAGTGCTGCAAGGAATCCTCATCATCATTCGTTCTCATCAACAGCGACGAAGTCCAAGTACTTTGAAACAGAGACGAAAAAAGATTTTAATTTTAAACAACGAGATTTAAAAAAAAGGCGGTATTATCTCCTCAAAAAGTTCTTCTGCAAGCAGCGATGCATTTTGCCTCTAAGGATATGAGCGAACAGTGGTCTCCCAATATTTTAACCAACCCTCTTTTCAACCGGCATTCTCAAACCATGCTTCAACAATAAAATCCTCAGCGGCAGCGTATCACTGAGGAAACTTGTTTTCTTCCATTATTTATTGGTAAAAGCAAGCAGAGATAATGTGTTAAGACAGCAATAAGTATCAAGTCAACTGGGCTCGCAGCGAATGTTAGGCCATCCACTCCAGCACATCTTTCTTTTAGACCTTACGGTTACTGCCGACCCCGAACTAACCAGAGCACCACGAACATTTCGCGACTTTCAGGTATTCATCGGAAGGGAAGCAGCACTATTCGACGAAACCGTGCCTATAGGACAAACTATTAAATAGCTTTTCAATAATAGGTAAGCGGATGCTTTCTGAATGAGAGGCATTAAAGTCGAAGGTACTATGTGCGTTTGTCACGGCATTCGTCTTGTGCTGTCTCATGACGTAATGCCGATTTGACTTGGAGAAGGACGGGGAAAGGGGAGGGTGCAGTGATACCACATGGTAATTCCCTCATTGCATGAGACTGCAGAGGCGAGCGTTAGCCTCACACTCAAATGGGTTATGCATCATTGACTGTTGCAAAGCAGTGAGAACACAGATTTGCTCCATGAAAATGCGAAAACCAACCACATAAAGCATCTCTTTAACTAGCACATATTGCGTTATGCCCATAATTTTATTGGAAGATTTACGTCAATAATATTCTCGAAAGCAATGGGACATCCCTTCGAACAAAGGGATGTCTTAGAAATTTAGAACAACATACAAGTGTTGGAGCCAAGAAATATTTGAACGGTGTCGATAATCAGTGCGGTTTCCATTTTAAATAAAAATTGGACTAAACAAGGCTGGAAAAATCGCTGAATTTCCGCTCGAAAATGGCAGACTTTCTGCCAGACTGTCCAGGCCAATCACTTTTCGATGGAATGATTAGCATATAGGTTGTTGCAGAAATATGCCGCTGAATACTGCATGAACATTTAGCTTTTTATTGGGCAAATAATGCGCCAGTGGCTTCTTAAACATGGTGGAAAAGCTCCGTGTAAACGGTAGGGTAACGAAGCTGAGAACCTTTACAGCATTCCGCCCTTTCAGCATCTCTCGGAGACCAAATGAAGAGAGTTGTGCTTGAAAATGTTTAATAATAAGCTAAGCGAACATGGCTTGATAGAACGTGGATCTTTGAAGTAGTGAAGAGGGAAAAGTACACTAATTCATAAATCCCGTGCCTTGAGTTTTGTAGCAACAAGCATCAGCAAAGCACGTTGCTGCGATGACTGTTCTCCGCTCACATGTGTGCCTGGGTAGGCACGACCCTCGCAATAGCTCTTTCGCCTTACCACACTGAGCTCAAACAAAAAGTGTCACTTTGGTATTACCAGTTTGGGCCTCGTTTTAAGCTACTGCGTCGTTTTCCTCGCGGGGAGACCCTTGAGGTCTCGAAGGATAGAAGAATTTTCAGCCGAAATAAAAGCTGCACATTAGTCACAGGTGTTCAAGAGATTATAAACTAAGCAAAATATGTGTGTGAAATGTGGCTGAAGGCAGGAGTTATAACAGCTTCTGCTATGTCGATTCACCTGGTTTTAAAAACGTCCAACATCAAAGATTAACAAAGCCTGCTCACCAGTTACAAACGTTTTCAGCATAACTTTTGTGTGAAGGAAAGCATCCGATACAGATCTCGTGCAAAATACTCGAATTTAACTTGCAGCTTGAACTACTTCCACAGATAGTAATAAGATGGAGTAGACGATCCAGTAAACTTTGTATGTTTACCTTTTGCAAGACGGATTCGCTCAGCTTCTCCTTATTAACGATTTTAATCGCCACTTTCCGACCTGTTATACAGTGCGTCCCCGTTTTTACGAGACCTGAAAATTTCGAATAGAAAATCTTCAAAGCTTTTTTATAGATTCGGGGAATGTAAAAGAACTGGGATGCTTTTCGAACCTATGTTGGTTTAAAAAGAGTGGTTTAAAGTCACAGTAACATGCTAGAAAACTTTCTGCTTGCTTTTTGAACAGTTTCGGGGGGGGGGGATTGCATTTATTTTGTTTCATATGGTATATTTTGAAATCATCTCTTGACAAATTATATTTTTTCTGCTTTCACGAGGAACTGTACGTTGATAAGATCACACGGGAGTAAACATTCTGCTCTTGAGCTCTTCTCGCCGCAATTTCTTATCTATTTGTTTGTCATTTTATCACTCGACCACTCACAAATCATTTTGTGCTTCAGTCAGATAGCGACTACCTTGTGGCTGTTCTTGGACTTTCTCATATATAGCAGAAGTAGTATTTACGTCTAGTGATCGGTTAGAAAATGAATATAATGAATAGGTGCAACGTACTGCTTGAAGTAAGCATGAGGAAGGATAGTTCATATAAGAACCAGAAGAAGGCTTATAATGGCGCTTAGGCTTACTATGTTATCATAACCTCCAAAATTCTTACGTTTTACAAAATACGCCTGTTTTAGTGATATTTGTTTTTTGAAGCAAAAGGGAATGAAGTGATTGGGGACGTTTTTCGCATCACCCAAAACGAACCTCTTCTAACAAACAGATCGCCGTGAACGTCTGTACCTTTAATCGACCTGAACACATACAATGACAAGAAACCACGAGTGCAGTGCGATTTCATTTCATGATCAGACTCTTCTTCGTCTTTTCACCTTGCATAGATGACGAATTATAAACTACGTTTCATTGACTACGCATGCGTTCCTTTCCGATATGTTTAACTCTTACGCTGAGTTTAAAGCGGAAATGTGCTGATTATGGCTTCAATTTATGTGCTTCGCAATCTGACCTATTTACAGCAATTCTTTCGAAGAAAATCCCTTGTAAGTTGTCTATAAAATGATGTAAAGAAATTATTTCTATCATAGTTAATGACTTCAGATGCGGACATTTCTTGATCTCTAAAAACTTTGATCTCTGTTTCGATAGAATGAGTCACGACGCTTAAAGCCTTCTTTCAGTCAATACTGTGGCCATGAGAAAGGAAGCAGTGAGGCGAAAGTGTGAAGAAACACTCACGGAGTACTTTTTAGGGGAAATTAGCGCATTTTTAGGTGTGTGGTGAAAACTATAGACGACGAGTGTCTGTCAATATTTGTGGTGAAGTCGTCATGCTGTGACGATGTTGCAGACCGCGCAATAAAACCGACGTGTCACACGCCGAACATCTATACGGAGTGGAAGCGACCAGTGTCAAACGTGTGTGCGTGTGTATGTGTGTGCGTGGTTCGGTTAGCAATCGATAGAGCCAAAGGGCGCAGTCGAACCTTCGAGTGTTCGATGCTGCTGTCTGGCTTAATGCCGCCAAAATAATGCAATTCCCACATGGCAACGCATCATTTTCCTAAGCAGCCAAGTGATCTCGTCATGTGGCATCCATCCGATGCTGTAGTAAGCTCTAGCGCACTAGGACATCAGAAAGACGTGCTTGTCGAGGTTGTCATGCGCATAACCAGCTTATCATACAATCATGAGTTCAGAAGAGGCGCTTTGATTGTGGGGTCAAAGAAAGTACCAGTACTCTTATTAATGTTTTCACGAAAGCCATGAAGCAATTTGAGATTGCCTAATTTGACAGAGCTGTTCCACATAACTCGAAAGATAAGACGTCAGCGAAAAGAGAGTGCTTTAAACTCCCAAGACGACAAAGCATGACGTTTTTATTTTTACTTCTGTTTTTCTGGCTAGCAGCTCAAAGTGTGTGACAGTAGCATTTAAATTTATCAACAGGGCATCGTTTCATGAATGAATGGGAGTGCTGACTGGCCACATTAACAGAGCGCCTTCTTTTCCTATCCGGTAACCAGTGCCCCTCATAAACACTTATTTATCGTAATAAAAATTAGAAGCTCTGAATTTTGTCGCAGCAGCATTCCAGAATTGGGCTGCCTTTCATATCGTCATAACGAGTCAACAACTTCGGCATAACTTATAGCAAGTAGCTCCATTGAAGAGCATCAGTTCTCTTTATTTAAATCTGCTTGATTTATTGCGATGATATGCTTAGAAAAAAGCCTTGCCGTTCGCATGAAGCAGCAAATTTCTTCTACAAGTCGAAATACCGAGAAAGAAATGCTAATTTAAAAGGATGGGATATGCTTTTATCACTTTTGAGAAAAAGAGATGGATTGCGATAAATCGTACCCGTTTGACCTTTGCCGAGCGTTTTCTCCAGCTTATATGGTCCGCAGTATTGCGCCTGGTGCGCTGAATTCAACGCAGCGCTCGCCGCGTTACCATTTCCGACTGCAGACATATCTGAAAAAAAGGGCTGAAAAAAAGGGCTGACATCAAAGAGGAATTACATGCTTCGAGGTTATATTGAAATGGAATAGGGCGGTCAAAGTACGCGAAGATACGAGTTTCTTTGTTTGTGGCGCAAACGTCTATGGTAGAAGAGCTGGCATGGGATGCATTTCTCGGTAACCGTGTGTTTCATTCTGTGCGCTCTAACCGTAGTGCGACCATGTTTCAAGTGTGCTGAGAGTGTATTCCGATAATATTTCACACCGTATGACTTTTGCACGCGTTGCTCCTTCCTCCGAAAGTATGCTGTCACAGTCGGACAGTTGGATCGTCTTCAGAAGTCGTTAACTTGGTGGTAACCAGTTTGCCTTTTTTTAGTCGTCCATACTGTTCTTCATCGTTGGTTTAGGCAAGAATTCCTTCAGCCAAAAAATTTTTTAAAATCAAACTGTTAGAAATGCCTATAGAATTAGATTTTTGGGTGCTGCAAAGTTATCCAACGTTTCGCAGACACGATTATTTCTTAATAAATCGCTTGTTTCTGTGCAAGCTATCAAGTGATCCTGGAATTTGCGAAATTAAAGCACCACTCTGCAATTGAAGTAGAGACTATCTGCGCACGATCCACAATGACCTGTAAGGCGAACGTTGAGCAGTGCGAAGCTCATAAGTTCATGCACCGTACTCCTCTATTTTTTTTCTCATATCTGTAGGAATCAATGTTTGTTAGGTTCGCCTCGAATTGAAACAGAAAGAATAACTTTTTTCCCTCTTCCTGAATGCCCTTCCGGACAAAACAAAACTGCTGCTATGCGCACTTCTTTCAGTTTAGTGATTTACAGCAGCCATAGATCTTAATCAAAAATTTCTGGCTAATATGTAAAACATGAAGGAAAAGTCAGTATGATGAAATTGATTTCGAGATAGTGCTTCTAATTCCACGTGGAAGTGAGTCATTATTTACGAAGTCCCCACTGTTCGAAGTGTCGACTTCAAGGTTCACAAACTCCTTTTTCTTTTTACTTATATAGAGTGTAGTAGACTTCTCCCTTCGTTGCATTTTTTGAATAACATGCCGATCACGACCATATGGTTTACTCACGTATTCCTTTCCATCAGAACCTGGCACTCTATTTGTAAAGTCCACTGCGAGCCAGCCAAATTGTGCTGATTACCCTGCGGAATAACTCTTTGAAGATATCTCCCACTGCTCTGTTTTGGAAGTTCCTGACGACGCCCTTTCTTCTTATCTCCATCCTTCTCCTGCTGCCGCACTTCTAAACCGCCGTTATTCTGTTGAATAATACGCCCTTGACTAGCACGCTGTCCTCCTCCTTTCAGATGTACTCTAGCAGCTAAAGTCTCTCGAGTGTGCTCCTTTCGAGCTTTTTCCCTAACTCCATCGAGGCTTCCCCACTCTGAATGACTACTGCGCAGAGATCTTCACTGGTGCGTTGCTCCAGTCTATACATGAAATCCTGATTGAAACTTCCTTCTTTTCCTGAGTCGAGTTCTTCGCTTCTCATGCTGTCACGCTGCAACATTGGCTGGCGTACACTGAAACTGGAGCAGCCGCAGTCGAATGGGCTTTCGGTTTCGTACATGTATCTATTTTTCTTTGTAGTCCAAAGACGACGCTGAAGCGTGTTAAGCGCATTTGCAGGTTTCTCGATTCTGTAGCTAACATCCATCAAGCTTTCTTTTGATGTTATTGATGATCCCAGGTGGTAGAACTGATTGGCGTATTCAGACGTAATTTTGGAGATTGATCTCGGGGAAATAGATTTCTTGACAGATTGATTAACACCTCACTTTTGTCAGAAGTAGTTTCCAGACTGCGATTGCGTTGATGCCAATTCAGAATCGTCTTGTTGTTGTGGCAAATAACAGTACGCTGTTTGGTAGGTCAGATATAAATAATAGTACGTTTGCAGAGTCAAAATCAGTTAATTTGCGATTAGCGGCGAATAGATCACAGTGAAAATCCTGTTGGTGCATCGCAACACGTCGTGGCGAGATATGACTTCTCCCAAAAATCCGGCTATCTTATGGCGCAAATTCAACTGCAGTAATATGTGGGTTATTTGTTTGTTGAGCTCAGTGATATGGTTGTTGTACCCGAACTTCTAAAGAGCGAGAGCAATTGGAAAGTCTTGAGTCTTCACTTACGGAACCACATTTTTATCTCTTGATCGATGTACCAGTTTATCAAAAAAGCTCTGTTTATTGAGCAAAAATTCGAGTGTCATAGTATATGAATTTCCTGCGGAAAATCATATGTAAACTTCCTTAGAGCTATAAATGAAGCGTATGATATATGTGTTAACCAACTTGACGCTCCATTGCAATTCGATATGATCACTGATGACGCTCTCATTGGCTCTCAGATCGCAACTTTTTTGTGTGAAATTCGGAATTTATTCACCTCTAAAGCGCCTAACCGGCAATTTAATTAGGGGGTAAACTGAAATGTGCATCGGTTTATTACGTATCCTTCTTCGTTCGTTGCTTCTAATAAATCAAAAATACTGACAAATTAGCTCTGCTTAGCGTGAATATCGTATCGAATTCGTCATCAGTGATCATAACATCCCTATTGTAAGCTTAATGAAAACTATTAAGAAGAAAGCAACAGGGAGATGGGAAATCTTCCCGAATTAGTCCTACATCATCATCACGTAGGAACGAACACATAGCCGGTCTAAATGAGCTTTTTCTACTCACTGAATAACAGATATTTCATGCAGCTAAAGTTGAATTTGATAAAAAAATTTGCACAGACTAAGCTGAAGGTTTTGGAACTGTTCATTTGAGGATACATGACTTCAAGAGGATACCCGCTGAAGCTAGAGCTACCAGATAGGGAGGAAATTTCGTTCGACGCAAATTGCCGAGTTGAGCATAAATGAAGATAAGCGCGCATCAGTTAGGTGCGTTTACGCAACAGGTTCTAAATAGATTTAAGTTACAAAAAAATGTTCGCTTTCCGTTATGCGCATCATTGGTAGCGCTCTCAGGGTTGCTGAAGTGCTGATCACTAAGAGCTTTGCATGTAGACTAAATTCTAGCCTCTGAAATCCAGAACTGTGAATCCCTGTAAGCCCAGCTGTTGAGCAGTTTAACTACACTGGATTTCATCGCATTATTCGACAAATGTAAGACATCCTGGTCTGAGTGTAAAGAGTGAAGTTCACCTTCACTAGCAGTACAGCATAATTCTGTCGCATGGCGCTGATACGCTCTCATACTGTGCCAGCATTCAAACAAATTGTGCCTTCAGGAGGCGACAAGTGAAAATGGTAGGACATATTATATCATTAGCGTGCCACAAACCACTGTTACAATCTTCATTTACCACTACTGTTGGTTTTACAGTGGTCAACAACGATTGTGGAGAAGGCAGCAATGAGAAAAATGAGGGTAATGGAATGGACGGGTGGTTTTGGGAGACGGCCCAGCTACGTCGCTTGTCCGACCGCTAGCAGAACTCCGAAATGTTTGCCGTGCTATGGGCCCACACGGCGGTAATGTATTGCACACAACTAGGATTAAGTTAAATCCATTCTGCAGTTCGAAAAATTTTGAGCACAATGCATTGTCCTTCTCTTCCCATACGAAAGAAGCAGCCGAAATCTATGAATTTTTACTCGCTGATTCCTAACTACACCGTGCGATGACTTTACAACAATCAGCCTGGAAAGAGCACTACTGTCCCCTAATACTGAGCGCTATGAAAATGAGCTATTAAAAAGTGAAAGAAAGAGTACCGATTAACAAACTTCTACGTGTGCGAAAGGTAAATGCATAGATAGAACATTTCGTTGATATGTTGGCGAGCATCAGCACTTGCTTCTTAGGGCCGATCATAAGAAAATGTAACTAGAAGGTTTTTTTTTCGAAGTTGATGTTCCTCATAGGCAGTCTGACTGTCGAATTGCCCAACCGTGGCGATAAAATCACTCCTTTTGTAATAATATTGTCAAAGCTACTGCTGCTAAGCATATCACGATAGCGTATATGATGGAAGCGCTCATCAACGTATATGATGAAAGCATGTCATGAAAAATTCTACCTTCCGAGCTATAGGTGACAGATTTAGAATCGGTGCGACCAACCGACTTCTACCACAAAAATTTGTTTATCCACTATTCGATGACCAAACTTTTGGGCGATGGAATTTTAGCCGGCAACAAATTTTAGCCATCAGTGATCGGAGTGATAAGATCACTGCAATCCAAGATGGTGCCTTCTCAACTGTGCAAAAAGCAGCAAAAAGAAAATGAAAGACATACTGTTTTGCGCCCCGCTGCTCATTCTCGCATTAAGCTCATCGTTAACAGCGTTCAACTTGTTGTTGATTTCGCCCAATACCTGCAATTACCTTTTTTTATTTCTTGAAGCAACAATAATGTGTTGCATGAAAGAATGATTCGAGAAGTGAATGAAGTAAATACTTCGACGAAGAAACCAAGACATAATTGTTACGTAAGAACAGTAAGGAAAGAAATTGCAAGATAATAGGACGACAAGGTAGAGGGAGGTAGAGAGTAAACAAATACAGCGTAGTTCGACAAAACGTAGCAACTAATGTAACGACAACGCAATGAGCTTATCCACAGAAAACACTTCAGTCGTGGGAAGTGAATTAGGAAATTTTATGGGCCCGTAGTGATGGGAAAGCTGCGCACCAATATTGAGAGATCTTCTGCCTCAACGATTTCCTCAGGTAATACTTCCATGCACTTGCAACTCTGCAGGAGAACGAGTCAAGAAAATCGCGTTATCTCGTATCCCCCTTCCCCGCCCCACCTCTTCTCTCCACAGGCCTATCCAGCTGGAAGGATTATCTCCTAGAATGAGATGTGAAAGGGGTGTGCGAAAAACACTATCTAGCGGAACGCCGGAAATGGATCCTTTCAATTCTTATAGAAGACGCACAGAGGAATTTCCACATTACGAACCAACTCAAGGCCTCATATCTCGAGCTTCTGCCTATAACAGAGTTGGAAAGAATCCGGAAATGTATTGCCGTTAACAGCGATTGCACCTTTTCGACAAGCAAAATATCCGTAGCATTAGATGTGGACTGGATGAGAGAGCACTGCTCGAGGATCGGACGCACTACATTACAAAAATATGTCGATAATGTCCCGTGCATCTGCGCTGAAAGGAACGTGAGATGGAGTCAGCTGCATTCGAAGTTCTTTGAGGAATCTTCAATCTCTGCTGGCGATCCGAACATGTATAAATAGCTAAATCATGGTAATGGTATAATATAGTTGAAGAGGATAATCGCGCAAACAATTTACGCTCAACACACGACACTTTTCGACAGATATATCTAGTTGACAGACACAACACCAATCCTCTAAAACCTCTAAACTAGCTAGTCAGCGTGTAGTTCGCGCTAATCAATCGCGAATTCGCAAAACATTCTAAAAATTTGAGGGGCCATTCGCAGAAAGCGTACCCCAACTGCAAAGTGTGCCAGAAATGATTCACGTTAAGTATGAATAAAAGCGGTCATAGGACGTTCACCTGCATCATGCCCCTGACAACTTCGCGCACCTCAGAAAGGTTTTTTTAATTTCCAAGGCCCGACCAGTAAGCAACCTCTTCGCTGCTGCTGGTACTTCTGCTTGGCTGTCTTATGTCTTAACATCATGAAATCATTTGATGACAGGCTGTTCAAGATTCGTTGGTCTGCGCCCATTACACTAGTCTGATTCCCTTCAGTTAATCTTTCAAATAGACGTATAGCGAAGACAGAAATTAAGACTTGTTTGCTCTTACGAGCCGCTTAGCAAATGAACTGCCATTCAAGTAATAATCGCATTCCTCATCAGAAATTCAGATGCCCTGAAGAGAGTGCACAGTAGCTTAATCGGAAAAAAGTAGAAAATATCACCACGAAGAGGTTCCTCTGGAAAAAAACTTGTAATTGTGGTTTCTAAGCTTAAAAAGGCTAATCGAATACTTGGTTATGCTTCAAAAAAAGTAGCTCAGTGGACAAACTAATCGTATTTCTGCAAAATTTTTCGGGAGTTTGGGCAATAGGTTTTTGGAGACGCTACTGGAAAGTTGCAGAATGGCATTTTCAACGAATTTATAATCAACTCTGCTTACAGTTGAGTAGTATCAGTTAGCATGAGGAAAGCAGACATTTTTTCGTCTCTTTTGGACGGTTTCTCGAAGAATCATGCAGAATATTGAAATTTTGTTTGGCCACTAATGACAAATTGCTTGTCCAACATTCCAATGCTGTGGTGATCCTTAATTTCTCCATTCATACATTCGAAAAATGAACAGCGATGTTCCAAAACAAATCAGTTCGCTTCACATTTTTTGCACAACTTGTTACGCCGTTTATGGTAGCCGCATCAGCACTTAGGAGACCAGTTCAGTTCTCGCTCCAGGTTTTTTTCTTGTCTCTTCAAAGGAAGTATCGCTTTGTATCTAGGCGCTGGAGATTACCAGGCACAGCACTATGCCTACAGCAATGCCTCCGCAAGGGCACACATATGCTCATCACGTTACTGACACTGACTGTAAGTACGCCATACAGTTCCTCCATGCTGTGGTAGTTCTGACATGCGGCATTCCATTTTACCTGTAGCAGAACAGCGTTTGCACGTAGCCAGTCAGGACGGTCATAGTGGCGAGATTAATCAAAAACAAGTGGCACAACAGTTTTGAAACCAATAACATAGCGATCATCTGCACTAATAATAATAATACTTGACAACCATTTTGCAATGATATGGATATTTCTTTGCCTAGGAACAGGTCCAACATGTGTCCTCACATGTAGACTCATTGATTAAGCTGCGAAAACCATTGTTTGCTATGGTTTTCGGAAACTTGGAGCAGTTCGTGCGACTTCCTTGTGAGCAATATGGAACACTAAAATCACCAACAATCACAGAGGAATGGCGAATTGCGCATCAGTTGCCAATGATATTGGAAATTATTAACTTCTTGTGACAACAGCAGTTTGCATGAGAAAAAATGGACATGAGAAATTCAAGCAAACCATCTCATCATGAGAGTCTAAAGGATAAATTCAGTCGTTGGTGTGGGCTAGGTGGCTGTTGCCAAAAATTGCTACGTTCCACGTCCCGTGTCAAGAAAGCAAAGGATTAAAAATTTCAGACCTAAAATTAACGAAAACTTAGACCTAGTGAGACCTGAATTTCAGAGGGAGCGATGAGATCAAGGTGCTCGTAATTATGAACGGTGTGAGATTCAGCAAGCTTACGTATAATAGATTGGAATTTATTAAAAACACATCCAAATTGCAATCGTTCACTAGAACGTCTCTGTGTATGGTGCAGAGTAATGCCTGGCAAAGTATCTGATCCAGGTCGGGGAAGGATCTGGCTGCTGTCTTTCATGATCACTATAAGGAAAGTGCTTATCGTTATTTTTCTGTCCTTCACGATTTCGCTACCGCTCACGGCCAAACGAAGGTCGTTTTTAGACGCATATCTGTGCTCCACAGGTAATATGCTATTGCCTTTCTTTCCTTCAATGTAAGGGGAGGGTTAAGAACGCTCGGACGTGGCTGAGGTTTCAACTTTTCAAGCATTCTTCATTACCTACCATACGTTATACAGCTTTCTAAACATCACATTGATGCGCACTTTCTATGAACCGTGCCGAGTGACGATCTTTTCCTAAGCACCCGATGGGAAGCCGCATCTGAACTGACAGTACCGAACATTCCTTCAAGCGTGACTCGATCTGAAGGAAATTCAGTCTGTTACAGACAACTGATGCGCTGTAGTTCCCTTGTCGTGAAGCCAGTTCTTTTAAGTTCGACGATTGGCAGAGGGGAGGGAGGGAGGGGGGGGGGGGGAGGGGCAGAGAAGGGATGTTCTGAGATGCGTCCAATTGAGAGGAGCGCATATTCGGAGTTCCAGAGTAGATTACATCAGCTTCAACCACTATGTCAAGGAGTGATCGACAAGACGCCACAGCATTTACTTTCAAATAGATAATGCGTTTCGAGTTAGAGGATGCGATCGGAAAGGACCAAAGATGCTACAGCGCGCTAAGGCATTAGAGTGCTGCTTGCTGTTATCGACTAACGTATATGAAAGACATTTATCGCAGCCATTTTTGTTTCTTTTTATTTTAACATTTTGCTACACATGCGCAATGCTTATTTAACAGTAATCTCGCATCCTACTGCTTCACTGAATCATTGCCGCAGTGATTCAAGAGGTAAAAAGGAAGGCAGGCAGGCTGCTGCAGGGCAAAAAAACGAAGCGATGCAGGCTCTCATCTCTCCAAAATGTTCACTATTTTGGCATTATCTAGTGCTGATTTTGGGCTGCACTGTATTTAGAATCGGATATCCTAAACGCGTTGTTTTTTCTGTCTACTGTCGAGGAGCCAAATATAAACACAGTGTCGAACAGATGGCCAGTTGCAGCAAAACAAAACACTGCTTTGCATACTATCTTGGGAGTATGCCGGAACATTGTTTGAACAACTCACAGATTGCCTCGTGTATATCCCCATTTTCTCCTCCTCTCTTCACCATTAACAAATATAACGGTTCACACAAGTAACCATTATCGACTTTCCTTATTTCAGCACACATAAAAAAAGACAAATTTTTTCATCATGAGGGGATCATAAAGGCAGACCTCTTTGATGACGTCGAACATCAGCAGTGCAGCAGGTAACGTCCCGGTCTGAGCACCCGGCTGCAGTTGCAGTACGTGATGCGTTCAGCGCGGCTAGTGTCGTTATGATTACTGGTGAATGTTCCAAGGGAAATGCAAGCCGCGATGAAGATAGGAGTAGAATGAAAAATATTGTTTCACAGCGCAGAGTGGGCAATGAACAACCTAATGGTAGTGGTCCTCAATAGTAGGATTTGGAATGCGTAACGACGGACGCGCCTCAAATACAGTTCCGTTAGAGGATCACAAACGACGTCAGCTGAAGGCTCGTGGACGCTAGGCGGAAGGACATGTGACGTATAGCAGCCAAGGTCGGAGTGCGCTGTAATGTAGTTTAGTAATGGTAGTAGCCGGAGCGGAGACTCACGATCAAACATGGGTCAACAAGCGTGCATGCTTGCCGCTGTGGGCAGCGTGCGACAACCACCCACTGCTGCACGACTAGCTAGTCGTAGCCTCGAACGAGCCTCGCTTTCCACCGACATCCTTTTAGGCGTCTCTTCCCTCTATTCGATCACGTCAGCTGGGGGACGTGCATGCGTTGCTTACTTTCCGCTCTGCTAGCTCTCCGAAATTACTCTCACGCTTATCCTCGTCTATGCTTGTCGCGTTTGACACTTTCCATGTGCTTTTCTTGTGCTCGTTTTCCTTGTGAAATTTCCTTAAGACACTTTCCCATCCGTGCCTCTCTGCATCCATCCGATTTTCTTTTCTTCGACTGTTTTGCTTATCTATCGTCTCATGTCTGCTTCTCCACAACAAAACGTTCGACTATAAGAGCGTGAGCATAGCTAACTCTCCGGATTCAATGCCCATAAAAGTGTCTACTGGCTGGAATTTGCAACGATCGATCTAGACGAGCTTAGCTCTGCTTGAGGTACATGCGCTCCCTCAGCCAGATGCGTAGTATTTCGATGCGATTTGCTTCTTTGATGTCTCTAGCATTGCTTTATGCTTCATCGTCAACTTTTCAGTCAGCAGCACGCCTTTCATGGCGCACTTTAGCGTTGCTGCGCTTAGCGCCGCACTCAACGCTTTCATAAGTGACTGCTTGCTTCATTCACTCGAGCGTGCTTGAAGCAAGTGGCTCTCGGAGTACTCAGGAGCAGCTACGAGTTTTTTTTTCTGCGATTAAAGCGCAGAGCACTTTTCGCTGGGCCGGAAATCGCAGCCCGTTAAGTGTCTCAACGAATACTCACCTGGTTCCATAATGAGAACAAATAGAAAGCCCCACTCCTCACCTTCTTCAGGTGAACAACATTTGCCTGCAAGTCTTTCCATTTACTTCCGTGGTGAACAATGTAGTAGGCACCTTGCGATTTTGCTGTACAGTACAATCGAATAAGTATTAAATGGGAAAATTTGAGCACTCAAGTAGCTGAGGTCGTTACTGCACGTCTAACGACGTGCGACGTATCTGCGTAATAGTTTTGCTGCAGAAGGCTCGCAAGCGCGCACCGTAGTCCAACTTCACCGTTAAATATGCGCGGTCGGATCCTCAAGAAAAGGTGCCATATCTCGACAACTGAAGCTGAGGAAGAGAAAAGTAGGGAGGGAAGTTTGTTCTCCGGAGAGGGTCACTAAACTTCAGATAAGAGCAGCTAAGTTAAAATCACACGATGGGGATAATTGGCTAACAGGAGTCTCACTCTATATGATGAAATCGAAGATGAACTAATTAGTCAGCCTATAAGTAGTATAAAGTAGCATTAAGCATAAAACACTTAGTTTTAACACTCGCAGGACGATGTAGATGAACACCTCAAACAGGTTCGTGGAATTTAAATTGACAGATAGTTTTCACTAGGTCAGCATTATGAGAACATGTGAATTTCGTTGAATTCATTCGAACAAACGAAAGTACCATGGATGGAAGTGCAAAGTAACACCAGTGTAAAAAGAGCTCGAATGTTTGGTCCTCAATATCAGATGGTGCCGAAAACGAAACAAAGTCAGGGGTGAGTAGACGCAGTTGTTCGAAAGATTTGTCGATTACGGAAAAAAAAGGGCGAACATTTGCATTTTGTAATTATTTTCTCCATAGCTCAACAGAGTGATATTCGAGACACTTCATAAATCATCGCATGAAAACAGTGCATTCGGAAAACAATCAACAAACCTTTTGTTTCGTCTCAAAAGAAATTGTGAGAAACTTGTTTTGCCTTCTGCTTCTGGCAAAAGCTTACATTTGAATAACAAGAAGATTACGTTCGGCGGATTCGTCACGTAGTCCATCTGAAAAAAAGTAAAGATTTTTTCGAGATTTTAAAGAGGAAATTCGATAAAATACGATTAGGTGAGAAAAGAGGTTATTTCTTCGCGTTTCATGATGAAAGAGGGGATAAATTCGTTGGCGATTTTTTCACGGAAACAATTTATTTAACTTCCTCGAAATATTGAATAGAAGCTTATTGATGGGGAAAGTTTTTTGAAGGATAGGATTTATTCAATGCTTTGCAATATATGCTTAGCAGATTTCCAAATAGATTGATAGCTGAGATCACTTATATAGTTGAGAATGAAACGCATTTCTGAGTTCAGCGATTAAAAAGGACAATGCTAACAAAGAAACGTTGTCTGCTTAGCTGCAGAGACAAACGGGAGCAGGCGCAGCGTTGGAAGCGTACAGGGCTTTTAATTACGAAAGCGCAAATGATGCCATCTGGTTCACTTTTCCATGAGTGGCGGCCAACATGGAATTGTTCGCAAGCGGCATCCTTCTCGTTTCTTTTCTTGCTGGAAGGCTGCGTTAGCCGCGATTAGATGAAAACCTACATTCATGAGATATGATGCGACAGATAAATAGAAAATCAGCAAAGTCGGTTCTGTACGAGCACCTACAAACTAGTCCTGCAAATCACTGCTGTAGTCAGAAAGGAGGGAGCAGAGACAAGGCCGTCGCCTTTGGGACTGATAAATGCATTTTTAACGTTTCTGCATTCTTTCTTATAGATTACCAAGTTTTAGATGGAAAAGTTCAGACATTGATAAAATTTTTTTTCCTTCAAGTGCCAGAATCCTTTACATACAAATTCATGCACTCACCAAATGACCTGTTTGGCAATCGGCCCTCTTCCTTCATTGTTAGCCTTGAAACCCTGGGCCCCCCAATAACACTCGATGTGTAGGTGGTTCTACATACCTGCTTCCCTATCATCTGCGCCCAAATGCAGACTGAAAGAAAATAAGTGGCACTCCGTCCTTTGTGGGAAGCTTTAGGCTCATATAACTGACGAATAAGGTCACAGTAGTATAACAAATGGTCGTTGCGCCCATTCGTTTCACCCACCTCAATATCATGTTTGTCGCATGTTTGTATCTTCAAAATACTCGCTTTAGAAAGGAGATTCATCTGGTCGGAGTATAGGCTTTACTTCTTGCGATATGCTAAGACACACTCATTAGAACTCGGACGGACGAAAGAGACAGTCATACAAACAAACATACAAACGCAAACACACTCATGCATAAACATGCGAATCCCTATAGTCGAAGGAACTTGTAGCTTTTGCGAGAGTGGCAAATCGAACTGGAAGAGTTCGAAAGATGGTACAAAGCAGCGCACAAGGAACACATTTGTAAGCGTACAGAATACTCGCTACTGTCATACAGATAGATCCAGCATCATCATTACTCGCTATTGACAAAAATTTTACAAAAAGCGAATGATAGTGGAAGTGCAATCAGGGCTGGATAATCGGGCACCACCTTAGTAGGTTTGACTGCCTGCAAGAAGGGAATTTGCTCTTCTGCTTTTCGTTTCCAATATTCGCATCGCCGGGGAAAAACCCGGCTTTTACCGTGAACCACAAGTTATATGCCAAGAGTGGACAACTGCTTCAGTGAGATTTCATAATAGTCTAGCAGTCGCCTAGCATTATAAATGGAAGATGTGAAAAATTTTGACGAATTCGCCTTCCACCTCCCCCCCCCCCCCCATCCCCCATCCCCCCATCCCCACATACCACATGAACCACTCTTTATTTGGACAGTGCCTTTCAAGTACGTTGTTTTTCGGATGATGATTTTAAGTGACGCTTATTCAATTCACTCAAACATATTGCCATCCGACTTTTCGTGGCAACGGCTAACACTGGATCCTCAAAAAAGACTGCACTATGCAATATTTCGAGAACTCAATGAATAAAAAGACGTCGAAACTGAGGAATGGAGAAGAAACATTCTTTCACTTGCATATTTGTCCGGGGAAAAAAAAGAAAAACGAAAAAACCATTTTTTTTTAAACGAACACATTGACTTAATTGAATGATAAAGAAATTCTTAACTGAAAATTAAAATATATTGTCTATATTTTCCATGAAAGTATATCACTTTTATTTACTTATGAGAAGGTTACTTTTCTATTTTTTCCTACCTCTGTGCATTATTTTAGAAGCCTTTGAAAACAGATACATAAATGTAATCGAGGACATGCTTAACCTGCGCTTAGAAGTGCATTGTAGGAACTCTTCAGAAGGGTAAGCTGGCTATGGATATGATCGAAGGAACGAAATAATTAATGCACGAGTGGGCTATAATCGTCTAATCACTTGATCGCGATAAATGGCCCATCGTTCTTATTGTTCTGCGTCTTTACCTTTTTAAACCAGCAGCAACCTCACCTCTCATAGTAACTGTGCTACAGTTTAGCAGAGGTACTGAACCTATGAACTGTGTTCTTCATGTCTTTAATTATAGCTGCCGAAAAGATTATTGGCACTATTTCGCTGCCTACTGTTGTACTGTTCTTAAACACTATGCTCGAATTTAGTCTCCACTTGCGAAAAAAAATATTCAATTTACTGAAACAATTCAACGGCGCCCCACTAATGCTGCTTTTAGTAAAACTTTTTATAGACCGTTTGGGTCACTATGAGCATCGGCTTCATATGTTCACTTTAAAATCTCTGTGGTACTGCTGTGTCCGCTTCGATTTACATTTGTGCTTTAAGATTGTCGAAGCTGATGTACCAGGCAAGAAGGAAGGATGATTAGTCTCCGCAAAGGTAGCGTCGTGCGGAGGTGGCGATCCCTCAACCTTCTCTCCCCTAAATTCGGTCATTTACCGTGGTTGTAGGAACGCTGATCACCAGATTTAAGTGTTGCAGTAGCAGAATTGATGTTGGTGACTTTTGCTTTCCCCTCCCCACTCACTCCATCCCTTTCCACCTCATTCCCACTCTCTCCCCAACTCCCCTCCGTCTTTTAAAATCGACGGCCACTTGCCAGAGCAATTAACTGATCTCCTCATTAACGATCTGTGAGTTGTAAAGCAATTTGCATATTCTACAGAAAAATAGTGCCTTGCAATAATGACACTACATAATTTGGTGAAATAAACACTCGTGCCCATGCATGATCCAGGTTACTCCGAAGATCCTCTGATTATGCTCACTAGCGCATTTCTAACTTTTAATACTTATCCATGATCGAGGTGTTCAAATTTCATAACCTGTAAGCGTGTCTTTGTTCGGATGTCGTTCATTTGCAGGGCTTTTCTGATGCATTGTCAGTTGGAAGTGTTGAGCACTCGGCTTTCCCAAAAAATAAAGATAAGAAGTTGAATGTATTTTACAGGTAACTTTTTATTATCTACGTACGTGCCCGGATTGGGTGTTAGAGGAGCAACTAAGAACTTTTTCCTCAGAGCGATGAATCTGTGCTGTTGCCACAACTTTTTTTCATGACTGTCGGCAGTATCCTTTCTGTGAATACCAATAAATGAATTTTTTGGGAATGTAAGGGATGCTTGCTCTTCTGATTTTTCTTCCGCAGCACTCCCTTTCCCCCCCCCCCCCCCCCCCCCCTCCCCTACCACTCCCGCTCTTAAGACTGTTCTTATTATTGTAGCTGGTGAGTTTTATTCACTGTGCGTATATACGTGTTGTTGAATAAGAGTAGTTGAATTTCTCGTGGCAAACTTGAATAGGCCAATGTTGCCGTAAAATTTCACTTCACTTAATTCCTAAGATTATTTCCTTTTTCATAGAAGAGAACTGTTCACTCTAAACTCATCGTCATATCTTCTGAAGTGGAGCAAGGATGTAGTGGAATGCTTATTTTAAAAAGGCGCTTTATAATCTGGAATGAGGTGTATTCGGTGTCTTCGCGAGCGAGAAAAAACTGCTGCTCTTTCCTAAAATTCACCTCCAAAATTAAGCTGTTATCGCAACATGTTTTGTCATATGCAGGCGCTGCATCTAGCAAGAAAATTTTCATAGGTTATGCCCCATCTTTTTCATCAATAACCTCTCATCAAAGATTCGAAGAAATTGGTAGTCGTTAAGATCACATGAAAATATTTCAAGTCGCGTGCAACAAGGCTTCTAGTTGCATAGGCAATATTGTTAATTGCTGAAGTATGCTCATCGTCGATAAGCTATGCATTTAGATAAATGTCCAAAAGGTGCCGTATTCTTTGTTCAAAAGAGAGTGACTAACCTCCAGTTTCTTTTCTCACTAGGAAAGTTGGTATCGCTAACGCAGCACAACTGTACCATCAAACTGCACGTCATGAAGTATCAATAAGAACACACTGTTATCAAGTGAATTTATATTCATTACATTCGTTGCTTGTTTAACTGGGAAACAAAATTTTCTGCAACATAACCTTCTAAATTCTCGCTAACAGCGACTTTGATCGTCATGCTGCCTTAGACGATCAATACATGCACGTCAGCAAGCTTGCACAAATCATGAGAACACAGGTGAACAATATATGGGCATATTACATTGTGACATCCGATTGTAGACGCTTATTGAGGTTCTTAGCGTTCGTCTGCATTCCGCTCATCAGCATTGAGCGTTCGGAGCATCGTTGTCACGCTAAAGATTCAACAACTTGAATGTAACTGCCCTTCTTGGATGCGTTTCGCTCAACAATCATTTCGATTTTCTTGTTTCCGCCCCGTTTTGCCCAAATAAACCTGTTTTTTTTTAAACTCAGAGAGTTCTTTCGTATTACTTATTTCTCAATGCGGCACCTATTCATGGAGTGGCGGTGCTAGATTATGGTTTGCTGTATCGACCAGCCAGCATTTGTCATAGAATTGTCGTTGCATAATGATGCTTTAAATGATTTCTGCTGTCTTTCTGATGCACAATCGCTGCTGATCATCCCATTGTCTGAGCCCTCTTCCGTTATTTCCTAACTTCGAGTGTTGTAGGCCACGAACGTCTATCTCTCGGGGCTATTTAACTCAATATCAGCTTCAGTAGCCGATGCGGAGAGGACTGCACAGAAAGCTGTTGACAGGCCCTTCAAAAAAGTAGCAGAGGTTTAGCGTCGTGTTTGGTTGCGTCAGCAAATTATTTACGAAAATTCTGCAGTTTGGAGCAAAATACATCTCAATGAAAGAATTTTGATTGACGGTGAAGTTATTTTATATTGTCCGCATGTTAAAGAAAGTTTTTTCAACGTCACCCAGTGCTTTCTCATACGAAGTGGTTGCAAAGACGTTATCGTTTTCTTCTTCATGTTCGCCGCGAGAAATCCGAATACGGACATTTTCGGAATGACTCAGACCTGTTTTTCGGTGAGCCACATTGGACAGTAATCGTGTTAACCATTTTTACAGTGAGCAGCAGAACAGGTCGCTAAGCGTTCTCTTTTTTGATCGTTGATGGTGGCTGGCGGAAAAAAAAAGAAACAGGAGCGAGGCCAGCTGCTCATTTTTTACAGAGTTGTTGCAGAAGCAATGCCCCTTCGTTTTGCACCTGTATTTAGGGGACTTGGATGAACCAGCACACCAAAGGAACCGGTGCTTTTGCATCCTCATCGCCCAATCAACTCCTATGATGAGTCACTATAACATTAGCAAGTCATCATCAGACACCAAATATGCAATGTAATGCACTTACAATTCGGTTGACCCAATCGCTCACACTAAGTTACATTCAAGTTTCGTCTGTTTTGAAATTCCTGCTGGGAATAAGTAGAAAATCGCTTATAGACGATGAATGCAAATTCTTCTCCTCAACTAAATATTCATATCATCTTTCAGTCTTAATGGATAAGTGCGAATTGCAATGTAGGAGGTTTAGTACGTTGACATTCTAACCACTAAATTTCGTCACTTCAGCCCCAACGGCTTCCTTGGTGAGATAACGAGACAAACACATAAAATACAACCATCCTTCCCTTCCGTGGCCGCAGCCTTCCTTCTCAGTCCCTTCCATGGCTGTTTATAACAGGGCGTTGCGCAACGATTTAAAAAAAAAAATATTTTTCTGAACTGAAGCTTCCGCGGAGATCCGCAGTGGAACCCTCAGAAACCAAAAAATATAAGCATGCCCGAGGCGTTAGAAAGATATACGACAAGGGTTACCTATCGCAGAAGAATTTTTGGGGAGCCAACAGTTTAGCGCAGGCCCGTCAGAATGAACAGGAAAAAAAAACCGATGTCAGAGAGATGACAGTTAAAAGAAACTGTGCAAATCGATAGTGCCAGTTTATCGCGATATTCAAACCATGCCGTGCTATACTTCACTCTGTCAAAGCAATAACATCACCTACATTCTCAGTTGCAAAGAAAATACTGTTTACGAATGAATGCAGTACTTTAGAAAAAATATGAAAACTTTACCCCTTGTTTCTGATCTAGTTTTGAAAACAGGTCAGAGAGATTTGGGATGCATGAAATATCCGAAAGGTGAAGTTCCAACGCCCATAGCTTTTCTATACCAGTTGAAATATATGGACAAAAGCACTCGATGAATTATGATGAGAGGATATCACTCTAGAGCCACTCCTTAACTACATCTCGGTTTTCTATAGTAGAAAAATTTGGGATGTATGCTATCATATATCTGGATCATATGCCGCTTTAATAATTGCCGTATTCTTGCAATAATAGAGCCATTAATAGCGGTGAAGTAAAGCAACAATAATAAAATAACAAAGTTATAAAATTAGAAATATGTTGGCAATAATGCAGCTACTCAATAATAGTAGTCATTTCCTCAAAATAAGACAAGAAAAAAAAAGTTCACTGCTAAATTCGCCTTGTAAACGTGGACAGCACATAAGCAGATTAAAACAAACATATTTCTGCAGCAATTTTAGCTAAGTTTCGAAATGTAGCCTCAAAATACAAATAATTGATAACATTTAACAGCCCATCTAAGTGAGGCATCTTTTGGCATGTTTGTTTTCACACCAGAAAGTTGCGGGCATACGTCCATTCGCTCGGTCTAGAGAAATACAACCTGAAGAAAGCGATTAAACATCACCTCACATCTTCGCTAAGCGTGTGCAGATGTACCACAAGTGTTGCAACATAGCCTAAAGAGTTCGCCGATGGAACACAATAAAAATGCATTAGATCAATAACGCATCGGATCATCCCAAATACAGTCTTATTCAATAATTAGCAGTTTTTGAAAAGAGCGTCGCGGCTATGTTGAACCAGTATCCCTAAATAATTACCGTCGATAATCCTTTTGGACTTCAGAAACATCCACTGCAATGGGGGAGTTGCGTTGCAACGCACAGACAAGCCTAGATCGAAACTTCACAAATCCACTGCACTCGTGCATCAATATGACAGAGCGCGATGGCTTAAACCATAAAAGGAAGTTTTCAGAACACAGACTTCTTCCCCCCACCCCCCCCCCCTCAACCCCCACCCCACCCAACCTTCCCAGATGATCGCTAGCTCTATGACATTCCTGGTTCAAGCTCAAGGATGGAGGAGCGAATCGTTTGATTTCACCGTGGGAGCAGCCCTCGTGGCGTCTCCGGCCATATAGAGCACACACAGGATGACACTATATTGCCGCTTTGTGTGCAGTCCACGTTTGTTACGGTGATTTCATATGCTGAATGTTTATCTTACAGCACATTGTGCTTTTGGTTTGTGTAGTTTACTGAAGAAACTATGCTCTGATGTAATTTTTTTCTAGGAAAGAAATCTGAAGCTTTATCGCAAAAGACTTTTAAAATCGAAAGTTGCGAGGGTCTCGCATTAGCGATTTTTGTAGTGACCGGCGGAGGATAGTTGATCCTGAAGACAGCTTAGAATAGAATTTCAAACACAGCAATGCTATGACTGCTAACGACGAAAAGCTTACTAACATTGTTTGCCATTAACCTATTCGCCTTCACTCATGCGAACGTTACTCCAATTTCCTCTCTTTTGTTGTACATTGAAATGCGCACAAGGGACGTACAAGGGAAATCAAGCTTGCTTTCATGAGAAAATATTATTTGTCACAAATGATGGGCGGATTTTAGATTCACGTTGTTGCGTTTACAAATAATGCTTAACGCAATGTGCTCGTGAATCCAGTTTGCTATTCAACATCGCATCTGTGCTAAGGAAACAACATTGAAATCGTTAAACTGTCGCTGTGTCCGACTGCTATCGTGATGCGGCGCTCTCCATAGACCTATGCTTTCATGTGATTACGTTTAAGATTTTTATATTTTCCTAAAAACTCATGGAAATGAATGCCAAGTTTTTAGCTGTCCTGCTACCCGACGTCAAGAATTTTTTTTTATCGCCAACATTCCTCATACAAAACTTATAGCATTCTATAGATAGGAAAGAGGCAATCGCGAGGGAAACTTCCGGGGATCAACTTCGTTGTTTTCTTTAAAAATAAGTGCTATGTTTTTTAGCGCCTCTAACGGGAAAGTGTTTATACTAACTGTGGGAAAGTTTGCAAAGAATAATAGCGTGCTATTTTTTGCAGTCACAAAAATGTCAAAGGATTTGCCGTTTTTCGATGTTGAGCTGAGTTTGACAGATGACGTCAAACTTATGACTATGGCGAAGGAAATTCTGTCGAAACTAAAACCTACTTGGCACGATGAAAACATCGCTTTTAATGTAAGTTAATTCGTCAACGTCCTTTAGGTTTCCCTTGTATCGATCCATGCTGATGTTGATTCTTATTGGTGGAGGCTTCAGAAATGGGCATTCCTTCCGCTGGGCTCCTCCTATGCTCGAATAGACTGTATTTTATCGTTAATATTACTTTCCTATTTATTGCTTTCCGATAATTTATTGAAGCATATCATTGTATGTCCATATAACTGCGCCTCCAGCCATTCAGTTATCGAGAGTTTCGAGCGAAAATTTGAATTTAGAGGCGAATGCGGTAAATATACCAACGTGGTTTATGTTGTTTTCAATTTTGTTGCTGCTTCATATGCGCTTAGTGAGCATCTTTTTTGCTCCACATAATCGCCCGTGAGAAAAACACTGAGCAGCACTTCATTAGAAAAATTGCACATCAAAGTTTCCTGTCGTGCTTCCGTTACGAGGACCGCAGGATGTGCATTCTATGGCATCAAAAATGTCTTCTTTCGCAATCTTTTTCACGCTGCCCATGGTGGGCGGTACTTCTTGCCATCGTTCAAGTTTTCACAGTCGATAATTTATTGAAGCATATCATTGTATGTCTTCAGCGTGCAGCAAAACTATAAGGACTTTATACTGCACATTCTCTGCCTGAAACTATGACGCAGTTTAGTGGAGATAATTTTCACTATGACATGTTTACAGCACATCGATTGCTCTTCCCGTTAAGACGCACATACTCTGGCGTCGTGGGCTGTTGGAATACCTTCACTTTTTTGCAGTTATTCACGAGAAAAAAAGTGTTTTGCTTTAGAATAGTTATTCTAAATAAAGAAAAAGCGCTGCAAAGCGGATGAGAGATTTATTAGGTAAACTGGAGAAGGAACAGTTGAAGTGAGCAACAAAGTTTTGATGAAAAAAATGTGATATAACTCAGGTTAAAAAACGTATGCGAAGGCTGAGAACGTAGACTTTCTGCTACCTCAGTTACGACTCGACTACTCATGGGTTCATGTGCTCGTAGAAACGGCATACCCTGGGTCAGAAAAGCATGACAAGTAAATGGAATGAGCGAACAGGAGGAGGCACATGGTCCAACCTTCCCACTTGGCCGTCTACGGAAAAATATAGGTAGCGAGGGCGAATTCAAGGCGACAGCATGACCAAGCCAGAGGAAAAATGGATGGCTTCGGCAATGCATTACAGAAAGACATGACTCTGTCAGGTTTGCTTTCGGCCAGGAATAACAATGTCTGTATTGCGGTCATGCATGTAACAAAGCCCTTAGAAAAGCAATTGTAATTGTATGCATGGTGAATCGCATAACGAGTTTCGATGTACCAACGCGTGAATGCATTCATAAGATTGATGAGGGTTTTGGGTTTTACAAATATGTCAAGGGATTGCTGTCAAAATAATTTCCACGCGTAAACCCGTGCTGCTTTATGAGATTATCGAAATGGCTGTCGAGATTGGGCCTCGCATATTAAATTGCAGCGGTCATGAATAGCAGAATGAGCATCGCTGTTGCAAATGAAATCTAGGAAGAACATTGAATACCTGCATGGAAAGCGACTAAAAACTTTGAAATGTTGTGAGAGCAACTCTTCCTCCTTGAAACACATGGAGAAATGTGCCAGGGAAAGTCGCATCTTATGCGCTTCTGTACTTGGTCCACCAGCTTGATTTGTTGCAGGACTGCGTGGAAAGAGTGACGTGATACTTTATGATGCTTTTTCCTTCAGAAGTAATATGCTCTGGATGGTCGCGAATCCAAAAATTTGTATTCGATATGTGTGCGATCGGCGGCTGAACAAGTGTGCCTTGCAGGTCGCATGCACGAGTTGGCGCTGTTCCCAAATGCTTTCATCTCCGTAGCACTTGTGATTTTCAAGTTCTTATAAAACGATCATATAAGGCCCATTGATCAAAACTCGTATATAACATGCTGCACAGAGCCATAATCAATTCTTACCTATTCAGTTATTACAGCAATTTCACTTCTGTGGCAATTTCTTTGGTTACTGCAAACCGCTGTTTGATATACCTTGTCCACTTTACGACTGTTCCCTGAGACTGGAAATGCAGAAACTGTGCCGATGTTTCGTGAATTTCTACATCACCCCTCGAGACCTCCTAAGGCAGCGATACTTGGAGGTTTCGTTGAAGTATATTATATATCTTCATATAAGTAATAAAATATCAAAGGTTTTTGCATATATTTCGCTATATTTTTTTATTCCGAGATATAATTCCTTTTCTGCATTTTCTCGCCGGACGACCAAGCTATGCTGTAGAGCCATCGTATAGTATATTGGTATAGTTTAATAGTATGGTATGATGGTATAATGGTATAAGAGTACGGTATAATTTACCTTCATAGAGAATTAGACTGTTCAAGAGTAAAACGCTTCCTAAAGAATTTTTTTGCCGGAGTTGCATTTCTGGTAACTGCTTCAATGATGGAAGTCATTGACGGCGGCGACGTGGGATTGCATGATTTGTATAGAACGGTTTTGTATAGAACGGTCTATTATCCCTTAGTAATTCTCGTCAATAAGAATTTGTCTCACGGCAAGTTTTTGCCTTCGTTTGGTCAATCTTGAACGGTTGGTGGATTCCAGGGGCATCCACGTTCCTTGGTATAGATCGCAAGTCGTCGTTGCATTGAGACTTGTCGCTCACTCAATCCATAATTCACGTTGCTTTATACAGAACATCGAGAAAGTTCGAGTAGTTTTCGTGAATTTTCTATCCTATCCCCAGCAGTGATTAATGTTCTTTAGTTCTAAGTTTATTTTCAGTGGACAAGTGTGTTCTAAGTTTATATGAACCTCTCTTTAAAGTACAATACATCGCTGTATATGCAGTTTCCTTTGCAGTGTCCGCCCTATCACGGGATCTTTCTGCACCTTGAAACACATGCTATGCCACACTTCCTTGCCAAAAATCCATATTGCACACAATACCACGACATTGTGAATTATTGTAAGATATCGCATACCTTAATAAATATGAAAGTATAAGGGATATATGGAAAAAACTGCTGTGAAACGTATGTGCTTCTTATTTGACGTTATTGCAAACGAAACGGATCCTGCGAAGCACTGCGAAAGTGTTGCATCATTGGCTTACAAAAATAACTGAGCTTATAATTTTGCACCAATTTTCAAAGTTTTTCCTTTCACCCCAGAAATTGCACAACTCTGTTTCAGTTCTTCACAACCGGTATCACGAACAAAGTGTTTTATGCGACACATTCAACTGCAAATGACGTCGAACATGACGACAGAGTCATTTTTCGCGTTTTTGGAAGAAACACGGAAAGAATCATCGATCGGTGAGTTATTCGTGCAAAATAAATTTTCGGAATCTGAGTGTTGGATTGATACGTTTAAGCGACAATGTTAGGTTGAATAATCCGAGTTTGAATTTACGCGATTTTTTGTGCTAGCGTCTTGCACTGTGCAAAGTTGCATGATTTCGCACCATTACGATGTCGCATTCTGTATTAGCTAAAGCTCTTTCATTTCATATGAGGGCGTCCTCATAAAGTAGAGTCTCTGATGTAGTTGTTAGGCAACGTTTTACAAACTTAGGGCTGCTGTGACAGTATTGTGCAAACCAAACTCTTCTATGAAGCCTCATTCAGCATTTCAGCAGAACCATCCGTCGAGTGATTTCATGCTGAAGGGAACATAGCATTTACAGAAATGCTGAAGTTGAAAACTGGCTTCGTTTAGCGGAGGTCGGATGTGCTGCACCAATATTTGCGAGATTTTCGAACGGAATTGTTTGTGGATACCTAGATGGCGAGACGTTAACCGTGGCGCGTGTCCGTGAGCAGAAAATTGTCACGTAAGCTCGTGCAGAATTTTCGTGTGCCATATTTTACCTTCTATGAAATCTTGCAAACGTCCACATGGTGAACGATACGGAGTAGTTGAAACGGCTTCTTCAGCATCAGTACTACTTCGAACATGACAGTAATTGCCCGTGGAATGGGGGAACAAACGTTCTTGGCAAATCTTGCCATGTCAGAATGAATTTTCTCTGTGAACTTCACAGTTAAGGTGACTGTGATATTCAGGCGTGGAACGCAGAATGGTTTACACCTGGCCGGAGGTATCAGTTGAATCAGACTTTTCAAACCGTTTAGGAGTTTATAGCAAATACCTGGACTTATTAAATCGTTTATGATTGTTACGAAGGAGCCGAACAGCTACAGCCGATAAAAGTCTTCACAAAAAGAGTTCGGTCTTTTTAACCACTTATAACTCCTACTAGCGAGCGCTGAATCGCTGAAACCGATGAGGGGATTGAAAAAAAAATCAGACGTGAAAAGGACGGAACATTTTGGAAGAAAGCTTTTCGCAGAAATCAAGATTTTTTTCCAGTTTGTTTTTCGCAATGAAATTGAACTTCTGCAGCTGATATTAGCAAAAAAATAATTGAGCATATAAAACGAATGGACGGTGTGGCAAATAATCGTACTTTGATGGCCAGAAGTAGAGGAAGGTGTGACACATTACCTACTACCTCGTATTGTTACTAATTGTTTTTTAACGGTTACCGATTTTTGCTACTGAGAAAATCTCGTCCAAGCTACATCTTCGCTCACATTCCTTGTCTTGGATTTCGGCGACATTTGCTCTGAAAGAGTTGGAATAGCAACAGTTTCTGAGATTGTCCAGCAAGTCGCACCACATTTTCAATTATTGCCATGAAAATTGGCCCTTACCTGTCAATACCTCATTCAGCACTTTTACTATGCTGGGTAACCGGAGTGTTAACGGCTGTATTCTTCCTCATCCTTGCTTGAGTATGTTTTGGCAAAAAAGGACGAGTCTCTACTCGAGTTTTTCGGTACCAGACACATTGGATTCCAGGTAAATTCTTATCCTTTGCGCACTCCTATCCGTACACCCTGTAAATATTGCTTTAGCGTTTAGTGATGCCAATTTTCGAGACACCCAAAACAAGAAATGTACTTATTCAACGTGGAGAAGATAACGTTGAGTAGATTAAGTAAGGAAGATCACACTTAGAACTTTCCACTGCAACGTTGCGTATCAGTCCCTGCTCCTCCACCTGACACCGTCTGGTCATGCAAAACCGATAAATGGTGCCAATTTTTAAGTTTATGTCGTATAAAGATTCGGTCTCGTGTCACATGCTTTATCGTAGTTTTATTAGATCAGCTCTTTCTGTTCTTATGTTGTTGTAGTAGCTTTATCTTGATTATTCCTTTTCTTATTTCAATTGCTCAATGTTCTGTTGATCTATTCTATCAAAGAATTTTTCTTCATTGTTTACCATCAATACTCAGTTGCTCCATCCTGTAAATTAGGAACTACTTCACAGACTTGTGTGATTATTGCCAGGTGAGGGACATGAAATGACGTGAAAGGTAAATTAGGTGGTCGTGAAGACCCGGAAAAGCTTTGAAATGACACATCAGAATTTTTGCCATTCAGTGAAAAGCAATACTCTACTTCTTATGGTCACCTCAGTTCCAGTTTTAAAGGGCAATGAAATAAGAAAGTGGAAAAGGAGAGAATAGAAAGTTTGTATTATTGAGAAAAACCTTATGCACTTATGCCTCTTAATGCACTTTTTCTTCCTCTTTCGACTTTTCTCCTTGCTATATATTTCGACTGACCGGTGATCAGCAAGATAAACGCCGAGCACGAAAGTATCATCAATGCCCGACGACACCTAAAATTTCATGCTCAAATAAAAAGCACTTTCATCCTACTGAATTGAAGAAAAAGCAAAGCTGCTCAAGCTGCTTTTCAACACTGCTAGGAAAACTGCTGCTTAATCATCGCCTATCAGGATTACACGTCGACGATCTACTCGGTGAGCTCATGGCGTTCAACCTCAGGCAGTGCTCCAACTAGCACACAGCTTCTCCATAAATTCTGCTGCACTAGCACACGTTCTCTTTTATAGACGGCTTCAGGCTATTTCTTCTCTGATGAAAATTATCTTTCAGCATTTTCCTTTCTAAATGGAAAGAAAGATCACCCTGCTGTTCACATTTAGGTTGTAGTAGCATTTAACTGATACACAGTTTCTTGCCCTCACATTCGCTGTGCCATGACGCGCTCATTGCTCACTATGTGACGCAGCAGCTAGCTCGGCGTTAGTGGGGCGTTTAGGGAAATGTGCTGTTTCAGCGATTGTCTTGCTCGCCTATTAAACATACCTCAACGAATGTTCTTTCTTCCGTGATGCTCATCACTGTGGACTTTGTTTTAGGATGAATATGAATTTAAACCGTATTAATTTCTTACTTATTACTTGCCGTTTCGTTTTGATAAACGTTACTATATGTATTGTAATTATTCTGTTCTAATTTTTCGAATGCCCGCTCTCCTTTTCCTTCTACTCCACTTCCTCACGTACCTTCCCTATTATCCTATCAGTTCTTCACGGGGCTAGATGTTGTTAATTTTTCACCTCTTGCTTGTCTTTTCCAACAATAGCACGTATCACTCATCATTATGCCCAGAAATTACTCCAATTATAAACATATATCGAATTAAGCTGCATCACGTTTGTTGGAAATGCTCGTTACGCGCCTATCTTATTTCTATCAAGATCTCGGATTCTGATATCTGCATATGCAGTTTTTGTGTGTGACACTGCGTTGCATATTCAGCTGTTTTCCAAACGCTATATCATGAGTAGTTGCCTCTAAATTTCACTCTTTCTTCGGGATGCTTATGGTGATATTCAAACTGACTGCAAGTTTAAGCCCTTTAACAGCTTACTACAAGAACAGAGCCCTTCAAACTGTTTAGTAGATGGCTATGAAAGAATCAGCTTTTACCCTTTCACTTATTTATCATAGTGGATGCGAGCACTGTGAACTTCCAAATGAGCACTTGAACTTGTTGCAATCTCGAACTTTTCCCATTTCGCGGCAGGATCTCGGATCCTCCAAACTTTTTAGCGGCATGGAAGTGAAAGGTCAAACGTTTTTGATTTTTAAGGATTCGTCAGAATTTAATACAGCCTTTTAAACTTTCCAGACTTCGTTGCAAAAATCGGATCCTTTAAATCTTCTAAGCCTCATTAGACTTTTTTCTGATATTGCTGAGGTCTCGAAAATTTAAATTTCTGCGAAAAAGTCGGTTGAATATGGGGCGAGAAAATGCAGTCTAGTAGTCATCAACTTACTTGTAGCAGACGTCTTCGGTGATCAGTGAAGATATGCCAGCATTGATCGTGCGCACCGACCGTTGATACTTAGCCAAATTGTCGCCATGATTTCTTGCTAGTGTAAAATTTCTGGAAATTATTGCTAAACAGTGAAGAAATTTTGAGTCACCTATCATAGCAGTTATTAGAGATATTTGCGAATTGCGATAAATAAATCTTACACGATATAGTGAGTCGAGGTGTGATAAATTTGCACCGAAATTTCAAATCAAATCATTGTATCGACTGTTCAACTTACTACCATATGAAAAGAAACTTGGAAAGGCTCAAAAAGTCGAACAGGATAAGAGGAAGAACGAACAGTTGACGAAAAAATATTCACAAATATAAGGAGCATTAATGTACATAGCAGAATAAGAAATAACAGACTCATCATTTTCCAGTTAGTTAACTGGTTTAGTTGGTTGTTTTGCACTGCGCTCGCCTACTTTCATCGGTCGGACGACTAAATTCATCGTTTGCAAAATGTGCACACCGTCTATTCGTGTTCGCATAGAGCATCAAAAGTGTTTTGAGACGTCTGCTCCGTAACACATTGTTATCAATCCCTTTAACACCACTTTTTTTCAGCGAAATCTGCAGATCATTGGCCAGGATCCATATGTTGGAGCCGACTGATCGTGACACCGTTAAACCAATATTGTTCCAGAAGGCAGAGGAGTTCTTGAGAAATTTTTCAGCACGCTTTGAGGTGAATTTTTCAACGACTGGCACACTGGTGTCTCAGATGCAGTTGGCATAATTATGACGAAAAGAGCTTCACTGATAATGCGAGGAGTAGGGGAGTTAGACGTTAGCACTCAGATTCGCCAAAGTTATTAAGAGATGTCGTTTGCAGCGTAACTTCAAACGGTCATGGGCTATCTGTTGGGAGAAGGGGAGTGGAGGGGTGAAGGTAATGCGGTCTTCAATAAACTCTGCATTCGTTGAATTTCGTGACATGATTTTTGCAAAAGACCAAACAGATTGCTGATTATGTCAAATTGGTTTCAGAGTTCTTCCAAACAACAGAAGTTTGATGCGTTTTTCTTAGAAAACGATATTTCGCTACGAAGTGACTATGCCAAATTGCAGCAGCTAATTAATGCTCTCAAAACACGTATCGTATTTTGTCACAACGATCTCCTCATTCAGAATATCCTTTATGATTCAAGTACAGGTTCGTTTGCGCCCTTAGTTATCAAAAAATCTCTTGTTAAGTTAATATGCTCGTTGCTAAGGTAGAAAGCTAGTTTCTGTTCATGAGAGTTTTCGGACCGATAGTTATGTAAGCTGCTAGATCTCACGCAGACATGGTGAAACGCCACTCAGTCGCACTTTTTATATCACGGTTGCCATCGTGAAGCAGTGAAATACAAGAGTTTCGAACTCTAAAGTAAAAGAGTGCATGGCGGGCAGTTCGCATATAAAAACAGCACGACACTTTGCAGATAAGGTATGTGTGCGATATGTGTGTGATTTTATTTCCTTGTGTACTTGCACAGCGGAAAAAGTGGAGCGAGGAATAGAGGTGTCATAACTGCATTTATATCCAGCAAACTTATGTTCAACTCAGTCTATCCATGTTCGAGCAAAAAACGCACATGTAATACTGTTGACCACTTGGAGAATGAATCTGTTCCACTGAAAATCTACAAAATTCATAACCGATGTCCGAAACACAAGTTAAGAAGTTGGAAGAGCTCATATGCAGCGTTTCTTCCTCATTTCTTTCCACACTAAATATTTTTTTGATTCTCAATATTATTACTTTTCTCTTTTTATCTTCAGTCACTCTTTTCCATCATTTGAAATGTTGAACAGTGTGCTATTCGCAGTGGTTTTTTATGACTGTCGATTCATTGTCAAGAAGCAGTGGTTGGATGATCAGCCAAGCCCGAATCGGAATTGCAGCCACTCAGTTTGATAATTGAAAGCCTATTGAACAAGCATTCATGGAGACATATAAACCCCAACAAGTCTTAACATTGTTCCATTTGTGGAAAATGTACACGTTGGCGATGCCTTTCAAACTTTCTCTGCAATGTCCGGAGAATGGTGCTGTGGGGAATGTTAGCTCGGATATAGAATTGTGCAAAATCTGTGCTGCACTACTTTCATTAGCGCGTGCTGTGAAACCTATGTTTTGACGATGTTGTTTAAAAAACACTTCTCAAACAATAGGATTTTGCGACTATTATGCGATGATTTTCTTCTGTAGATATGGTTGAAATTATCGGCATTATCACTATATAACCCGCAAAAAAAAAACCGTAATGTTTCACGTCCACTGTCTAACACGTTCACTGCTTTTTAAGGCAAAGTGAGCTTTATCGATTACGAATACGCAGGATTCAATTATCAGGGCTTCGACATTGCCAATCACTTTTGCGAATATGCTGGTTTGTTTATCAGTGAAAGAGACGGTCTATATTCACTTGTTTAAAAATTTTACGACAAAGAGTGGTCGTTCCTCATAAGACATCCATTTCTTGTGCATTGCGTAACTGCCTTACGAAGGTAAGTCTAGATACTCAGGAGATAGGGATGACGCTAACTTTTTCTCCGCTACTTGAACAGTTGCATTCATAAGAATTCGTTCGATGCTTACTGTTTAAGCAAAGTTGCTTTTCTGAGAGCACAACCTCAAAAAGCCTTACTGAAGTGATCTAGAAGATGCCTGCTGCAGGAGTGCAGAATGTCGACTATTCACTCTGTCCGAGTACTCAGGAGAAGCGCAGCTGGATCGTACAGTATCTAAATTTCTTCCTACAGCATCCTCCATCCACAGAAGACGTTGAAGAGATGCTGAGCAATAGTACTATTTTCGAGGCGGTAAGTTCAGCCACACTATCGCTACTGGGAAGCTAATGACCTTTAAATCGTGGAAACCGGATAGGCATCTAATCTGCCTTTATTCACTAGTTTCCGCCAACTAAAATAGGTCGGATATTAGATCTGATTCGGCAGCGAATTCGGCCCGGTATCCTCTAAACGAAATAGTGCTTGTGAACTCGGTAGCTTTTTAATCAACGTCAGTCTACAGCTGCTAGGGTCAATGTATTGCTGTATTTGTGGGCCATGTGACAAGCAGTGCGGTGAGTATCATAGAGCACCGATTCATTGAGGATCTCAATTCAGACGACTGATGAACTCATAGCTTTTGGTCACAGATAGTTTCGACTTACTTGCGAACAGCGAGAGGTAGGACGACGGAATCTGGTGCGTCGCATCTCCAATTTCTTCACATTCTTTCGTGTGCATGAATTATTGGCACGTGAAAGCATCTTAAAAGCAGCAAGTTAAGCCTTTCTGCATCCGTTTTGGCGTGGCGTCTAAGAAGATTTTTTAGTGGGTGATTTGTATGAGAATCCAACTTCATATGAAAACGTGTTATTGCAAGTTATCTAATTATTTAGTTCATTGGGCAGCCGGCTGACCGGGCAGGCTGAAGTGAAAAGTCGTATTCGTTCAAAAGTTCCCATTTGTCGGTGCCAATGATCGTTACAAGCTAGGAATTTTAAAAAAAGGGGCTGATGCGCAAATGCGTTGCATTTAAATGCATGCTGGAGTAAATGCCACAAATATTATTGAGTATTTCTGAAAACTGCTTTCAGTACTAGATCCTCCAAACAGCGTATGTAATGAAATATAAAAACTTCCCGTATATGAACTTCGGTTCCATCTTATAAATGAAAGTATTGCTCCAACTTTCGTTCACTTATAGGCAGCACATTTTTTTTGGTCGATCTGGGCACTGGTTCAATCACAGAACTCGAGCATCGATTTCGATTATCTTGGGTCAGGTTTATACCCGCGTTTCTTTACTGACGTTTCTAGTTTTAGAAACTTTGGACTGTTGTGCTGGAAGTTCATAAAATCGACAAAGTACTTCTATGATGAAGAAGTTAATTCTCATCATCACTTACAGTTGTGAACGTGTTTTTGCTCTAAAATCAGTCCTATCGCAATGTCTCACTTCTTTCGACATTAATGGTTCCAATTTTTTCTACCTAAGTGAATCCTCTCAAATGCAAAATCCTCTTCGCAGCCTCCGTAAATCCTCCTCAAATCTTCAGTTGATGAAAACCACTGGCCATTGTGTTTGTCTTATGCTCAATGCTTCCACATCATATTATACTTTCACTCGTCTCAGAGTTCAACGTTGAACAAATTACTGATGCGTTTCTTTTCAGGTATGGAATTCTGAGGTATAAAATGTTTCGTAGCTTGATGCAAACTAACGAAAAGATTTGACGTTTGTTTATCTTCGAGGATGTTCTTAACTCGATCGATTTAATTTAATTCCGATCAATCACCGTATTGTCTCAGAAGCGATTCGTATATCTCAAACTATTGTAAACCTCATTAATGTGGATCTTCATATTAAAAACTGTCTAAGGCGAACACCTTGTGCAAGTCAACTAATGCCTACAATGCTTTTTATACGATGGATTTCTTTGTGGAAGACGTTGTCATTAGCAGTTATTCGGATATATCCAACTAAATCCGTTGCTTTTCTGGTCTTAATGTTCTGATGCATGCATAATATCTTCCGAACACTGAATTATGCGATTACAAACTTTTACCAGATCTTTACCAGCCACACACGAGATTTGTGACTTCGACTCATTTCAATGCACCTCGGAAGCAATTTTGCGGCAGAGGTTGTTTTTTGTTGATTTCAGGATCGCTTTCCTGCTGCCACATCTAAACTGGCAGGGCAAACTTCTAACCTCCAAGGTGTCCAGTTAAAGATTTAAACGAAGGTAGCACTTGGAGCTCGTTGCGCGCCGCATCACTCTTTCATCGTGCCTTAAATTTTGTCGCTCTTAACCACTATATGACGGGCTGCTAAAAGGTGCGCATTTCAACGAGATAAAAAAGTCGTCACTTTCCTGAGTTGTAGTCATGGCCGCCATCGAGACCCTCTAAACGGAAACCTGACGTCTTTGACGTATGAGCCCTCCGTTACAAAACGCAGCTAGCTAAATGCCAACATGAGGCTTTGCACAAGTCTGCGTTAACCTGTGTACGCTACATGCCAGCTAAATAAAAAATTTATTCAGCAGTTCTCATTGATCGAGTGCGTAAATAATAATAATTCCCATTCAACAAAACATCGAGTGCATGGACCGAATGTGTTAATAATAATAATAATAATAATAATAATAATAATAATAATAATAATAATAATAATAATAATAATAATAATAATAATAATAATAATAATAATAATAATAATAATAATAATAATAATAATAATATAATAATAATAATAATAATAATAATAATAATAATAATAATAATAATAATAATAATAATAATAATAATAATAATAATAATAATAATAATAATAATAATAATAATAATAATAATAATAATAATAATAATAATAATAATAATAATAATAATAATAATAAATAATAATAATAATAATAATAATAATAATAATAATAATAATAATAATAATAATAATAATAATAATAATAATAATAATAATAATAATAATAATAATAATAATAATAATAATAATAATAATAATAATAATAATAATATAATAATAATAATAATAATAATAATAATAATAATAATAATAATAATAATAATAATAATAATAATAATAATAATAATAATAATAATAATAATAATAATAATAATAATAATAATAATAATAATAATAATAATAATAATAATAATAATAATATAATAATAATAATAATAATAATAATAATAATAATAATAATAATAATAATAATAATAATAATAATAATAATAATAATAATAATAATAATAATAATAATAATAATAATAATAATAATAATAAATAATAATAATAATAATAATAATAATAATAATAATAATAATAATAATAATAATAATAATAATAATAATAATAATAATAATAATAATAATAATAATAATAATAATAATAATAATAATAATAATAATAATAATAATAATAATAATAATAATAATAATAATAATAATAATAATAATAATAATAATAATAATAATAATAATAATAATAATAATAATAATAATAATATAATAATAATAATAAT